>OY992876.1:169660029-169857529 GCA_963921405.1 Cepaea hortensis | reverse complement strand
AGTGACACTTGTGACAATTGTCCGTCCATATAAATATATACACAATGCTACATGTGACAACTCCATTTTTGTACGGCTTCCCAATTTGTAAATGAAACAAAATACACACACGAAATGTATTTGATCTCTTTCGCTTCCGGAATATGATCATCTGGAACCGGTGGCCGATCGGTTATGACTGATGCTTATCAACCGGAAGTTATCACAGTGATTAACCTGTTTACATATTTTTCTGTTCTGATATTCTTTTTTGCGAGTAGGATATTAATCGTGGTGACAAATTGACGAGGTCTAAATGAGCCGCGCGAGAAAGTTGCTTCGGGAGCCCGATCAATCATAGATGCGTTCGTAGTTATTGAGCACATGTGGTCGTGTGGTGTGGGTGGGTGAGGCGCTCGGGGGGAGTCAGAGGGTGATCGAATCGGAACTGATGAATCCAACGATTAATTGGGAAAATTGTCATCACAAAAAGGAAGATATAACGGGAGCAGAGACAGACAGACAGGCCGGCAGGCAGGCAGGCAGGCAGAAAGAAAGAAAGAAAGAAAGAAAGACAAAGAAAGAAAGAAAGAAAGAAAGAAAGAAAGAAAGAAAGAAAGAAAAGAAAGAATGAAAGAAAGAAAGAAAGAAAGAAAGAAAGAAAGAAAGAAAGAAAGAAAGAAAGAAAGAAAGAAAGAAAGAAAGTGGGGGCTGGCTGGCGGACAGACAGACAGACAGACAGACAGACATACAGACAGACAGACAGACAGACAGACAGACAGACAGACAGACAGACAGACAGACAGAAGGTGGGCGAGCTGGCTGGCGGACAGACAGACAGATGGTGGGCTGGTTTGCTGACAGACAGACAGACAGACAGACAGACAGACAGACAGACAGACAGACAGACAGACAGACAGACAGACAGTCAGGAGGACGGACGGACGGACGTACGGGCGGGCGGGCGGGCGGGCAGATGGACGGCCGGACAGACGGACGGACGGACGGACGGATGAATGAAGTAATAGAAACTTTTCTGGTACCATTGTTCATGAGATTGGGCCGATCCCAGAGCTCTACGGTCCGAAATAACAATCCTGAATTCACAAGGGATTGAACCCACACCTCTATCTTGGCGGACAAGCGCACTAACCACTATCTCATTTGACAAATTGTTCACTGAACCAGTTACTTGAAATCGCCTCCAAAGGCGACTAATGGTGCTTCTTACCACATTAAATTCTCTGGCTACTACACTTTGTGAATGTTCAGCCTGTAAACGTCCAGTGGTGATGAGTAGTTGTTCTGTAGTGAGATGAACCATGCTTGCGCATTGCATTTTCAACTGAAGTTATTCGAGGAGCGTTAATCTTTTATAGGGATTCAATAATATGGTAAGAGAGATTTGTGTTCAGTAAGTTTCACGGGAATCATAAGGTGAGTACAATTCGGTAACCATGAGAAGTTAAAGACCAGGTGGACACAGTCGATAGGTTTACTAATGTCCAATCAGCGAATATCTTTTATAAAAGCAACACCAAAAATGTTGCAGTTTTTTTTTAACCGGTCTCCTTGGCCAAGGTGTTAACGACATTGTTCATCATCCCGTATATCCACGTTGGGAAAACAGCAGCTGTGAGAATTGGCAGCGGTTCGCGCCGCGCTGGTAACTTACGGGGGTATTAAGACCCGGTCGTTCAGAAAGCAATGGCAAACTACTGCACGTAAAACTTGCCTAGTACATCAACAGCAGCTGGAAAATGCTGGTGTTGACAGAAATGTCCTGTAAGGGATATGCAGCATTAAAACAAAAAAGTATCTCAAACAGAATTGTTTTTATTTTTCTCTCTTTCCGTTTCCTGTAAATACAATTTTTATCTTCAGTGACCTTATTGCCTCGACGTGTCTTTCATATGGCACTTATTATTAAAAGTAAAAGGATGCATTACGTATGCAACAGATTATTATTTCTGTTTCATTTGAAGAAAGACTCCAACATAAACATATCCAAAAATGCGCTTTATTTATGGCTGTTTCTAAACAACCGGAAACGATTCCCCGCCAAACATTGTGGTTCTTGTGTCCTTTAGTTTGTTTGGATCGAAATTTTAAAATAACTTAAAAGATATCTCACCAATAAATCTGGGGCCACGATCAGTGGGGCGTGAATCGGGGAAAGGTAGCCATTTCCTTACATGCCTTGCATAAAGTATGGGCGTATCGAAAAACTGCATTAATTGCAGCAGATGGTCGTTTCAGCCATCAATGATGCAGTCGGGTTCTTTCTAGCTTTGCGTCTGAAACCACTGTCACCGGCGATATACAACTGAATGGAACGGGTATTCCCTGATATTGCCGAAAGGATGATGGGGGGAGGAAGGTTGTCAAGTTTTGTCTTCTTCTTCTTCTTCTTCTTCTTCTTCTTCTTCTTCTTCTTCTTCTTCTTCTTCTTCTTCTTCTTCTTCTTCTACTACTACTACTACTACTACTACTACTACTACTACTACTACTACTACTACTACTACTACTACTACCACTACTACTACCACTACTACTATTTCTTCTTCTTCTTCTTCTTCTTCTTCTTCTTCTTCTTCTTCTTCTTCTTCTTCTTCTTCTTCTACTACTACTACTACTACTACTACTACTACTACTACTACTACTACTACTACTACTACTACTACTACTACTACTACTACTACTATTTCTTCTTCTTCCTCTTCTTCCTCTTCTTCCTCTTCTTCTTCTTCTTCTTCTTCTTCTTCTTCTTCTTCTTCTACTACTACTACTACTACTACTACTACTACTACTACTACTACTACTACTACTACTACTACTACTACTACTACTACTACTACTACTACTACTACTACTAATACTACTACTACTACTACTACTACTACTACTACTACTACTACTACTAGTAGTAGTAGTAGTAGTAGTAGTAGTAGTAGTTAAAATTTATTCCACAGTGGAAAATCGCCAAGTACAGGCTCAATAGGCCTAATCATCCAGTGCTTTGCCGGTTGGCGTGGGCGATCATGCCTTTCCACAAATTGCGATTTCCGTGTCATGGATCAATTCGTGTGGTGACTCCCTTCCGTGCCATGACACAAGACAGTCAAGAATCTTCTTAAGCTGTCTTCCTCTGTCTCTCTTTCCGCAAATCTTCCCATAACGTGAATACGCCTAGGCTGCCCTCAACTGTATCAACTTAATAGACTTATCGACAAGCACCAACCACAGCGGCGGAAGAGACAGGCATTACAGATACACTGGACATGAAATGTATGAGGCAGGGGAACTTGGACAAGTTCCAGTCTATATTGAAGCTTCTATATTGAAGCTTCACATCTATGGAGAGGCATATCTTTCTATTAAAATGCTAACGATGTAATGATTCAGTCCAGCGCTGGCGGACTCGTTGAGATTAGTCTTAATTTATCGTGTTTCCTCTACATGTTTTGGATAATGTATTGTTAAATCCTAAACCGAATGCCAGAAGTTACCTATCATCAGCATCACGTGTCCTGCAAATGGTGTATGCGCTCATGTCTCTACATAAATCTCGGTCTTTGGTGTTCTGACTCAACTCTGCTGATGATATTTCTCCATGCCACCTTCACAGCCATCCAGCATTGTTTCTCTTGGTCTGCCTCTGTGCTGGGAAGACTCTGGCATAATATCAAATACAGGCTCGAATAGAAACAGTCCAGAGGTGCCGACAACTGTTCAGCAACGAAGTAAACGGAACTTGAATAAAAAGGACTCACTAGAAGGCTGGCAAACAAATTGATGCGGCTACGTTTATTCACCGATATTTTGGAGCAATAATCAATCAGGCAATGAATACATTTCCATACATTTCGATCGGGTCTGTGAACGTCAGACAGGACGATCGTAATAAAATATCAATGATAACTATTCAATGGTTGACTATCCCATCTCCTGAGAACTATCACATCATTAGTATTGCATTCCTTCATTTCTTCTGTCCATCCAAGGTTGTGCGACATGTACATTTCTGGATTCGGCATCTGTCCCAAAATCCTGATCCTGATATATAAGCTGCCATGATTCCGGTTCTCCTTTCTACTATCTATTAGCCATGACATAAAATTGTCCTGCCAGAAAATATCTCAATGTGTTGGAGATGACTCGAGCGTGCTGCTTCTCCCGTCCAGCTCTATGATCTGACTGCCGTCGTTATTGACAAACAAAACTGACGTGATCTCCGTTATACGTCATATGCTTAGATATCTCTGCATTTTGGTTCGGGAGTTTTGCTCCTTCATATTTTTGCGTCATGGGCTCTGTTACGACTTGGCACTCTGCCTCTCTACCCCTTGATCTTTCCAGTTGTCACAATGTTCTCTAATGCCTCTCTTCTCATCACATGAGCAAAGAAAGCTGTTGGTCTCTTTCTTGTTGTTGTATACAATGTTCTAGTGTCATTAGCCTCTTGCAGGAAATTGTTGTTAGTTACTCCGGCAATCCAATGAATTCGCAAAATTCGTCTTAGGAACTAAATCCTTCTTGCTTCTCTTATATAATCTCATATAATTGGTACCACAAATGTTTCTGGGAAGTTAAATGCGGCTTCGTGATACTGACAACGTCATCAACGCAGTGACGTTTGTTCTAGAAGCTTGGGTCTACCACCCTTTACCTCCAATGTACCGTGTGACGTGAAAATTGAGTTCTTTAATTTGAATTAATCGACATTGAAATGTTAGAATAATGGAGACATACACTATATGCGTTGCAACGATTTATTGCCCCATTTGTTTCACTGTATCTCGTCGGGTGCATATTACAGAGGGTAAAGAGGATTCATTACGCTACTTCATTATATGTTGAACATTAGGAAGAAAGAAATAACACTTAATACGGATAATGAGAATATTCTTAAACAAGTGAATCGGTACAACTAGTTAGTTAGTTAGTCGACAGATCATCCTCATTGCACATCGAACCATTCAGTCCATAAGTGCTCGGATCCCCTCCTCAGCAAATCCCGCAGCTTGTAGCGGCTAACGACGCCAGTTCTGTGTTGGTTTATCAATCTTCTTTGGCTTCCTGAGTAGTGTTCTTGTTTGGCCACCTCTCTTTTAATTTGCTGCTCCAGCAGTCTGGCCATTGTTGTAGATTCACAGTCATCACTTGGTTCTCGCAAAAGTCTTACTTCTCGTAGAGCATTCAGAATGTCAGCCTGGTCCATGGCGCGTCAGCCCTCCACAGTAGCCTCACCTGCGAGCTTGTCAGCCCGCTCATTTCCTTGTACTCCCGCATGCCCTCGCACGAAGATGAAACTAATCTTTGCCAGCCGAGACCGCTCCAGAGGCAGCAACCATTCTCTTCGGATCGACCCCTCCTCTGTCCTCTTGATCATGTTCATTGAGTCGCTAAGGAAACAAGCCCTAGTGAATGTCTGTGTCTCGAGCCATGTTATTGCTTTACTTACTGCCATGACTTCCATGGTCAGGCTACTTGTGGTTTCAGTGTAAGCACCAGAGTCCTCCTTCACAATTCTCCCTCCGGCCCGAGCTGTAAAGGCCCATGAGCTTCTCACATGTCGGACGACCGACCCATCTGTGTAAATGACCGCGTCACCGTCTAGCGAATTCTCGAAAATCAACGCTTGTACTTCAGCCTCCACAGCAGCCGGATTTTCTTGTCTGCATTTCCTATCTAGTTGGATGCAAACTGAAAAGGATGTGCAGAAGTCTGTTGGCACTTGCACCCACTCTAAGTCCTCAAGTGAACACACCTGTTGAAGAATCGGTACAACTATCTCGGAATAGTCATAACATCTGATGGGAGGTACCTTGAAGAGATTAGAACAAGAACCGCTAATGCGAAGTTTGCTTTTTGCAAGAGGGAAAATATACTGGCCAGTAAAAAGATGTCATTTGCAACGAAGAAAAAAGTGTTCAAGTGCTATATAGAACCTATAGTTTTGTATGGATGTGAGACGTGGACAATGAGCAGCCAAGCTGTAAAACATCTAATGACAATGGGAATGTGGTTTCTGAGGAAAATGCAAAGAATGCCATGGACAAACAGAAAAACCATTGAGCAAGTCCTACAAGAAGCAGGTGAAACCTGTAAACTGATTACAGAATTTAGATGTAGACAGTCACAATTTTTTGGACATGTGGTGGGAAGAAATAAACTAGAGAACTTCGTAACAACTGGTAAGATTGAGAGGAAAAGAACAAAGGGGAATTCAGAAAAGTAAATATTCAGATGGCTTGGACACGTCGCATGCTCAAACAAGAACACACATTTGATCCACGATACCCGTGATTGTGTGGGGTAGCAAAACATGACCACCCACGCTTATCGGCATGGCAAATGATGATGAGTAGTTTTACACGTCTTAAGGCTCATTGGTCACATGTTGCCAGGATCATGTATTTATGGACCAGTCGGTACTCATGAATAATGGGGTCAGTATCACACCGGCTGCCTTTGCTTTCGAAGACATTTCTTGGTGCCCATTTTAGGCTGTGTCGATCTGGAAGCCCTGGTCATTTTTTTTTTAAAATTCGAATCCACCCTAATTTGATCGATAGGGTAGCCATTATTCAGTCTGGTAATATAGATTTGAAAATGTAAGAAGTTAATGTAAAAATGTATTGATAATGCGAAAATGAATCAGTAATTTTGTAATGAATGGAATATGTTACAATGATTTAAAAGTGTAACAGTTAATAAACAAAGAGATGGAATCTGAGGCACATCTAGATAACAATGCATTCGAGGATGGGAGAACAGACTGAGATATTAAAATAACACAAACGGCAAGAGTAGTTTCCTATCACGGGGAAATGTGTGGGAAGTCAAAAGAAATTAAAATCAGTCCCAAGCTAATAATATTTTCTCTAATGTTACAATAATTTACTCCCTGGACATTTTCTGGCTCCCATTTTAGAATGAGTTGACCTGAAAATCCAAGTCAGCTTTTAAATAACATTGTCCCAACCTCAGGGGAGCTTAAAACACATGGCAATCGGACTGCAATGCAAGCGTGTTTGTAACTCCTCCACAGCGGCTACCGGTACAAAGTGCGCTAAGAGCTGGTGACATAACTAAATAAAAGTTAGTTGCATATCCCTTACAGGACTTCGCAGTCAACCCCAGCATTTTTGGCTGTTTGTGATCTCTTGGCAAGTTTACGTACAGTAGTTTGCCATTGCTTTTCTAACGACCGGCACTCATATCATTTTATATTAAAACACACCAACGCAAGACAGTCTGCTGCCAAATCACCTGCAGCTGGGTTTCGAACGCGGAATGCGGGATGGTGAACTGTGTACATAACCTCATCGCCATGGATCGGTCAATGATATAACTACTTGTGTGTATTTCCTGTTGGTTTAAAAACAAGCCGCCCTAGCGAGGAAGGTGAACTGATCAAACTAATCAATCTCCCCTTCTTTGTAGTCCCGTTTCTAACAAACAAATAATGACCTTATAGCTGAAATATCAAGGCCATCAAGTGCTGTGTATGATCTTCTTTGTTATACGGTGAGTGGAGATGTCAGCATGGCCGTGCTATTCTTTTGTGTTATGCTCCTTCTTTTGTGTTATTATTGTGACTGTTTCAGTGCCAAACAAAATGTAGGTTGGGTACACAATCAAATGAACAAGTATTTTAGTGTAAATTCCCGTTAACTGAGTGTGGAAGATACCACGAAACAAAACAAATAACACCATGACCCCAGTATGGAGATATATCGTCCTTCTGTCCAAATGGGAGGTCACATTTGGCGATATATTATTCTTCGGCACTGAATAGTTAATATCTGAACCTGTTCTTCCGTCTATAAATAAGAGAGCTCAGTCTTAAACTTTCGGTGTGCTGATACCGAGGTATAGGGTTCAACCCCTACACCGGTCAGTTGAATTAAATTGTTGATTTCTCGTCCTTGATTTAAGGAGGCAAATTACAAGTCATCAGAAGTCTGAGTGGGTTCACCAGTAACAGGGAAAGCTAATCTGCACGAGAAAAAAAAATCAGTCCAGTGCTTTATTAGTACATGTATGGATTATGCTTAAGTTAAAAGCGCGTGAACGCAACAACAAAAAAGAAAGACACCTTCCCTCCACTAGCCCACGGGACAGCTTAAGTAAAGTGGTGTGTTCGTTTACCCTCCCACCCGTGTTTCCCCTCCTAACTACTCTACTCCCACAAGGCTGTGTTGTTTATGCAAGAGACTATATTGGAGATACAGACAATCAATGTCAAGCGAACGGAAGAAGAAGAAATAATATCCATGATTTTCAAAGCTGTGCTGGGGTTATATGTGTTAATTTATAAACACACAAAAAAAACATTAAATCTCTATAACCAAGGTGCCAAGTAGCAGCGCAGGTGAAATAACGCAAAATAGAATTAGTGAGAAAATCGCGAACCAACTTGTACGAGAAACTAGAGGATGACGTAAAAAGGAGAAGACGACAGAGCAATTGCCAACAACAACAAACAGTCAGATCTTAGAGCTTGACGAGCGAGGCAGCATGATTCGATTCTCTGGAACGAGATATATTATATACTGGCAGGACACTATTATGATGGCCAACAACTATTGGAAAGGAGCACGAGATTGTTAATGCATGATGGATATCAGCCCGAAATTCATGGACAGATGTGCCAAATCAGAATGAGACTTAGAATGTCAGAGCAAGGTGACTCATAGGCAACTTGCTGAAGGACAGAAGGACTGTGACAGAGTCGTTGCAAGTATATTCAACTATATATTGTTCATAATTAATATTTTTTCTGCAGTCTCGCCTGGCCATAACAGGCACGGTATCAACGAATTGTAAATTGTCACTGATGTTATTGAATATGCAACTAGCTCGACTCAGGCGAATAAAAAGTGCCTTAGAATGTTAAACACCGGCCTTCGGGTCATTCATCAATGTTGGCATTATGATTCTGTATTCTGCTGGATTGCTGCAGTCCTGGACCTTTGAGCATTGTTTGTTGATTTTTCATTATTTCACGCAAGTCGCATTCTAGCACAAGGTACAACAGAACAAATAGTCAAAATGAAAGCACCCTGAACGTTAGAAAACATCGCCTGAAACAGTGGCCTCTTAAACTTTAAGAAATAAACTACACCAACAGGAGAACATCATAACGGCATGTAAGTTAAATGGCCTGAGACAGAAAACACTAAGTGTAAACTGACCTGATGCCTCTCAGATGAGTGTTACAGGAATGGTACAAACAAGGTCAAACTTGTTTCTTAACTAGCACAATTTCAGCTGGCATCCTGCCATTATGGATTACTGCAAGGGCGAGTCAAGTCGAGAAGTTACACGGTGACTGTAAATCCAAGAAGTAGACGCATTTCCTAACATCAGAGGTTGATCTACTACTCATCAAATTCCTGCATTCTCGGTGTGATTTCTACAACTAAACCCAAAGGCTAATCAAATATCTTCCTAGTACTTTGGAAACGGAGTCCTGTCATGCATTCCATTGTCGGGAATCTAAAATTCTTAGTTAGTTGGTTGGTTGGTTGGTTGGTTGGTTTGTCGGTTGGTTAGTTAGCAGCGTTTCCAACATCACGACAAAGGGTCTCCTCCATCATACCCAGGCAATAACTCGTGCAACTTATTGTATGTGCCACCTGTGTTTAAATTGTTAACTCTTCAAGACCCAGAGGTCAGTATATGATTCCACTCTATTACCACTATCACATCGTGACCCTGCCCATTTAATTATGTTAACCTTTAATGTCTCAGTTGCTTGAGTCCATAAATAGTCTCAGAAAACCAAGGAAAACCTCTAGGAAAACATTTACAGGTTTTTTTTTGTATCCTGAATTATTTTATCTATAACCTTGTACAAACGCAAAGAAAATGTATTGCGCATGCCCAGATCGCTTCCAAACATTCACGCCACCTACCTGGGAAACAAGCAATGTTATTTTAGATAGACCTTTAAGTACCGTCAGGATTCGTGATCAGATTGTAAACATATAGCCATTTGAAGTGAGTGGTACTTAAAAGTACCGTCAGTAAATAAAGGGTTAATACCCAAAATCTCCTTTTGGTGGTTCCTTGCCTCTCCTCTCTCAGTTAACCTAATTATATTTAGGGTTGTTTTGATTAAACTAACTGACTATGACAAGTAAAACAATACACTCACGAGAGGAAATGGCCTCCTTTTTTCCGTCATTTATTAACTATACAGTTAGTAATGAACAGTAATGTTTTTGAAACAAGCAATTCAAATACATCAAATACATATGTGAAAAAGACAGAAGTTCATTTACATCAAGATCTTTGCACTTAATTATATTTTCAGCAGTGACTCCCGTCCTCACATAGGATTAAGACTACAGGTAATTTCGCAGGTAATTTTCCTGCAGATTCTCTGTGGTAGTAAATCTGAAACAGAAAAATTGGTCTGCGCTCCCTTGTCTTGACTTGTGGGTTATGGATTCCTGCAAGCAGTCACTGTGATATATATATATATATATTAAGCTTCAGTGTGTTGTTCTTTCCAGGTTTTCAGAATATTCTACTTGGCTCTAGATTTTTCCATTTTTGGCAGGTAAATTATGCTAAATAACTTTTACCTCTCCTATAAAGAAAATGGAACTTTCGCAGGTGGATAGGTTTCTGCCCCACTCTCTCACAGAACATTTAGCAAAGTTGCTTCTATCACCAAAGTCAGGTCTGGATCTATATGGTTATAGCCACTATCTGAAATTTCAGCATCAATCATAAATCTAATTATATCATCAATATGAACATCAGAAATGAAATGCTGAAAACTCCTAAGAACACAACAAGTGAAATCAATAAAATGAATCTTGTTCCTAGAGAAAAATAAACATAGGAGAAAGATAGTCTTGGTGTTCTCAATTAGTTATCACCAACATAATTGTTTGCTCTCCATCCAATCTTCCGTACCTAGTTATTTTCTCTACATCTTCTTTCAGTAAAGAAAAGGGGTTTCATACATTAAGGGGTTTTTAAATCATTCCCCATTGCAATGAGTAGTTGCTGATAAACAACATAAATACATCATGGTATCCATTCTTGTATAGTGTTCAGGTGCATTCTTTTCTAATCAAAAGTTTCAAGGTGAGTATATTCCCTCCTTTTCACCGTGTCTGTAATATGTTTTACCTCATTTATCATCATCATCATCATCAATGTTATTACAATTATCATCAACATTCTCATCATTATCATTATCATCATCATTACAATCAAGATATGACGACATCAATATGTGTACCGAAAACGAGCTAGAGAAACTAGCAGACATGTACAACAGTATAGGGAGTGCTAGCATCAAGAAGGAGTGGTTACACAGCTATCTGATTCCCTTGCCGAAGCCTGGCAAAGACCACACAAAAATTCAGAGATATCAAGTAATAACCATGCAGAATACAATAGGCAAGCTGCTGCAGAAGTTAATTGCCAGAAAAATATCAAGCCAGCTAGAGAAGCAAGGTGTTTTCCCACCTACCCTGGGAGGATATCGTCCCAAAAGAGAAACCTGGACCATTCATTGGCACGTTTCCGTCTTGACAGACGATAGTCTGTGCTTCAGAAAGCCATAATAACTTTTACCCATGGCGGTAGCGAATGTGACTGATAAGGCCAATTCGCGCTGTAAATGTTCGTTCATAGTGGGTGCATGTGAACACGTGGTCTTTTCCACTATCATGCACCATCTTACGTCTCACACGCTCGATGTGTGACTTATCTGCAATAATTTTCACCTTTATCTTTATTCCATTTCTGATGTTTGCCCTCCATGCAACATGTTCAGCAGCGACTTGGACCCAATGTGCATTATCAATGCCTGTATCAATCATGTCCCGCTTACACACATCTTTGTATCGTAGTAGAGGCCGACCCTGAGATCTCTTACCCATCTGCAATTCACCAAAAAAGATGCCCTTTAGTATTCTACCATCATCCATCCTCCTAAGATGTCCCATCCATCTAAGTCTACGAAGACTAAGCATGGAATAAACCGTCACACAACCTGATCTTTCCAATACTTCAGTATTTGTGATTTTGTCTTACCACTTAATACCAAGAATTCTTCGCAGGCTTGATAAACAAGGACTTTTGTTTTGGCAGTAAGCTTCCTGTTCTCCCAGACTCTTTTTCTTAACCTGTTCATTGTTGTTGCTGCCTTACCAATCCGGATGTTGATTTCCTGATCTAGGGATAATTTGCTATTTACCACTGATCATAGATATGTAAAATGGTCTACCATCTCTTGTTCGGCGTCGTCAATAAAGATTGATGGTACCCCATGTGCACCTTGTGACATAATCTGTGTCTTCTTTTTGCTAATTTCTAAACCAAATTCAGAACAAGCATTGGAGAATGCAGATAGTAGACATTGTAATTCTTCCTCAGAGTGAGTCGTAACTGCAGCATCATCTGCAAAAAGCAACTCTCTGATCAGGACCCTCCTAATTTTGGTCTTGGCCTTCAATCTCTGAGCGTTGTAGAGGCCGCCATCTGAGCGTGAGTGAATGTATATACCACCATCCTGATCACGAAAGGCATATTTCAGTAGAAGTGAAAAGTATATTCTAAAGAGGGTGGGAGCTAGTACACAACCTTTCTTAACTCCACTCTTGATTTCAAACTCTTCAGAAGTTGCACCATCAAACTTGATTATACCCTTCATGCCTGTGGGGAACGATTCCACAATGGACAGAAGTGTTGGTGGGCAGCCAATCTTCTTTAGTGCCTTGAACAGACCCTCACGACTGACCAAATCAAATGCCTTTGTGAGGTCGATGAAGGCAATAAACGGTGGTTAATTCTGTTCACGGCATTTTTCTTGCAATTGTCGCAATGAGAATATCATATCAATGGTAGACCGGTTCTGTCGAAAGCCACACTGTGATTCGGGGAAGACTTGATCTCCTAGGACTTGAAGTCTGCGCAGAATAATTCTGGTAAATACTTTTCCAACAATACACAGAAGTGAGATACCCCTATAGTTGTTGCAGTCGCTCCGATCGCCCTTGTTCTTGTACAGTGTTATGATGCTTGACTCTTTGAAATCCTGTGGGACTTGTCCTTCTCGCCAGCATAGCTCTATTAGCTGGTGGGTCTGTAGAGTGAGTGTGTCTTGCCCACTCCTGATAACCTCTTTTGGAATCACATCCTTACCTGGAGCCTTGCCAGATGCAAGTTTATTTAAAGCACACTTAACTTCTGTTATGGTGGGAAGTGTGTCAAGGTGGTCAAGAGTTGGTAGAGCCTCTATGGCGTTGAGGGCATCATCCGCTAGTTTGGTCTCACTTGAGTAAAGCTCCAAATAGTGCTCTACCCATCTGTCTATCTGCTGTTTCTTATCAGTTATGATTTCTCCAGTCTAGGTTTTCAATGGTGCATTTCTTTCGACCATTGGACCATAGGCTTTCTTTATTCCTTCATACATGCTTCTGATGTTTCCCTTGTCACTTGCGATTTGAATGGACTCACATAACTTGATCCAATAATCATTTGCACACTGCCTGGCAGCCTTTTTCACATCCTTCCTAGCTTGCTTCAGCTCACTCAGAGTGTTACGCGTTGGTCTTTCCTTGTTTCGTAAGAGAGCTATCTTCTTTTATCAATCAAGAGCTGCAGAGTCTGGCTGTTTGCAGCAAACCAGTCCAGCCTCTTATGATCCACAGTGCCGTAAACCCTTACGGCAGTTTTATGAAAAGTTTCCTTAAGTTGACCCCACTTTTCACTTACTGTACAATTTTCTGGTGTATCAGTGAAAGCGTCTTCAAGTTGCAGTTGAAACTGAAAGCACTTTTCAGGATCGTGAGTGTTAATATTAATCCTGGGGCTAGATTTGTGTTTAGCTATGTAGATTCTCTTTGGTCTCAGTCTAACCCTTGCAACAACCAAAGTATGATCCGTATCACAGTCAGCACTGTGGTAACTTTGAGTCAATGATATATGGTTCAGATGTTGTCTCCGTGTGATGATGAAGTCCAACTGGTGCCAATGGCCGGATCTTGGATGTTTCCATGTGACCTTATGCAGCTCTTCTGAAAAAAAGGAGTTTGTAATACATAGGTCATTTCTGGTGCAATGCTCCAGCAGCCTTTGCTCATTTTTATTCATGCTACCGATGTTGTATTTTCCAAGGCATACTGGCCATGAACTCGAGTCCTCGCCCACACGAGCATTGAAATCACCGAGCATATAAATATAGCCAGATTTTGGAACTGTCTTCATCACGGAGTCTAACTCCTCATAGAACAAATCCTTCACATCATCACAGGAATCGAGTGTCGGTGCATATGCAGTAATAATGGTGGCAAAACCACAAGAGGTTGCCAAGCGCAGGGATAATAGTCTTTCATTTCCTCCTGCTAAAATTTCAATCATTCCCAATAGCGAATTCTTCACTGCAAAGCCCACATCGTTGCTTTTTTTCTGCCTGCCGTCTACCCTTCCAGAAAAAGATGTAATTGTTTTCCCTGAGTGACTCTTCCTCAGCGAGGCGAGCCTCCTGCAGGTCAGCAATATCAATGTTAAGACGATTGAGTTCAGCATCAATCACAGCCGTTTTTCTCACAGCGTCAATATTGGTCGTCAGTGGAAAATCCTGGACACATGTTCCAGGTTGCAAGCCGCAGCTTGAGGTTTCTATTTTTCTGTGTATTAGTACCTGGTGCATTGGTTTTACAGCCTGCAATTCAGATTTTGTCCTAGCCCCAAGCACCCATTGAAGTAGACAGGCTGTGTCGGATCAGCACCCAATTGGCCGGGGGCTGCCCAGCTTGAGGCGGGCGGTAGCTGATCAGTGACACCTGTAGGTGTCTCCCACGGTCAGAGGCAACGTGTGGCACCCCATGTCTATGCCAATTGACAGGGACTTATAACCCGTAACAGCTGTCTCTCGCTTTGATTCGGAGACCGGTTAAGACCAGGGATGGAGTTATTGCCTCTCCATAGCACAAAGCCTGAGCTAAAATATAGAGATCATGTGTTGCCCATGCAGCATGATCCCTCTCTCGGCCTGCCTAGTTCACTCCAGAGGAAAGGTAACACCTCTACATCTGGAACAAGACAAGTTGCAGCAGCTGCTATATCAGCAAAGCAATGCTCTAACTGTCCGCCTATCAGGGCTTCCCTCCTAGACCAATTGCAGACCAAGGCCTAGGGTCTGTTCTGCCCTACGATGACAATTAGTCTTTAGGTTGTATTTCTTCGCCTTAGGATAAGGCCTGTACCCTCCCTATTGCGCTCCTCTGCCTGAAACCATTGGCACAAACACAATGTAGGGTGTCGGGTTTGATGAGCGCCGCTCAACATTCGTCGATAACAGAAAGGTAGGAGTTATTCTGTTGATAACATCTGTCACATTTATCTGTATGCCTACAATCTAAACAGGATTTTTCCACACATTTTAAGATGTATTTGTAGTGACCCATGTCTTTATAGACCAATCAACCCTCAGTAGGCGATGAGGTCAGTACCACACCGGCCCCCTTTATTTCCCCAAGACATTTTCTGTTGCCCATTTCAGACTGGGTCGACCTGCGAGACAAGTCAAAATTAAACACTTGAATCTCTCATACCCAAATTGGACGTCACTAATTTCTTCCTAACCTATGTTCATAATCCGTATCTCCTCACCATGTAATTTTGTTTGTTTGTTCACTCGTTATCCACTCGGCCATGCTGACCTCAGAGTTAAAACCCAGTCTTTCAGAGAATTCACAAGAAACCACTTCATATGATATACAACTCTGCAGTAAGCACCTGACGAGATGCAGAGAAATATGCCAGATAAATCCTGCAATCTATTGTTTGTAACAATGTGCTTAAAATGTTAACTCATCAAGGTCCAGAAGTCAGTGTATGGGGCTGATATGTTGAAGCAATCATGGCGACCAGCCAGTATTTGTGGCCAGTAACTGATACCGACCATCTGTTTCGTGTTCTGGTTATACGTTTGTATTTTCCTTTATTATCACTGATAATCTCTACTTGCCGGTCTCCCTGGCCGAGGGGTTAACGACATTGTTCGTAATCCTGTATATCCACATGAGGAAAACAGCAGCTGCGAGAATCGGCAACAACAAAACAAAAAAAAACCAAGTTAAATTCACTGTGATTGAGGTCGTCAGTCTTGAAATGGACTTGCATCACTTGTAGTGAGGATGGAGTCGAGACTTTTCTAGCCACCTGATACCAAAGTACTTATCTCCATGGGGATGTGTTGCTGCCATTCTCCAAGCTCACAAACCAGCAGGGTTTGCCAGATTGGCATTGGAACCTAACATCTGAGGAGATTATTAGGATGTGACTAAGCCATGTCATTGGCCACAAGGCAGCAATACTAAAGAACAAACACGTATAAGTAGCAACTAAAAAAGCACTCTACAACAAAATCTTCTTACCAGCTCTATACTATTAATGCTGAATCAGGACAATGACAGAAAAAGTTAGCTAGTTGCATATCCTGTACAGGACGTTGCAGTCAACCCCAACATTGTTTGGCTGTTTGTGATGTCTTGGCAAGCTCACGATCAGTAGTTTGCCATTGCTTTTTAACGACTGGCACTCAAACTATTTTTATAAAATAACCAGCGCAAGATGGTCTGCTTCCAAATCGCCAACAGCTGTGTTTCAAACGCGGTATGTGGGATTACGATTTGCATCCATAACCCCTTTACCACAGAGCCATCTAACAGAAAAAGAGAAAAGAAAAATTTCAAAATGAAAATGAGATTCCTGAGAAGAATACTCAATATATCAAGATGAGAGAATAATCAGAAATGAAGAAATCAGGACTAAAGTCGGAGGGTTATAGCATTCTAGATTTATTAGAAAACAGAAAGTTGAATGGTTCAGCCACATAACTAGGCTACCAACTAACACTATAACACAACAAACAACGATGCACTAACCAAATGGAATCAGAAGAAGAGGCTGACCTTGTAAACGATAGACAAAGGGGATAACAGAGTCCATGGGAATCTCCATATATGAAGCCCATAAACGGACACTCTCCTGCTGTTTATGCTTCACCTCGACACCGCAAGCTAACAAGAGGAACAAGATGAGATGAGAACCAAGTCATGATTCAGCACAGCACAGCACAGACTGGCTGAAATTAGGCGTATGGTGGTAACGATTCCTCCACGAGTTTCAGACATTGCATGGTCAACAGACACCAACCTAATGCTAGAGAAATGGGGAGGGGATAACACTAAGTTAAAATTAGCCATATCTCATTTACAGGATGTTGCAATCAACCCCAGCATTTATTGGCTGGCTGTGATTTTCTAGGCAGTTTTACATTCAGTAGTTTGTTGGCTCTGTGGTGACGGGGTTACAGACGTAATTCATAATCCTGCATACTGCATTTGAAACACAGTTGCAGGCGATTTGGCAGCCAACCGCCATGCATTGGTTTTCATACAATACCATGAAAGCTGGACATTCAGATAGCAATGGCAAACTACTGAACATAAACTTGCCAAACAGTACCAAAAAATACCGGGGTTAACTGCGATGTCCATTAAAGGATATGCAACTAACTTTATTTGTAGTTAGACTTTGCCTTCTGAATGACCAAATGCTCATACCATTGTAGAAAATCAAAGCAAAGCGAGGAGGTCACAAATCACCTGTGGATGACTTCCAACCTGGTATGTAGGGATTATGATACCCCATTAACCCAAACGAAAAAGAAAAACAGACAAAGAAAACATGGGATATGGCAATAAGATGTTTAATTTGTCTGTTAAATATGACGCTTTAACAATTACACAAGTGAAGGAATTGATGATGATGTGTTTTTATTTTGTTAAATTTGAAAACATAAAAATAAAACATGTATAGTCTTACAAGCATAGTATAACAATGAAATTAATGCCTCTGTGAAACAAATAACATCCCCCTCACTTTTGTAAATTGTTAATAAAAATCTCTATAAGAAACAATAATTTAACATAACTATGTTGCCATTCAACAATAAGAATGAGAGAAACAGCTTTCTTTGGTCATGTGATGAGAAGAGAAACATTGAAAAACATCATGACATCTGGAAAGATCAAGGGGAGGAGAAGCAGGGGAAGACCAAGAGAAATGATGCTGGATGGACTGAGAAGGTGGCATGGAGGAACACCACAGACAGAGATATGTGGCGAGACATGAACGCCTACTGGCAAGATACTTGATGATCATGTTGCCATTCACAATATTTGCTCACAAAAACATTGGACCTGTGAGAACCAAATTAACAATGATTTGATAATAAAGCATACATGAAAGTTTAACTTCTGCTGAGTTAACTTCTTCTTTTTTAACAACCACCCCCTCCCCCCTTTGCCCAATTACAGGCCATTAACCTACTCACCCCAAGCCATCCTCGCCATAGTTATCACATACAGCTCTGCCCACGTCCTCTTCATTATATATTTCTGTTTCTACTTCTCTTCTTCATGTGCCTTTAGATTTTCCATTTTTATTTTTATTTTGCCCCATGGTTTCAGACAAAGGCCTTTCTAGTTATACTATTTTCAGTGTTATGTCCTGCCCAGCGCCACCCTCTGTTCTCCATTCACTAGTACTAATAGTATTTGTCTAGTTCTCTCCACGAGCCCCACACTGGTGATTCCTGTCAGGTCCTTCTGATAAGGAAAGCATACAAGATAGTTGTAACTTTTGTTGCACTAAATAATTATCTTCTCTTCAGAAATATCAATTGGGGAAGCCTTCGAGGCCACTATGACAGTTTATAAACAAACAATATCCCTACTTCTTTCTTCTGCTTCTATGAGTGTCAAACACTACATATGTGTTTATTTATGAACTAGTATCTTCTTCTGTGACCGCTTCATGAATCCTTGTGAAACTGACGGTTTCCTATGTCAATTTACAATGAAGTTATGTTTGCACTATTTGGCCTAAATATTTGACTTCACACAGCATTCTGTTGTCTTCCATCTTGTACACGATAGTCTGTTGTCTTTCTTCTTTCACCATGGGTGTGTATCACCACTGTATGTGATAGTGTATCACCACTGTATGTGATATGTCCCCATTGGGACATAGATCAACAACCAAGTCACTCCAAGCCCTTCTGTCCTAACTATCACATGCTCTTCAATTTCTCCCCTTTCCCCCATATTATTCACACCTATTTCTACTTTCTTACTTGGTTGGTTTGATTAAGTTTGAAACTGTGCCCCGGCGACGGAAAATTTCAGCTTACTCTTTATTATGTGCAATCAAAAATTTCTTTTGAAGGGAAGAAGAGTATACTTACAGCAAGGACTTTCCAGATGTTTAATTTTATTCAGTTAGTGCTTAATGCTCATCATCACCAGGCAGCTTGTCAACAGGCATGTACAAGCATGCATCTCCACATTACACAAATAAATCAACACACAAACAAACAAGGCTTTACATGACGCAGAATTCATTTTCTCATATTCCTTTTTTGACAAAATAAATTACAAATGTACAAAAATATATAATTAGCTCTGATAAAATATAAAATAGTGCGGCAAAAATAGAAAATTACTCTATAAAAGCAATGACAACTTTTGAAGCTTAATTGTTATTTTTAAAACAACACACATGAAGTTAATAACTCCCAGAATCATTTCTTTAGCAAAGTATATAAACAAGGCATATCTGTTTTCACATGAAACAAATTAAACTTACGTCAACTAGGCCTTGCAATCTTGAAATATAATAAATGCAAGTGAACAAACAAATTCATAAGAAAAGAAAAAGACACCAAGTAGTTTGCTGGCTATGAAAGAAAGCACAGCAATCACGTCAAACATAAAACATCTCTGATCAAATTACAAAACCCAAAAAAGACCAAAAAAAAGCTTCTGCAAATCCATCTGGTTGCATTTATGATGGAAGCTAAACAATAAATTAAATGAAATAAATCAAGTGAAATGCCCAGCTGTCTAATAAATAAGTCATGAAGTGTTGGGTGACAATAGCCCGCTACCTTCCTAGTCTTGGGAAGCAGATATTGAGCTATGTGGACATTAATCACCCGTGGCTAACAGCATTAAATGGAGCAAGGCAACTCAGTTCACCAATACTTCTGGAGCAATGGTGCTTGCTAGTTGAGGAAGTGGGTCTTGAGATATGTGGACATTAATGACCTATGGCTAACAGCATTAAATGGAGCAAGGTAACTCAGTTCACCAACACTTCTGGTGTATGCTAATTGAGGAAGCGGGTCTTGTGCTAAGAGGCCAGTGTCCCGTGGTTAAAAGCATTACATGGGACAAGGGAGCGATGGTATAAGTTAGCTGAGAAAACGGGTATTGTGCTATGTGGAGGCTAGTGACCCGTGCCTAAAAGCATGACAAAGGACAAGCGAACCAAGTTCACCACACTTATGGAGTGAGATGTACGCCAGCTGAAGGCTACTATTTGAGCGTACAATCGAGATTGTCACTGGCATGAATGTCTAGCAGTCACATTGGTAGGATATATCTGATGCCCCATAGCTGACTAACTTGTGTCTGCTGACTAATCATTTTGCATTGCTGTGTCACTATATATATGTTCAATATCATTCAGAAAGTTGTCCCTCTATAAAAATCTTTCTTACTAATTTCTTTGAATGCTAGTTTTCTTGGCATCTATAAAAAAGGCTGTCTACCTTTGCTTTCCTTCTTGATAGTGACAACACTGGTCAGTGAATGTAGCCACGGTCTTTATAAATAGAACTACCATCATGAACTTGAGATCATAAGCAACTATAGCCATTGTCTTTATAGATAGAACTACCATCATGAACTACCATCATAAACTTGAGATCATAACCTACTATAGCCATTGTCTTTATAAATAGAACTACCGTCATAACTTGAGATCATAACCAACTATAGCCATTGTTTTTATAAACATATCTACCATCATAAACTTGAGATCATAACCAACTATTGCCATTGTCTTTATAAACAAAACTACCATCATGAACTACCATCATAAACTTGAGATCATAACCTACTATAGCCATTGTCTTTATAAATAGAACTACCGTCATAACTTGAGATCATAACCAACTATAGCCATTGTTTTTATAAATCGAACTACTATCATGAACTTGAGATTATGACCAACAACTACCGCTCAAGATAAACAGATCCAGCATCGTTGTGTGAATAGAGTTGTTTGATCGCCGTGTTTGAGCCTCTGCAGTGACTCCTTTGGTTTAACTCTACAGAAATTAGCTTAAACGGAACCCAATACAAAGCTGGCAGCAATTCCTAGAGTCAATTTGAGTCTCTGTGGTAAAGTGGTTACACTACTTGCCTCACACTCCAAAGATTGCAGGTTTGATTTTGGGCCACATCGTTTGATTCACAAGTGCAATTTTCTCAGAGACTACTGGAGGTCGCGGTTAGAGCTACAGAGGTTGTGTTTTGTGCAATGCTTCCGCCAGATGCCTTGTAGAAAGAGACTGAGCCATATGGGATAAAACCTGGTGCAATGAAGTCAATCCTCTTGCTCTTTAAACACTTCTTTTTTAAACCCATCAATAATGCAACCCAGTCATCAGGAAATAACTGGTTACATTCAAACAGACTGCTTTCTAAAACTCAAAGGGAAGGGAGAATAAGAACTGGATATAATATTCAGATACACTGAGCAAAATTTAAAAAATTCAGGGCGTATAAAAATACTATGCCTGGAAACAATATTTATGGAGTAGGCATACCAGGGAAGCAGGAATCAGGAGTTAAGCATGGGTGTGGTAGGGAGGATGAAGCTGTCATGTTTACAACCAGTGTGCCATGGAACGATAAGTATCTACACCTTGCAGCATTTGCTGCAGGAGACAGAGCGGCTGTGAGTTTACCTCGTTGACTCTTCAACCAATCAATCTCATAAAGATGAAACACCCCACTTTCATCTTTGTTGATCTATCCATTGTATTTTAACAATTTTACCCGTTCAATTCATCTGATTACGTTCTCAGTACTCTGGTACTTGTTTGATGAAGCCGGGTTACCACGGGAGTCCTGCTGGACAGAAAGCATTCAATCTTACACTCAATGGCAGCCACACCAACAACCATTGTGTTGACAAGCTAATGTGCTAACCACTACACTGCCCTCACAGCCATAAAATGAATAAAAACTCTTGAAACTCAACAACTGCATTCATTCTAATTACTCATCTCACAAGACATATAGTATTCAGTGTCCACAACAAAACTCTGGCATTCACACCCACACAAAAGACCCAACACTGAAGTAAATGTGCTATCACAAATTTGTGTCTGCCAGAAAGGATCATCTAAATACGTAACCTCACTCCCAGCCGGCAACAATAGCACAAAGACAATGTATGATATTTGGTCTTATGTTTTGTTGGTTGTAAAACATTTTGGTATGCAATAATAGAAATCTCAGCAATATCATTAAGTGACTCATGTGGGGTAATATTATCTATAAGTGGGTAATATGGGTAACTTTAATATTACATTAATAATGTTTGGTAACGTTATTGAATATAATGAATAATGTTGGCAAATTAATTTACAGGTGAATAATATGAGTAATTGAATCTTTAAGTGAATAATGTTTTGTCATGAAATGAATGTGGATATACTTTTTAACTTTGGGTAATTTATTATGTAATAAATCATGTAGGTGATTGTATTATTAAATGAGTCAACTAGAGGCGAAACAAATGTCCAGGTGATTTATAAGATACAAATTTCACTTACTCTTACAGTTATTTCCCCTCAACTTTCATTCCGCATATTTTAAAAATCTCAGCAAAAGTTAAAAATGGCAGTGTGAAGTCTAATCTTACATACACTAAATACAAACAAAATTAGCACAATTTTACAGCAAACACAAGATGTTAATTACAATGTAATAATTACAAAATAAAAATCTGCAATTGCACTTCTTGTAACATAACATATTTAACAATACAAGCCTCCGCTCCATCTCAAACGGGAAATGATGCTCCAATCTGAATAACACATGAGAAATGATGTCCCATATTTAAAATATGAATGAGAAATATAGCTTTAAAGTAAAACATGAGGAAAAAGAATTATATTCTAGTCTTAAAGTAACATGTGAGAAATGATATTCTAGCTTTAAAGTAACACATTCGTAAGAATGCATTTCCCATTCAAATTTTAAATCTGGAGCATTGTTTCCCATGTGTTATGGGAAACATTTCTTAAGTCCCAGAACACATGAGAAATTATGCTTCGGATTTAAAATATGAATAGGAAATGATAACTTAAGATATGTTTCTTATGTAGTTAAAAAGTTGCATATTCTTTACATGACAACCTCCAGTCAACCCCAGTTAACTGTTTGTTATTTCCCGGCAAGTTTACGTTCAGTAGTTTGCCACTGCTTTCTGTACTCATACCACTGTAAGAAAACCAGCAGCTGTGTTTCAAACGTGGTATGCAAATTGTGTTTATAACCTTTCGCCACATCACGAGCTACGTTTCACATAACACATGGGAAATGATGCTCCAGATTTTTGAAAAAAGAAAAAAATAAACGTATGGGAAATGATACTTCAGGTTTGAAATAATACAATGAAGAATACTCCTGTTCAAATAAAGTAGGGAACAGATGTTTCAGCCTTAAATAACAAACATAAAATGTTCCCATTTAAATTAATACATGGGGAATTATGTTCTTCTTCTACTTTTTCGTACATCCGAAATTTTTGATTTGGACGTAATTGTGTCGTGTCTGTTTATAGCAGAGCTGCAATATTCACGCCTATTGACCTATACATACTTTTTTCATGCATTTGTTGCCTAGGTTAACCTTCCCGGATGGAAATTATGTTCTAAATTAGAATAACACACTGGAGATATTATTGTAACTTTAAAGATAACATATAGGAAATGATACGCCAGTTTTAAAGTTAAAATATGTGAAATTACATTTCAGTCTGAAAGTTAAAATATGTTAACTAATATTCCAGTTTCGAAGTTAACATTTGGGAAATGATAATCCAGTTTTAAAATTAATATTTGGAAAATGATTTTCTAGTTTAAAAATTAACATTTGGAAAATAATATTCCAGTTTTGAAGTTAATACACATGAATGATCTTGTAGCTTTATATTAACACATAATATTCTATTTTTAAAATAGTTCATAAATAAACACACATAGTGGCCTCAAAGGGTTCCCCAATTGATAACAGTTTTAAAATAACATACCGGGTATGACATTTTAGACATAAATGAATGAATATAATTAACCCTATTCTAGTGTTAAAGTAACAGATGAGAAATGATATTCTACCTTTAAAGTAAAATATGAGAAACGATATTCCATCTTTAATATACAGATGAGAAATGATAATCTGTCTGTAATGTAATAGGTGAGAAAAGCATAATCTAGCTTTAAAGTAACACATGAGAAATGATATTCCACCTGTAAAGTAATATATCAGAAGAAATGATTGTCTAGCTTTAAAGTAGCACATGAGAAATGATATTCTACTTTAATAGTAACACATGAGAAATGATATTCTACTTTAATAGTAACACATGAGAAATGATATTCTACTTTAAAGTAGCACGTGAGAAATGATATTCTACTTTAAGAGTAAAACATGAAAAACAATATTCTACTTTTAAGATAACACCTTTAATTTAATTGTCATTTGTCTAGTTTTTCTCTTCTAAAAATGTGGACTGCTTCTCTCTGATATATGTGATAAGTTGCCTTGGAGCCATGGCTTCTTTCAAAACATTTAAATAACCCATTTTGGCCAATAAATTTTCAGCATTCTTCTGTAAAACCATATCTCTGAGGATTCACAGCCATTATCTGAAAACTTGTTCTCAATATCATGAAAGTGATCTTTTTTAACCACCAAAGATAAATACTTCAGTAAATTCATACTTCATCTGTTCCCATAGTTAAAAATGTAAAGGACCTTTTTACTTGCCTTAAGGCACTTCGGACATATAGTGCCAGATCCATATTTGTATAGACCAATCTGCACTCGGTGGGCGATGCGGTCAGTATCACACCCGCCTTCCCATGACCTTCCTGGTAGCCATTTTAGGCTGGGTCGACCTGGAAGTCCTGGTCAACTTTACAAATCTGAATCTGCCCAGCTGAGGATCGAACCCAAACCACCAGGTCAGCAGACAAGTGTCTAGCCACTCTGCTACGGCCGCTCACATATTTTCCCATAATGTGCACAAAATAGCCACAAAGTATGACGTTTCAGCCAAAACTATTACGGGGTTAACCAAAAAGACAATTAGCAATAATCCGTAATAATATTTTATGAAGAAAATATTATACTCAGCAAATAAATAATTACCAATGGACAACAATGACCATACAAATGCATTTACAATAATAACCAAACTGGCCAAACTTAACACGGTAAGTTTACCTCAGATTACTTAACTCCTAAAGGATGTGAAGATTTGTTTCAGGGCTCTCTGGGTTTATATTCTCTGTCAACAATGGTTAAGGGTTAATTATTTTCAGAACTATACTGAGATCATAAGATAATAAACAGGATATATAAAATGCATAACTAAATTAAATGAAACAAGTTCTGTAGAAGTTGAAGTCCCATCTTAAAAGTTTGGAAACAGCGCTTCTATGTATGCACTTACGTGGATGCATCCCCCCAACCAACAGATATATACATAGTTACAGAAGAGAATGCATGTTGTATGTGCACACAGGAAAGAATACATGTTTGTGCATGTAAATAAGTATGTATTCATACAGCAATGATGGGCTCAAAAAGGAACAAAATATTATATATCAAAACAATAAAGAAAATGACAAATTCTAAGGAAGGAAATTAAAGCAAACAACTTTGTGCAACTCAAATATGTGGCATCACTGAAATCTATTAGCCGATCTAGTGCTTATTGGAGGGTAGTTACAGTCCTGCTCCTAACAATACTGTCACACTAATTTAACACTTAAATGAAACCAAATGTATTATCAAAATATGAATATCAACAATGCACCCCCTGATGTGATAGTGGAGGGAACAAAAATTAAGTCTAAAGTTCATGATTTCATCTGCTTTATCATTAAACCAAGAAGAAAATACAGACATTCTACAAGATCTGAACATCTAAGAAAACCAAAATCAGCACCCTGTCCTGGAATCTGAAATATATTGGCCAAACTAATGCCACAATAATTATGAAGATGGGCAAAGGATACTGAAGACAACTTGGGCATAAAAATGTATGAGGCAAGCAAAGTATTGATAATCTTTTTAGTGGGGTGTGATGGTAGCAAAGTTCTTGAAAGAACCTGCTACATGATTGTATCTGTCAAATTAAATAAGAAAAATGCAATTCATTCTGTGTTCTATCACTACTGATACACTGACTTTGTGATCATTTAACTGACAATGCCTTTGGCCGTAAATGTTTCGGCAGAATGTTAATGCTGCTGGACAGATAATCCGCTGCCCAAACTGGCAGTACAGAGTGAAGGAAAATGAGAATCTCTGCTCCGGAGCCACAGGGAAATCTCTCCCGAGGTCGCTTTGAAAGGAGCCCACTGCGAATACATCGAATGACTGGTGTTAGGTCTTTGGGATGTCGCTGGACTGATGCTTGAATGTGTGTGTAGACTGCTTCGAGGTAATCTTTACCATACACCTGGCAAATGACAGGTAAATAAATATACTAACCAAAATTACATGAAACAGTGAAAATAGACATGAGATTAATGTAGCGCTATAATGCTTATTTTGATCACCACCATCATCAGTTTAGTCATTTGCTTGGTTTATTTTCTTTTGTATTGACTTTTTAATATGCATTCTAAAACCTAATTGTTGTGATTCCCCCACCCAATGTAGTCGGTTTATCTTGCATTCGATTTCACATTTGGGACAGGAGGACTATGTCATCAGCAAACTCCAGATCGTCAAGCTGCTTTGTCAGTGCAGTGAATTCCATTTCTGGTAGTATTTATTGTCATAATTCAATCCACAATAAGTAATTTTCATAATGTAGAAGATGCGAAAGTAATCATCATTGGGGGACGTAACATCAATAACATTAGATATGCAGATGATACAGTACTGATTGCAGACAATGAGCATGATCTGCAACATTTAGTAGATGTGGTTGTTGCACACAGTGAACAACTAGGGTTAGAATTAAATTGTAAGACACAGATTATGGTCGTCACTAGGAAGAAGGAAATACCACAATGTAATATTCAAGTGCCGGTCTCTCTGGCTGTGGGGTTACAACACTTTCTCTCTGTAATCCCATTTATCACGCAGAGTCTCGTAGCGGAGCGAGAGCTGAGGCGGTTCGACCCCCGCTTGTGACTTGCGGGATACTGAGCCGGCCGCTCCGAAAGCAATGGCAAACTAATGAGCGTAATCTTGCCAAGAGATCAACACACAGCTGAAAGATGCTGGTGTTGACAGCTAAGTCCTGTAAAGGATATGCTTTAAAAAAAAAAAAAAATATTCAAGTAAATGGGAATATTCTTAAACAACTGAATCGGAACAATTATCTCAGGACAGTCATAACATCTGATGGGAGATGCCTTGAAGAGATTAGAACAAGAATTGCCTTGACAAAAGTAGCCTTTTGCAAGATGGAAAATATACTGGCCAATAAGATGTTATTTGCAACAAGAAAAATAGTGTTGAGGTGCTACAAAGAACCTGTACTTTTGTGTGGACGTGAAGCGTTGACAATGAGCAGACAAGCTGAAAAACATCTGATGGCTGTGGAAATGTGGTTTCTGAGGAAAATGCAAAGAATACCATGGACTGACAGAAAAACCAATGACCAAGTCCTACAAGAAACAAATAAAAACTGTAAACTAATTAGAGAAGAACACTGAGCTGATCCACGACTCTGGTGATTGCTGGAGATAGTGAAACATGACCGCCCATGCTTATCGGCATCGCACATGATGATAATTAAGTAAGAATAATAAAGGTGACAAAAGACATCCTTGTCACACTCTCTGTTCATTACAAATGACTGTTATTTTTCCATAATAAAACACTCCATGTTTTATTTGACTATTCTACTATACGAGAAATATTATTCAATTCCATCTCAAAGCTGATGTTTGGTTGCAATGAATCTTTCTGTCTTCAAAGACTTCTTATAAATCATCTCTTGGTTGAGATAGCAGAGCAAGAATTCAGGAAAAGACACATAACAGAGTAGAGGATACTAATAGAGGGTAAGAGACAGTAGAGGAGAGAAGGCAAAAGAGTAGAGGAGAGAGGAAATAGAGTAAAGAGGACAAGACAGCAGAGGAGTAAAGACGCAGTGAGCAGTGAGAAAGAGCACAAGAGAGAGTAGCGGATAGTAATAGGGTACAGGGTAAGAGACAGTAGACAGTAGAGTAGAGAGGACCAGAGAGTAGAAGAGTGAGGACATGAGAGAAGGAAAGCAATAGAGTTTTTGAGAGAGCACAGGAGAGAGTAAAGGATAGCAATAGGGTAGAGGGGAGAGGGTAAGAGACAGCAGAGGAGACTTCTTATAAGCTATCTCTTGGTACTGTCCTCTCATATGCAACCTTGTCTTCCTCTTGCACAATAATAAACCGCTTCTGCTTGTAGAACTCTAAACAGTTCTGGTCTCAAACACAAAAACACAACTAAGTTCATCAGCTCACATCAACTTGAACAAGGCACATCTTAATATTTACAAATGCTTTATGTTCATTTTAGCAAAACATTTGGGTCCTTATGTATCAGTTGCCAACGCATTACTGAAGCCCTTTTGGAAAGCAAGGAGCAGTAACACTGTTACATACCACACATGTCATAAGAGGCAACAAAGGAAGGTTGGAGTGGGGCTGACCACCAAATCCTGTTAAAAACCTTAGCTGCAAAGTTCATTCAACCATGAACAATTCTAAATCGACAGCTCACTGTGAATTGTTTAAGGGTCTATGCTTCAATAGCGGATGAAAGGCAGGAGATTTAATATGTAAAAAATGGACTAGAAAATAGCAACAAAACAACCAGAATCTATTGCTAGATATTAAAGCAAAACTGAATGATCAGCGAGTATAATTTTAAATGCTATGTAGTGAATCAGTTAATAGAAGCATACAAATGGATAATGGGAATGAAAGCCTCTATATTAATTTTTGGTGTACATTTAAAAAAAGGTCAGATTTTGTTCTCAAAAATTTACATTTCTTAGAGTGTCATTTTTATTTTCTTATTAATTCCCCCCCCCCCCCCCCCCCCTACACTTGATGGACTGAAGGCATGCATCACTATACTGGTCTTTCATATACCACTTCACTGATAAAAAAAAAACATAACAGAATGCTGCTCCCCTTCACTGATAAAAAAAAACATAACAGAATGCTGCTCCTCTTTCGTGCATGTCAAAATGGGACGGCCATCTTTAAACTGTTCTTATTACATCACTGTGTTTGTCTGCACCATGATGTCATGTGCTTAACACTCTTGACATCCAGTCCCTAACATGGAGGACAGGCAGTTGAGCTGTTAAGGCATCTGGAGTGTTTATGCTTGTGGCTGCGGGTTGGTTACGCATTTTCCTCATGTTGGACTGGTAGCGCACGGTTCCATCAACCTGCTACTGAGCTGAGTGCATGGGGTGACACTGTGAATTTTGTGTGGAGTGCTTTAACGTCTGTCAGCGGTTGTTTGTAGCGTGAAATGCATATTCAGAAAAATGGCGGCCAGCTGGTCACACAACTAACTGGGTTGCCTTATGCAGTAATGTGTGGCTGCTGGTTTTTTAGTGACTGCTTGCATCGACGATGAACTGTATTTTTCGTGGTGGATTTTTCTGCTAGCATTCTGCATAGTATACCTGAACGGGATGCTGGTTTTGTTGAGACTTCTGTCAGTTCCACTTTTCACATGGGGCAATGTACATGTGATATTCACAGGCACAGGAATGAAGCATTATGGGGTGACCCTTTGCTGTGAAGTTGGAACCGCGACGAACTAACTAGCAACAATATTGACACAGTACAAGACAATGGCATGATTACTACAATCTCTATCACACTTTTAAGGTTTTGATTTGAAGCCCCCTTGTACCATCTATCAACTACTAGTAGTAGTAGTAGTAGTAAAACTATCTAAACAAGGTCAACTATGATCCTTTGTTTTTGACAACATTCAAAAGAAGGACAATTTGTGTTCCTCATGCCAATACAATGGTTCTATTGTTCTGATATTTATGTTGTCAGGACTAACCTCTTGTGTTGCTGCATCCAGTGTTGCCCACACATCCTCTTTTGTTTTTCTAAGCACATGTTCTTGTGTGTTACCTGTGAATGTATAGAAGATAAGGAAAATTAAACCACTACACATTATATATTTATCATCATCTGACTGCATGAAGAAATATTAATGGTATGAGATGAAAGGATAAACTGCACTCAAAATACCCACCTTTTGCTAATTACCTGATGTCCTATTTTACAAAAGATAAGAGGTCTGTGCGACTTAAGTGATTAACTATTAACTACGCAATATGGAATATTGAGGATATATGCACATACAAAACAAAAGACCCATTTTACAGGCCTGATGTTAAAATTTGAATATGTTATCAAGAAAAGAATCTCACCTGTACATGTAAATGATGACTTATTGAAAGCTTAATTCCATCTACAGTGAGACCACAAAAGGCCCAAATGTTCAGAATATATAACTATTGTGCAAACACTGGTCAGAGCAATTCAATTTCCACTTTGTATAACAAAAACAACAAGATCAATGAAAAGTAAACATACAGGTGTAAATGAATAAACCATAATTCAATTTTACAACCAGTAACTCACCAGTAAAAAAGCCAGTGGGTTCCACAATACACACATCCACTCCCCATTTTTTCATCTCCAGACGAAGTGTATTTGTGTAAGCCACTAGTGCATGCTTAGACATGCTGTAGGCACCATTACCTTCTAGTGAAACCCGACCTGCAATAGAAAAATTCAGTTACCAGAGGTGCCAAGGTAAGGATTCCAGAGGAAGAAGATGAGGCAGGTTAAAGGCAACATTGCCAAGCACTATTGAGGCTAAGATAACAGGACACAGATGCCTCCTCTGTGACAGCTGCAATGGACTGAGCACAGTGGAAAGAATATGTTACAATAGTCTGAGACAGCTAGCTATGGGTGGAGAAAAGTAGAAAGAATCTGTTACGATACTCTAGGGCAGCTAGCTATGGGTGGAGAAAAGTGGAAAGAATCTGTTATGATACTCTGGGGCAGCTAGCTATGGGTGGAGAAAAGTGGAAAGAATATGTTATGATACTCTGGGACAGCTAGCTATGGGTGGAGAAAAGTGGAAAGAATCTGTTATAATACTCTGGGACAGCTAGCTATGGGTGAAGAAAAAGTGAAATAATTTGTTACCACACCCTATGATTGGCAGCAATGGGTGAGAAAAGTGGAAAGAATCTATTACTAGACCTTGTGATAGCTGGTAATGAGTGGAGAAAAGTAGAAAATCTATTCATATACTGTTACTGTTGGCTATTGGTGGAGAAAGTGGAAAGAATCTATTACTATACCATGTGACAATTAAGTATGGTTGAGATATGTGGAACAAATCTGTTGTTATATTCTGTAACAGCTGGCCATGGACGGAGCATAAAAAAATTAACTGTATTCAGTAGTGGTTGACTAAGAATTGAGTGAAGTAGAAAGAATCTGTTAGCATACCTCGTTACAGCCGGCTACAGACTGAGCATAGTGGAAAGAATCTGTGTTTACACCCATGGACTGCTGATTAAATTAGAAAGATTGTTGCCACTCACCCTGGGACGACAGCTTTCTATGGATTGAGTAGACACGAATCTGTTACCATACTCTGTATAGGCTGGGCTGAGCAAAGAGTGAAAATGTTATGTTAAGGCGCCTTGTAACAGTTGATTATGAAGCGAGCAAGGTCTAAAGGGTGTTACCTCACACACTGTGTTGGTAGACAGAGCCCTAACTACAACATCACCAGAGCTCCTCTATAGTCACCATGTTGATAATCATGAGTTATGGTTCACCACCTCAGTCAATCACCAGTCTTGAATCAGGTCTGTGTTCTTGTACTAATTATGCCATGTGGCCAAGTTATACAGGTATTTATCCCTTTGTTTTATTCAAGCTCTTTCCAATCAATTTTGCCAGTTGCCACTAAGTTTTCAAGTTATAATGTGCCCCAAAACATACTGACTATGTCTAATTTCTCTAATCAATTTAGTTTTAATTTGTTTCTTGAAGAACTAGGTCATTTGTTTTTCTGTCTATCCATGGTATTCTTAGCATTTTCCACAGAAATGACAGCCACTACGTTTCTTAGATTGTCTGCTTATTTTCCATCGTTTACATACATACAACAGTACAGGTTTTACTTATCTTTTTCTCACTGCAATTGACAGCTTTTTATTAGTCAGTATGTTTTCCATCTTGCATAAGCCTAATTCTGCCAAGTTAAAAAGTTAGTTGCATGTCCTTTTATACTACTACCTTCAGTAGTTTGCCATGCTTTCTGAATGGCCGATGTTAATACTATTGAGAAAAATCTGCTTCCAAATCACCTGTGGCTGACTTTGAATGCAGTATGTCAGGGTTGTTACATATTACAAAAATTATCATTTAATTTTTATTAAAAAACTAGTGTTATCAGTTCCAGTTTAACAATGGCAGCAACTCTTAAAACTATGGACACTTCTTTGAAAACAGTATCCAACTTTCATGATGCTGGGGATCTTTTTAACATTTCTTAGATTCCCACATAAATCATTAATAAATCAATCGATCACTCTCTCTATGTATATATAAGTTTGTCTTTCTGCTGAATGTCTACATCTAATTTCTCAATCAGTCTGTTGGAAGTTTTTGAACAAGCCTCAAAATGATAGAAGAAAACTGAGGTTTCTCTACCCCAATGTGATACTGCCCGTTGTAATTATAATAGCCTACAATGACTCAATTGTTTGAGTTCATAAATAGAGTCCAGGAGAGCCAAGGAAGTCCCCAAGATGAACAAAGAAAAGATTTCCTTGAATAATGATAATCTTGTGGAGTTTCCTTGCCCCTCTGCTTTCAGCTACTTAATTAATATCTAGGGTATATTAATTAATAACAACGATGATATAAACACTCAATGAATTCTTGTAACACTCAAGAGTGGAAATGACATATTTGCAACATTTTATTAATCAACAAGCTGGGTTTGAGGTTTGGCCATTTCATCAAACAAATTATCATCCAGTCCAAAGGTATTATGTATACCTATTAATCTTACAATCATCCACTTGGTTGTGAAATAAATACAAACAGAAACCCCAATTTCCGAGATGAACACATAATACACATCCATCGGTGGAGTTATAATAATCATAAGTCTTGATCAAGAACTCGAGCTTCTCCACTCCAGTGTTTTTGGAACCCACTTGTATAAAGAGTTTTGTCCATTTAATTACAGTTGGTCCACCATGTGAGTGTCATTCTGGATCAGGTATGGTGATGGTTGATTTGTCTCCTCGCTTCCAGGTACAAACTTAAGTTCCCTTGATTTCCTCAAGGCGATACAGATTTATCTGGTTTTTGGTGGTTGGATGACTTCTTGTCTGTAAGTTCTTTCCAAAAAAAATAAGAGGCTTCATCATCACCCCAGTCAGGAGCTCCCATCAAGAGTCAGACCTGGATTGGGATGGATCCAACCACTACCTTCAACATTGTTGAATGTCTTCTTCAAGTATAACGCAATCAGGTTTCAGGCTCCAAACTTAGGCTTTGATCTTCCCAGTTCTCTGGCTGCTTAATAGGCCAGCACTTCTTTCTCTGTTCCTCTATTAAGTTGTTTAAACTTCAGATATTGTTACGTAGAGGATACCAGGCCGTCAGTCCCAGTGGGCCGTCTCCTGTTGAGCAATTGCTGAAGGATTTTCATTCTCACACACTGAACTTCTGCTGGTCTTTCTCCATGCTTATTCCAGCCCGTCCTAGCTTGGGTTCTGACGTCATGCTCGTTTCAAATCCAAATCAGTGCTCCATTTTCAAATTAGAATGATGCAAATTTCATTCTTCTTCTAAACTATCGGCGCTAATTACATCATTCTTCAAATTTTAATTTGATTATGATGGTGGTGGTTGTTGGCGTTGTTGCTATCTGGAGGGTAGTGTGGGGAAGTTTAAACAGCGATGTGGCGGTTTGCAATATGTATACTTCACAGTCCCACCTGAAAAATGACATCTAATCTTACAATTATGGACACTTCTTTGAAAATAGTATACAACTTTCATAAAGCTGTGTTTCATTAAAATCTCTTAGATTCCACATAAAGTTAGTTGCATATCCTTTACAGGACATAGCAGTCAACTCCAGCATTTTTTGGCTGTTTGTGATTCCTGGGCAAGTTTACATTCAGTAGTTTGGCATTGCTCTCCGAATGACTGGCACTGATACCACTGTTTTAAACCAACCCAAGACAGTCTGCTTCCAAATCGCCCGCAGGGGTGTTTCAACTGCAGGATGCGGGATTACAAATTATATTCATAACCCCTTCGCCAGAGCCGGCTTATGTATATAATATATAATAATAAATCAATCATTCACCCTCTCAATGTCTCTCTCTCTCTCTCTCTCCAGCTCTTGTTTGCTGGCTACCTCACTTACCTAGAAGACTAGAAACATTAACAACTCTTCCATGTGCCCTTTTGATAAGCGGCAACACAGATTTTGTCACTCTGACTGCACCAAACAAATTGACGTCCATGATTTTCTGTACAATTTTATCTGATGTCATCTCCAGCTCAGCAAAACACCAGACCCCTGCATTGTTCACCAAACCCCATAGGCCTAAACATAAAAAAGGACAAGTGTTAAGATCGTTTACACTAAACTTCACCAGTCAGGTAATTTGAGTACACAAGCAATGAAAAGGTCCATCCAAGCGGATACACAATTCAGCTGCCTATGATAAGAATCAATATAACATATAATATATAGTCAAGTAAACAACCCATGGCATGCTGGAAATGTGCGGTTAGGCTCAAATGTTCACGCGCAAGGATAATATAGTCAGCACTACACAGGCCACTTGACTTTTCATGACCTCTGTGATTGTCTGTCTATGGCCTAGGGGTTAGTGAACAGTTTCACAAATCTCCGACATACCAAGTTGAGGGTTTGAAATCAGCAGCAGGCGATTTGGAATTATTGTGTTGATTTTGATGGTATGAGCATCAGCCATTCATAAAGCAATGGTAAACTATTAAAAGTAAAATTGTCTAGTACACCGCAAACATCAATAAATGCTGGAGTTAACTGCAACGTAATATAAAGGACATGCAACTAACTTTTGTTTTAAATCTACTTAATTAGTCCGAATAGCCTCCACTGAAAAGATCGAGGGGAAGAGAGGCACAGGCAGACCAAGAGAAGTGATGCTGATTGATTGATCTCAGAACTCACATCACAGCATTCGGGGCATTCCCATAGGTGCTCCGTCCCCATCCTCAATAGCCAGCAAAGAGTTCCAGCACCAATAGTACCAGTAGCAATCTGATTATAAGTCCGTCCCGCCTTTCCTCTGAGCTTCGAGCGTCGGCCAGATCCCCTCGTCACTCATAGCTGCCTCATTCTTGCTAGACCATTATGATCCATTTGCTCCTCCGAGGTGTACACGTGCTCCCACAAGGCCGCAACCACGTCTGCCTTGTCATACATCAATACTCCAAGTTTTGCAGAGCCAGCCAATCTGTCCGCCTGTTCATTCCCCAGCACACCGGCAAGCCCCGGTGAAAAGATCCAGGCAATGCTTGCCACCCGTGACCTCCAAAGCGAAGCAAGCCACTCTGCACGAAGCATGCCTGTCCTCACCTTCCTCAGCATGCTTTCTGAGTCAGTTACAATCACGATGTGTATGCATATTGTATTCTCGATCCAGCGGAAAGCTGCAGTGACCGCTTCCACCTCCATTCTTAAGCTAGATGTTGTGGTATCATATGCCAGGCTCTCCTGCACCAAACGTCGCCCATTAGCTTTTGCTATGAACCCTCAGGCACTTCTCCTACCTCTCAACACCAAACCATCTGTGTAGATAATCACACCACCCGAGTGAGCATTATCCTGAATTAGTTGCTGGATTTCCACTTCCGTGGCCCCTGCTGGCCACTCCCTGCTCAATGTAATTATAACTCTGCACAAGTCTGACAAGTGATGCTGAATGGAGTGAGACGGTGGCATGGAGGAATATCATCAGCAGAGTTGATCAAGAACACCAAAGACCGAGATCTGTGGAGAGCCATAATGCCCACGCCAGCTGACAGGGTACTTGATGATGATGAATCAACTCCAGAGCATATTAAAAAGGTAAAGGCAGCAGATACTATTTTGGGGGTATGGACCCCCCCTCCCCCCCCCCCCCCCACATAATCTGGTCCATAATATATGAAATAAGATGGCCAGTTCCTTTCCTCCCTAGGTAATTCTCAGAAAATTCTTAAAATTGGCTGGTACCCATTTTCAATGTGTTTGCCAGTAGTAAAAAGTAAACTGTTCATGCCATGAGGTACAGTGGGTTTATGGTGCTAGTCCCATAATTTAATATCAAATCACAACACAATGGGTGATGTGGTCTATACCACTCCAGCCACCTTTAATTGACATTTTCTGGCATCCATTTTAGGATGGATCGTCCTGGGAAACCAGTCCAGTGGACAAAAATCCCCACTCGAAGGTGATTCAGCACACGACCACCAGGCTGGAAGGCTAGCACACGAGTGCTCATGATGGTAGGCCATAATTCATGGCCAGTGACTTTTACCAAAACTGTCTTATTCTGTCCTGGTCAAAATTTCTAAGTATTTCTTTTATAAACAAGTGTAACATCATTATAGTTCTGAATATCTTTTAACTTTAAAGGAAAATTAAAACATAAAATTCTGCACTAATTGAAAAACTTGTTTTAGAGCTAAGAGAGCCTCAAACAAACTGAATGCTATTATTATTTTACTAAGAGCTAAGACAGTTTGTGTGTTCATATATAAACTTAGTGCAATTATTATTTTACTAAGAGCTAAGACAGTTTGTGTGTTCATATATAAACTGAGTGCAATTATTATTTTACTAAGGGCTGAGAGAGAGAGAGAGAGAGAGAGAGAGAGAGAGAGAGAGAGAGAGAGAGAGAGAGAGAGAGAGAGAGAGAGAGAAGAGAGAGAGAGAATGTGTGTGTTCATATATAAACTGAGTGCAATTATTATTTTATTAAGAGAGTGTGTGTTCATATATAAACTGAGTGCTAATGTTATTTTACTAAGAGCTAAGAGAGAGAGAGAGAGAGAGAGAGAGAGAGAGAGAGAGAGAGAGAGAGAGAGAGAGAGAGAGAGAGAGAGAGAGAGAGAGAGAGAGAGAGAGAGAGAAAATGTGTGTGTTCATATATAAACTGAGTGCAATTATTATTTTATTAAGAGAGTGTGTGTTCATATATAAACTGAGTGCTAATGTTATTTTACTAAGAGCTAAGAGAGAGAGAGAGAGAGAGAGAGAGAGAGAGAGAGAGAGAGAGAGAGAGAGAGAGAGAGAGAGAGAGAAAATGTGCAATTACTATTTTACTCAGAACTAAGAGAGCCTATGTGTTCATACATAAACTGAGTGCAATTATTATTTTGCTAAGAGAGAGAGAGTGTTCATTTATAAACTGAGTGCAATTATTATTTTGCTAAGAGAGAGAGTGTGTTCATACATAAACTGAGTGCAATTATTATTTTGCTAAGAGAGAGAGAGAATGTTCATATATAAACTGAGTGCAATTATTATTTTACTAAGAACTAAGAGAGTGCGAGTTCATATACACACTGAAAGCAATTATTATTTTACTAAGAACTAAGAGAGAGTGTGCTCATACATATATTGAGTGCCATTATTATTTTACTAAGAACTAAGAGAGAGTGTGAGTTCATACACAAACTGAGTGCAATTATTATTTTACTAAGAACTAAGAGAGTGTGAGTTCATATACACACTGAAAGCAATTATTATTTTACTAAGAACTAAGAGAGAGTGTGCTCATACATAAACTGAGTGCAATTATTATCTGACTAAGAACTAAGAGAGTGTGTTCATGCATAAACTAAGTGAAATTATTATTTTACTAAGAGCTAAGAGAGTGTGAGTTCATACATAAACTGAGTGCAATTATTATTTTACTAAGAACTAAGAGAGAGTATGAGTTCATACATAAACTGAGTGCAATTATTATTTTACTAAAAACTAAGAGAGAGCATGTGCTCATACATAAACTGAGTGCAATTATTATTTTACTAAGAACTAAGAGAGTGTGTGAGTTCATACATAAACTGAGTGCAATTATTATTTTACTAAGAACTAAGAGAGAGTGTGAGTTCATACATAAACTGAGTGCAATTATTATTTTACTAAGAACTAAGAGAGAGTGTGAGTTCATACATAAACTGAGTGCAATTATTATTTTACTAAGAGCTAAGCGAGAGCGTGTGCTAATACATAAACTGAGTGCAATTATTATCTGACTTAAGAGCCCTTCCAACAGAAACACAACATACCCACCTTCATCCCCCAGCTTATTACTTATATATGCTGACGCAGCTTCAATATCCTTTGCATCTGTCACATCCAATTTTAATATAGTTAACCTGACGGAGAAGAGAAGAAGAACAGCTGTTATTGCACAGTAACAGTTATTGAAGTCCAAAAATATCTATTTGCATAATGGTGTCATTAAAACAACACAAAGGAAACAACATATGCATGATAAACACCCAAAAAATATTATTAAGAAGACACTAGAAAACAGTGAAAGAGAAGAAGAAAGACATAAATGATATTTTATATTGCGAATGAATATACCTATTTAACAAAATTCTATAAAACATATATTTCTATCATTACTCTTCTACTTTAGGAGCATGTATGAAAATGGTCACTGCCATAGAGGAAAGCAACTGCAAACTACCTCTTTGAAATTGCCTAGTTTATTATGATTCGCTTAAAGACTGATCATCGCAAGACAAGGACAGAGACATTAAAATTAGGAACATGGAACGTTAGGACGTTAAACAACGACGGAACATTAGAGAACATAACACAAGAAATTCAAAGAGAAAAAATTAATATATTAGGTATGTGCGAAACGAGATGGACAGGAGCAGGCATAAAGATACATAAAGATTTTAAGATTATTTATTCTGGAGGTGAGGATCGACATAGGGGAGTGGCAATAATTTTGGACCGGAAAACATCAACGTCTGTTCAGGGATATTGGGCCGTGTCGGACAGAGTACTACTAGTTAAATTGAGTGGCAGACCTTTTAACATAAATATTATTCAAGTATATGCCCCAACAGGAGAGTCCAGTGAAGATAGTGTAGAGGAATTTTATAATGACATAGTCTGCCTTAAAGAAATGTAAAAATTCAGAAATAAACATTATAATAGGGGACTTCAATGCAAAAGTAGGAAATCAAGGGGATAGATACACAGTAGGAAACTATGGTTTAGGAGAGAGAAATGAAAGAGGATACAGACTAGTAGAGTGGGCAAAAGAACAGGAAATGATTGTAGGAAACACCTGGTTCAAGCAACACCCTAGAAGATTATGGACCTGGAGGAGTCCTGATAGCAGGATTAGAAACCAGATTGATTACATTCTCATTAGCAGAAGATTTAGAAACGCCCTAACAGTAGCAAAAACAGTTCCCAGTGCTGATTGTTATAGTGACCACAGATTACTCACAGGAACATTGAGGATAAAGTTGAAGAAAGTCAAGTATACAACAGGGAACACTAAATATGATTTGTGTACATTGAGTAATGACAAGGAAATACAAAACAAATTCAACATAGAAGTACAGAACAGATTTGAAATATTGTCTGATCTAGAGATCCTATTCCAGGATGTGGATGATCAATGGGAAATGTTAAAGAATTCAATCAATATGGCTGCAGAAACAACTATTCCAAAATTAAAGAAGGTGGGTCGTAAGAAATGGATGACTGAGGAAATTTTACACTTAATGGAAACAAGAAGACTCAACAAAAATAATCCTGCCAAATATGAAGAAATTCACAGACAAGTCAGAATATTATGTAGGAAGGCAAAAGAATCATGGCTTGAGGAAAAGTGCTTAGAAATTGAAAAACAACACAACAGTCAAAATACCAAATTAGTGCACAAAAGGATTCAGGAACTTACTAATAAAAGAACAAGTACATCAACAGGCTGTCTAAGAACTAAAGATGGCAAAATCATAATAGAAAAAGATCAGATTCTACATGTATGGACAGATTATGTGAAAGACCTGTATAATGATAACAGAGAGGAACAGTATGCTATTAGATTTAATAATGAAGGACCAGCAATTTTAAAGATGGAGGTTCAAAATATTCTTAAGCATATGAAAGCTGGCAAGGCCCCCGGTGCAGATAACATCACAACAGAAATGATTAAAGCTTTAGAAGAATTTGGACTAGAGCAAGTCACTAGACTGCTGAACACATTATATGATACTGGAGATATACCTTCTGAATTATGTAATTCTGTATTTATTGCAATCCCAAAGAAATCAGGAACCTTAGAATGTGATCAACATAGAACAATTAGTATAATGAGTCACATCACAAAGATTTTGTTACGAATTATCATGCAAAGAGTGAGGAAGAAAATACAACCTGAAATAGGGGAAGAACAATGTGGTTTTGTAGAAGGAAAGGGTACAGTAAATGCTGTGTATATGCTGCGAACAGTTATTGAACGTGCTTTAGAAGTAAACAAGGATATACATCTTTGCTTTATTGACTACACAAAGGCTTTTGATAGAGTAAGACATGTCAACATTGTGGATATGCTGGCAGATCTACAAATTGATGGGAAAGACATTAGACTTATAAAAAACATATATTGGAAACAACAAGCTGCCATAAGAATTGATAATGAAGTAGGACAATACCAACCTATTAAGAGAGGTGTTAGGCAGGGATGTGTAATGTCTCCAGATCTTTTTTCCTTATACAGTGAAAATATTTTCAGAAATGTAGAAGACCTAAATGGAATCAGCATTGGAGGACGAAACATAAATAACATTAGATATGCAGATGATACAGTATTGATTGCAGACAATGCACAGGATCTGCAACAATTAGTAGACGCTGTGGTTGTACACAGTGAGCAGCTGGGGTTGAAATTAAATTGTAGGAAGACACAGGTTATGGTCGTCACTAGGAAGAACGAAGTACCACAATGTAATATACAAGTAAATGGGAATATTCTTCAGCAAGTGAATCGGCTCAATTATCTCGGAACAGTCATAACATCTGATGGCAGATGCCTTGAAGAGATTAGAACAAGAATCGCCATTGCAAAGGTAGCCTTTAGCAAGATGAAAAACATTCTGACCAATAAAATGATGTCAATTGAAACGAGAAAAAGAGTGTTGAGGGGATACATAGAGCCTGTTCTTTTGTATGGATGTGAAACTTGGACAATGTGCAGTCAAGCTGAAAAACATCTGATGGCTGCAGAAATGTGGTTTCTGAGGAAAATGCAAAGAATACCATGGACAGATAGAAAAACCAATGACCAAGTACTACAAGAGACAAATGAAAATCGTAGATTGATTAGAGAAATTAGACGTAGACAGTCAAAATTTTTTGGACATGTTATGAGAAGAAATGGACTGGAGAACTTGGTGACAGCTGGCAAGATCGAGGGGAACAGACCAAGAGGAAGACCGAGAGGAAAATACCTGGATGGCTTGGCCACATGGCATGGACGAGACAGGAACACTGAGCTGATCCACGACTCTGGTGATCGAGTGAAATGGCGAATCATGACCGCCCACGCTTTCCGGCATGGCACATGATTGATTGATTGATGAAAATAGGACCTTGCAGTTGTATGCTTTGTATAACCACACACTCATCTGGGGCATGACAGTAAAACAAAAGGCAAAGGTCTCGATGCTCGAAGAAGAAGGAAGAGACATGGACAGAAGAATAACAAGGAACCATTATGCTTTCATACATATTAGATATATGAGATATTTCTCTGCCTTTGTAGCAACATCCCTCAACCAACTAGAGCCAGGCCCTTTGCAGACTTGTCCTTGATTCCGTAGATTCTGCAGCTAAAGTTAACAATATCAGTTTGCCAGAATCAGGTCCAGTCTCATGCCAACCCTCCTGCTGCCTCTTAGGATATGCATTGTAGTTTTTTTTTTTGCATATCCTTTTTTATGGGACACCGCCGTCAACACCAGCATTTTACTGCTGTTGTTGATGGCTTGGCAAGTTTACGCTCAGTAGCTTGCATTGTAGGTTACTGTATACTTTTTAGCCCCGGTAACACACAGGTGATTTGTGGTGCCAATCCGAAATTTGTAAAGTTCAATCGGCACCTGGTAATTGATGTGGTAAATATCAATGCCGGCTGCCTTTACTTCCCAGAACATTTCCTAGAACCTATTTTAGGCTGGGCTGACTCAGGAGCCCAGGTCAATGTTTATAAAATCCCTATCTCAATGGGGATTTAAACCCAACCACCTGGCCAGCAGCCAAGCATGCTAGTCACTGCACTAACACAGCTCCCTTGGAGACATGGTACTAGACCCATATCTTCACAATACAGCACTTGACAGGAGATACGGGCAGTATCATGTCTGTTCCCTTACCTTCCATAGACACATATTTTATTTATTTATTTATTTTTTTTATTTTTTAGGTACTTGGTGGCTCATGTGGTCAGCATCTCATCCATTATTGCCCAAAGCATTTCCTAGTATCACTTTTAAGCTGGGTCAGCCTGGGATTACGGGTCAGTTAAAAAAATTGGATTCATACCAATGACCACCGGGCATACAGGCAAACGTTTAGCCACTGTGCCAACACGACTCCCCATTTTATCAGCATAGCGCAATGTAAGCAGAGGAAGAGGTCAACCATGTAAACGATGGACAGAGGGAGTAGCAGAGTCCACGGGAATATCGAAAAATGAAGCCCATAAACGGGCGCTGTCTAGATGTTTATACTTCACTTCGACACTGCAAGGTACAAGAGGAACATGATGAGATGAGATATGAGATGAGATCCCAATGTAATTAGCAGTGATGATTAAAATAGCAGATTTACTCTTTCTGCTCCAGAAGCTTTTCACAGCAGATGGCCAAGGCAGAAAATAGCCACTATTGAAAATCATGAGTGCCTGAGTGATGGCCTGACTCGATAAAGTCCAAGCCTAGAAGTTGCACTCATCAACAATATATTTTGAGACAAACATGCGGGCATGTGTACTCATGCAAGAAAAAGCCAACGCAGGGCAGATCTGTCATGGGAGATAGAGCACTTTCCTGTCTGTCTTATTTTATGGCATGCTCAGTCAGGGTTCAGTCACTGCCTATTTAGTTTATCAATGATTAATTTTCTAATGAAGTGTTTAACTCAGTTATGAAGTGAGGGATTCATATATGTGAGCAAGTGATGATGATACCATCAAGTGTCTTGCCAGCTGGCATAGGTGTTCATGTCTCTCCACAGATCCCGGTCTTTGGTTTTCTGCATCAATTCTGCTGATGATATCATCCATTCCACCCACGTAGACCATCCAGCATAATTTCTCTTGGTCTGCCTCTCCTCCCCTCGATCTTGCCAGTCATCACGATGTTCTCCAATGCCTCTCTTCTCATCACATGATCAAAGAAAGCAGTCTGTCTCATTCTTGTTGTTGAATACAATGTTCTAGTTTCATTAGCCTCTTTCAGGCAATCGTCGTTAGTTACTCTGGCAGTCCAAGCAATTCATAAGATTCATCTCAAGGAACCACACCATTGTTGCTTCCAAGTTCTTCCTAATTTATTGATTAACATTCCAAGATTCACTGCCATACAGAAAATTGGTTACTATAAAGCATTTCAGCACTCTCTTTCTGACATTCAATCATTGTGACTTATTGCATATCTTTCATTTTCTTAAATTCAGCTTTTACTTGCCCTATTCTGTTCATGATCTCTATTGTGCATCTTCCTTCTGATGTTATAATTATAACTGTCCCTAGGTATTTAAAACTGATGATGCAAAAAAAGCATTTCAAGATGATACTAAAATTACTTTTCCAATGTGCATTGTGTTACTTCTTGAATCATTTGGAGTTTTACTTATGACTTGTTTAAGCTCATGGAATGTATAAGGAACAATGAGTAGAATTAGTATTGAAGGAACATGAATGCATACACGAATATCAGATAAAATCTAGGTTTTAAAAAATGAAGAGTTAACACACTAGGTGACCTGACTTCTAAAAAGGTTAAATACACAGCATAACTGGCCACTGGAGAAGGCAGATTTTGTGTGTGGCCTGACCAGAGTCACAGAGGCCACAGGATCAATACTCACACTGGCCAAGACATTTATGGAATACCTCTATTTTATAGTGTTTATATATGGAGAACCTCTATTTTATAGTGTTTATATATGGAACGTCTCTATGTTATAGTGTTTATATATGGAGAACCTCTATTTTATAGTGTTTATATATGGAGAACCTCTATTTTATAGTGTTTATATATGGAGAACCTCTATTTTATAGTGTTTATATATGGAGAACCTCTATTTTATAGTGTTTATATATGGAGAACCTCTATTTTATAGTGTTTATATATGGAGAACCTCTATTTTATAGTGTTTATATATGGAATGCCTCTTTTATAGTGTTTATATATGGAGAACCTCTATTTTATAGTGTTTATATATGGAATGCCTCTACTTTATAGTGTTTATATATGGAATGCCTCTATGTTATAGTGTTTATATATGGAATGCCTCTATGTTATAGTATTTATATATGGAATGCCTCTATTTTATAGTGTTTATATATGGAATGCCTCTATTTTATAGTGTTTATATATGGAATGCCTCTATTTTATAGTGTTTATATATGGAATGCCTCTATTTTATTATAGTGTTTATATAAGGAACGTCTCTATTTTATAGTGTTTATATATGGAACACCTCTATGTTATAGTGTTTATATATGGAACACCTCTATTTTATAGTGTTTATATATGGAATGCCTCTATTTTATAGTGTTTATATATGGAACACCTCTATTTTATAGTGTTTATATATGGAACACCTCTATGTTATAGTGTTTATATAAGGAACGTCTCTATTTTATAGTGTTTATATATGGAATGCCTCTATTTTATAGTCTTTATATATGGAACGCCTCTATGTTATAGTGTTTATATATGGAATGCCTCTATTTTATAGTGTTTATATATGGAACACCCCTATGTTATAGTGTTTATATATGGAGCACCTCTATGTTATAGTGTTTATATATGGAACGCCTCTATGCTATAGTGTTTATATATGGAATGCCTCTATTTTATAGTGTTTATATATGGAACGTCTCTATTTTATAATCTAACTTGATTGACCAGAATATTTAACAAAGATATAAAAGACGAACCAGAATATTGCTTATTTAACAAAGATATAAAAGACGCATCTATTACATTAAAATAAACACACACACATACAAGTAACTGACTTATCTGAGCACTTGTTTCTGAGCTCCACAGCTCCAGGACCTTTATCCTCAAGGCAGCCAGCAAACACCTGCATACCCATGCTGTCCAATTTTAACGTCAGAGCGTGTCCAAAGCCACTATCACAACCTGCAGTCACATGTTGTTTGTTACATTACACAATTTGTTAACACTGGATGGGACACACATTAAGAAAACCAGAAACTATAACGACCTTGCTCTGGAAATTGCAAGGCAAAAGAAATATATAGAGACCAAATACCAAGTCACATATCGAGATGAGAGACAGAGATGTATAATATGGCTAAGACAAGGAAGGGAAACAAAAAGAGATGGCTAAGGATGAAAAAGTCTTGGCACAAGACAGTTAAGGGCCTATGCGCTACTGAAAAATAACAGCAGGAGAGGAGAAAAGTTGCAGAGAAAGAAGTAGGAGGAGGATGAGAGGGAAGGAGAGAATGATGAGAAAAGGAGGAGTCTGAGAAGAGAAGGAGGATGAGGAGTAGAAGAAGATTTTTAAAAAAACATCTTAAAATTATCAGTGATGATTGCAGTAATGAATTACCATAGGATGCACTGCATGGAGGAGAAGAGCATGTTGCATATGGTTATTCAGCCTTTTAAAATATAGTTGCAAGTCCTTCACAGGACGTAGCAGTCAACCCCAGCACTTTGTCTGTTCGTGATTCCTGGGCAATTTTTACGTTCAGTAGTTTGCCCTTGCTTTCTGAATGACCGGCACCTATACCTTTTTAAAAAAAAACAGCACATCGGTGTTTCGAACCCAGATATACGGGATTACGAATAGCGTCCATAACTCCTTTGCCACGGAGACCGGCTATTCAGCCTGGAGACGGTATAATTCTTTAAAAAAAATTTTTTTAATAAATCAGGTGCCATCTCCAAATTGAATGTTGGCTGTAATGGATCTTCAAGACTGTCTCTTGTTTAGTTACACACTAAAACACACTGCAGTTCATCTTTTTCTTGATGTTATTTTCCTATGTGTATCATTCCTACTTCTTGCTCACTTGCTTGAACATTTCCCTCAAGTTTACTTTTTTAAAGTATCAGTGATCTATAAAGTATGAGGCAAGCACTATATAGACAATACTTCTCATTCCATGATAGTTTGCATGTCTAAATTTTTTTAATGAGTTTTCTTTTCCAGCTTTTCTAGGGTTACTTACTATGTATTTCCATAAAATGAAACCAAGTTTTCTGTATAACCACATTTCTTATACCTCAATTCGATTTTCTAATTTTTATTTTAGTTCATTATCCATGCTTAAGCAACATACAAGAATGTTTAATGTATTAAACATCTGTTTTTTTTGCACATCCTTTTTACAGGACATCACTGTCAACACCACCATTTTACTGCTGTTGTTGATGTCTTGGCAAGTTTACGTTCAGTAGTTTGCCATTGTTTTCTGAATGACCAGCTCCTATACCAACTCGTTAAAACCCAGCACAACGCGGTCTGCTGCCAAATCGGTCGCAGCTGTTTCGAATGCGGGTAAGCAGGCGTACAAATCGCGTCCGTAAGCCCTTTACCATGGCTAAACATCTTATACTCACCATAAATTTCAACAATAAGTTTATTCTTAGGGTTACAGTATGATAGTTTCACATTGTCTTCAACATACATATAAGATATTTAGAATCAATGTTTACTCTACTTTGGGTAGTTTTTAATTTGATTAAATTTTGTCAGACCTGTGGCCATGAGGCCCACTACTTTTATGATTTCCAAATGATCATTATCATGTGCCCATGGAACCTCCTATTTTCTTTCACCCGAATTCATAATGGTTGAGTATTGAATTCACAACCTTGAGATCACTGGGAGTATACCATCATCAGTTTTTATGTTTTGTAAAAATTACCTACAATTGGATTTGAACTAAAAACATGTCAAGTAAATGAGTTGGTTGTTTCATTGTTTAATGTATGATGAACTGTTTGTTAGATATTCAGCTATTATTTTTTCTAACATTACTTCTTTACAAAGTCAAACCTAAGAATGTTATTCGTTATGTCATGACCATCCGTTTTCTTCCTTCCCAATTGCCCAGATTTAGAAGTCTATGTGGATTTTTAAAATAAACAAGCTGTTTCAGGTATCTTCTTCTTCTTTCATTCATCACTCTTAGGAAGTGCATCACACCTTGTTATGCAGGTCAAAGGCCAGTGTGCTCATCTTCAGCATACATTTGTGTAAGGTTTGCCGCCTCTACAGATATATATATATATATATATATATATATATATATATATATATATATATATATATAAACTGACTGCATTTGTTCCAATCAGGTCCACTCTTTTATTTATATCTTCACATTCATAAGCAATTATTTTGTATATTTCTGGGTTCAGCAGAAGTGCCACTCCTCATAACTATCCACAGTTATTGTTATAGATATTGTATAACTTACTATCTGAAACAATTTTCAATTTGTTTTTATCTCACACAACAAATTATTTAACTAACAATGCACACACCTGTTATAAGAACTGCCTTGTTCTGTGCTGGTAGGTGGCTGGCTGGTAACACAGAGTAAATGATCAAACATCCCAAAGAGAAAATGATTAATCCACCAGGGCCTTTCACCAGAAACTGACATAGCGGTTCACCCAAAAACAAAATAATAAGCGAGAGGAATGATCTGAAGCCAAATCGGAATTCATTTGTTAGAAACTTTGTCAAAACAGCTACCGCAAAAGCTACCGTAACCGTTGAATATAAAACAGAATAGACAATTAAGCCGTCTCGGTTAAATTCGTCTTGGATATCAATTTCCATGGCTGTAGTACTCTAGTAATTTGAATCAGTTGTAGTCAGCAGACATAAGATTAATTTCTGATTGTTTGTTCAACCCTCCAATTTCACGAGGTCCCTACTCTCCGCCATAACTAAACAACACAACAATCTTTCACCTTATTGGTTGATTAATGTTGTCAAAATGTAACAAATATTTTGATTGGGTAAACATAAAGATATCTTAACCAACGGTCCGGACCCGGACTTCTGATCATCGGAAACAACATGGCGACTTCCATCAACCCCGTGAAAGCCTTGCTGAGCATCAGCTGTTTTATCTTTGTTTACGTCTTATTCGCAGCAGGAGCCACGGTAAATCAATCTGTACTTCCCGCTATTAATGCGCTTGTTGTATGCAAACAAATGTGCATGTGGTTTTTAGGTAATTAAAAAGATATAATGAAATACAGTAGTGACCGGTGGACTGGTTGGTAGCGGTCGCAAAAAATGAAAATCTGAAATCAATTCAGTGAATGATGAATCATATTGTGAAGTAGAGGCAGAGGTAGACAAACTGAAACTAGCCACTTGAGTAATATTTTCTAAATTGCTTTTTAAGCATATAACCTGCATAGTTGGATACCTCCTGAAAAAGAAAAAAAATCCAACAGTACCTTATGCAAGTCTGTAGGTCATTTTTAAGCCGAGATAAAGACTAAAGTTTGTATGTCAGTTTATCATCTAACAGGAACATATAGAAGAAAAAGGTTTTGACCTTTCCACTTTGTGTGACCCTACCTACACACTCACACAATTGTTGGTTACACAGTCATCAAGGAGATTAACACAGCCGCTGTCCAACTCAAGAACAGATAACTCTGCCAGTTTATATATATATATATATATATATATATATATATATATATATATATATATATATATATACTAGCTGACCCGGCCCGGCTTCGCCCAGGCTCTGGCGGGGATCTATCTATCTATCTGTCTGTCTGTCTGTCTGACCCGGCCCGGCTTCGCCCAGCCCCTGGTGGAGAGCATCTCATTTAATTCATATAAGTAGTCATATAAACTCCTGTTCCCGACTATCTGTCTGTCTGTCTGTTTGACCCGGCCCGGCTTCACCCAGTCCCTGGTGGGGAGCATCTCATTTAATTCATATAAGTAGTCATATAAGCTCCCGTTCCCGACTATCTATCTGTCTATCTGTCTGACCAGGCCCGGCTTCGCCCAGCCCCTGATGGGGTGCATCTCATTTAATTCATGTAAGTAGTCATATAAGTTCCCGTTCCCGGCTGTCTGATGACCCGGCCCGGCTGTCTGTCTATCTATCTATCTATCTATCTATCCGACCAACCGACCGACCGACCTATCTATAGCCAGGGGACTTAACCTAAGATATAGCAGTGCCACTAAAAGTTATGTCCCTTTATATATTTTGTCTTATGTTAAGTCATGTAATTTAATTATTAAATGTTAATAAGTAAATAGATGATGCTACACTAAAAAAAACTATGACAGTTGGTTGCTCGGGAATGAAAGGAAGACGTGTAGAAATTTTCATCTCATTCGGATGGACCATTATCGAACGCATCCAATACATCCCCAACCACAAACCCACACACATACATTCTGTTTTATATATATATATATATATATATATATATATATATATATATATATATATATATATACACACAAGCACACAAATATATACATCTCGACGTCATTGATGACGTCAGACACAGCGCTGACTTACAACAACGCTAGGCCACCAGTGTAGATGCATTTTGACAAAAGAAGTCCCGTTGGAAAGATGGAAAATTATCAATGATGTGGTCCATGTGGAGTTATAAAAATTAACTTATAAATGCTATAATGGGTGTTGAATGCAAACATGCAATCATTGGTATTGCAATTGCTATGAATATTCCATAACAATATTAAATGTTCATAGTTGGATGACAACTGCCATGTCCCGCCATTGAAATACCACAATATACAGCATGCCATCTTTATAATTTCAATTTAATATGGGATTGCCAACTCTAATAGTCGAAAACTACATAATCATAAGTAAAAATGGATGATAAAGTTAAAAAAAACAACTAGAACTATGCACAAAGTCTAGTTAAAATGGAATTGATGGGTGTAATTACGTCTTATAAAATCAGTCTGTACTTCTGTCCAGGACATGGATTTGAGAAGACGAGAGGTATCGATTCGTAGCTCGTGGAGGCAAACATAATATCCAGTAATCGGTTTCTGTTTTAGTGTGATCTTGAAATAATATGGGAATTTAACGTCACCAGTTCTCTATATATCCTTAAATCGGAGAGATAAAAACAAGAAACTGAAAATTAACGCAAACACATCTCTGGTAAAATACAGCAAAACCAAAACATGGTGCCTAACTGCAACACTCATACCATACAGCACTTCACTTAGACAGCTGCAGAAGACAGGCGCCAGTGATAGCTAGCCAGATATCTTTTTTTTAAATGTTGCATATCCCTTACAGGTCGTTGCAGTCAACACCAGCATTTTTCAGCTACTGTTGATGTACTAGGTAAGTTTTACGTTAAGTAGTTTGCCATTGCTTTCTGAACAACCGGCTCACATACCCCCATAAGTTACCAGCGCGGCGCGAACCGCTGCCGATTCTTGCAGCTGCTGTTTTTCCCACGTGGATACACAGGGTTATGAACAATGTTGTTAAACTCTTGGCCGGGGAAACCGACGAAAGATATCTTAAGGAAGTTTAATAAATTTTGTTAATTTATAAGATCATGAGACCACCACCACATGTAGACAATTAAGGGCAGTCCTCCAAATAACGGTCCCAAATTATTTATTGTAAAAAGTATCCCTTACAGGGCCTCATTATATAATAAAAATATCAAACACTACGAACTAAAATATGGAACTGAGAAAATCGAAATACATACCAATAATATTTGACAGGTATATGTGGAAATACGTACGTACATTAAATAATTTGGTAGTTATTTATTATGTACAGTTATTGAGTGTGTGGTGGACTGCTAGACCAATCGATAGATGCAGTAAATTTTTCTAGGCCCAGATGGCCCTCACTGTCATCGGAGTGTATACCTATATCAGTTATATGTGGAAATACGTACGTACAAGATATAGATATACACTCCGATGACAGTGGGGCGCCCTCTGGGCCCAGAAACATTTATTGCATCCATCGATCTGTCTAGCAGTCCACCACACACTCAATAACTGTACATATCGCCAGTGAATCAGCGTATCACCCTGGAATGAGCACAATCACCTAATGAGGCCGTGTAAGGGATACTTTTTACAATAAATAATTTGGGACTGTTATTCTGAGGAGTGCCCAATTAAGCTTTGTCACTCAGGGTTGATAGTATAGTAATTAGTAAATTAGTTGCATGTCGTATTCTATCTGTTCTATAGATATAGGTTCGTTGCATGTCTTATTCTTCTATTCTATCTACAGATATAGGTTAGTTGTATGTCCTATATATTTTGCATGTTTATGATTTTCTATTCAATTTTATATTTGCTTTCTGAATGGCCCATGCTTATACTAATACTATTAGCAGTAGTATTACTGTTATATTATTGTAATACTGTGGTGGAAATCAATATATAGCGATCGACCCCCAAATCACATGTGGCAGACTTTGAACCCAGTATGTCTTGATTGTGGAACACTGCACTCACTACCAGTAAGCCACTGACGCCAGCATCACTCAAGATGGAATGGCTTAATTAGAGGAATCTAACTCAAGCAATCCATGTACTAATCAAGGTATGGACATTTCAAAATAATGATGTATTACCCCAAAACCCTTGGGTATTGAATTAATTGGGTGTCTAACCTCAGAATAAGGGTGAAAAATTAGGAAGACCTGTGATTGGCAATTGAAAATGTAACAAAAAATAGGCATTATATGCTATTAATTTTTAAGTTATTTGCATGTCCTATTACAGGACGTTGCAATCAACCTCAACAGATAATGGCTGTCCATGATTTACTAGGAAATGTTTGTTAATGCAGTCGTGCAAAAAAAAACAACCAGGTCTTCCTAGTTTTCTTATTTAGGCGAGCAGTATTTTTTGTAAATGTGCACTTGGTTACATTGTTCCTGCTTACAGAATAGTGCTGGAGGGTCAAAAGAATGGGGGGGGGGGGGGGGGGGGGGGGAGCAGTGACTTTTTGCACTTCAACTACCACACCCACTTTCCAGAATGAGCAGGGTCTATTTTCTAACAAGGAATAATATTTTGATTGACCTGGCAAGCAATAAAGACAAGTATAATCATCTAATTCTGTGTGGTTTTTTTTTTTTTTTACCTTTCCTTAGACTGATGAGGAGTTTGAGGGTTCAAGATCGCTAACACTGGAGCACAGCTTTAATTCAGGTAGATCCTGTTTTGCCACACTAAATGTCAATTACGGTAAAAGCAATCTCATTTCAGATCTACTATAGAAGTGAGAAATGTTGGCTTTGACATATACTAGATCATGGAGGGAATAATCCATAGAAGGTTGACGCCAGAGCTGTACTTCTGTGGTAGTGAGCCAGCACACTGGTCACTGTGATGTAGGATGGCATTACTGTCACCTGTTTAGCTTGGGATTATATAATATTTGTAAACCATGCTATGGGATTTTCAGAATGGTGTAGGGGAAAAGTGCAGGCAGACGTTTAATTAGACTGCTGCTGGTACCATCAGCAAGGGAACCCATTCATTGACTACTGAAGAAGATGGAGCATGTATGGAATGTCCTGAAGGCAATTATATTGATTATTAACTTATGGTTGCTTATATTTGAACAATAAAGTTAATTGAATCCATTCAACAATCTCAGTAAAGTAGCTGCACTACATGAAGAAAACTGTAGGCACTCTTCCAGCATGTGAATCCATTTAACACCTGACTGAAGAGAAAATGATGAATACATTTTATTTTATACTATTTTTATTTGTATACTTTATATCCCAGTGGCAATATTTCCTATGGGACTATTGTGTTATTTATTCCGCTTGTGGTGGAATAAGTATAAATCTTGTGAGGACCCTGCCCGGCAGCAGAGGCGAGGGCAGGAGAGCCGAAACCCACAATAGAATTAGCCCAAGGGAAGAGCTGGTTTCTTCTGGGGGCGTGCAGAAGGGCGGATCCTTAAACTGTGAGCAGGGTACGAAGAAAGCAACATGGCTGCAGTGACGTCAATTGGGTCATAGCTACCCACCAAGGTGGAGGTGAGGACAGAGACTAATGGCCGGGGAGAGAAGTTTGGTTTCCTGGGGTCAATTACAATGCAGTGATAATGTTGGCAGATGCACCAGTGCACAATGTTTACCACCCCGAGCTGGATGGTTTCTGGGCAGACATACATATGGAGTCAATGTGGGAGAAGTGAGATATACAGAACACCTTTAAGGTGGATTTACAAACACATGGCAGGAGAAAAATGCCTAGGAATCATAACCAAGACTGGCCCACCCCTCAGAGTGTCAAGAAGTTAAAGGGACTGAAACATTCAGTGGGGGAGGGGGGGGGGGGGGGGATTTCTTCTGATGATTGGAAGTTTCTTGTCATGCGTGCTCCATGACAGTTTTTACCACTATTTTCCAGGACACAAAGCTGAATAATGTTTATATTTAACGGATAGAGAGACCTATAACAAACTTTACAATGCAACAAATCAATCATAGTGAATCTGTGAATCATCTGGAAGATGTGATATCTAGCAAAACCTATACAACTGTTAAAATGCAGATAGTCATCTTTCTCCTCTGTTACCAGAGTTCATAAGGGAAGCAAAGAATAGTAACACTGAACCAACCATACATGTCCCATAGACAACTTAAAACTCTTCTTTCACACAAGAGAGAGAGAGAGAGAGAACTGCAAAATCCAACCAATCATGAACAGGTTTACAAATTCTTGGTGTGTGTGTTTTGAGGGCATAAGAGGCAGAGGAAAACAAAGAAAAAGACATGCGAAAAGTTTAAACAACCGGGCAGTAAATAATACTGTTTGCAACACCAACTCCATCTAAATTTCAGACAGCAGAATGGATTGGAGTCATGATCAGAGATGTATGCTCTAGTCCAGTTCACCTTAAGAAGAATATGTAATCACATGTCATCTCTGCACTAGAGGTTGGCTGTATAAATCTACAACAGTGTTTATGTGTTATGGTTGTGTGTGCTGTTTTTTTTTTTACCATTTCTTGATATTGTCTGTCCATTATATCTTTGATATCCACTCTCTTTTGCCTTCAAATCTTCACTCTATTTTGGTTTCCAGTAGATTATATTGTTTGATGTGATCAGAGTATCTTGTCTTTGGTAGTTTTATTTCTTTCTGTATTGAGTTGCTAGGACTTTTTCAAATCATAGAGGAAAACATAGGTGAATGAAATGTCAGACTGCATTGTTATCATCAGCATGAGAAATCTTCATTGGCTACTGATACTGGGAATGGAGCTCTTGAGGGAATGTCAAGGGTGCAGTGGTTTTTTTAATTTTATATTTCATATACTTCTAGGAGTTCCTTATTTGTCTTTTTACCATTCACCTTCTTCTGAGATTCCTTTTTTAAAAGGCCTCCGTTATGCACCATCCTTTTAGCCATGGTGAGTATTTCCACTTCATACAGCAATGTTAAATACAGATTACCAAGTAATTGGTATTGTATATTGTGTTAATATTTTGATCTTCAATTCCCAGGATCACAGTTTACCAGACGTGGTATTATAAGTGTTCAGTCTTTGAAGGGAAGTAAGGCCTCCTTTATACCAGCCTCTTCATTGTCTAAGGATGACATCCATCATTTGAAGGTATGCAATTGCCTTCACGTTTCAGTATATGTTTGTTGTAATTGTCTTGCTTTAAATGCATTGAGGAAGACATCAATCAAGAGAAAGCACAGAGGTGCTTGGGCCTAGAGAGCAGGCAGCAGTTGCCAATAAAATCCTATTCTGGCACTGGATAGTATACTGCAGACTGTTTGTTGTTTGTCCATCAAGAATGATGATGACAATTCACTTCATCCAGTGGGGTTAAAAGTATGGAGGCATGAGTTCTAAGATGGCGGGTAAGGCCTATTTTGGCTCAAAATGTTGTTTGATAATTTGGACAAAGAATGCTTGATGTACCAGGAGAATCTCCTGCAGTGGTTTTTCTGTCCAGCTTTTTTTTTCACAGCTCTTGCAGTTCTGTTTGCTTCACAAGTGACTGCATCCTTGTGTAATGATGTACACCATGAATTTTGGTCTTTGGCAGCAGTCTCCCAAGTGTTGTGATGAATTCCAAAAGCTTATAGTAGATCTTCTTCTTTAAAGCGTTTCCTCTGACCGCCTTGGGAGCGTTTACCACAACACAGCTCATCATAAGAAATTTGTTTAGGGAGCCTGTGATCTGGCATGCAAGTCAGGTGACCAGCCCAGCGAATCTGATTCTTCATTAGTAGAGTGTGGATACCGGGCATGGACGCTCTTTCTAGGACTTCAGTGTCTGGGATCTTGTCTTGCCATTTAATCTGCAGACTGTCATATATAGACCATATAATGCTGAAAACATTGTAGACCACAAGCTATCTCTAAAACTAAAAGCAGTTCAAACTGACCAATGCATACTGCAAATGTACCCTTTGTGATGACCTGAGAGTTGAAACTTGGCCCCGGGAGATGAAAGTGGAAGAAAAACTTGGGCAGATGTGATAACCTCTTGCTGATGACTAGATCATTAGAGGCAACTCATTTCTTTGTTTAAAAAGCTAGCCATAAGAAATTGATTGCAGAATAAGAAACAGCAGCAGCAGGAAAAAGATGAATATTTGAATCAAGTTGATTGCTGCTTGCTTGCTTGTGTTCGCTGGCTGTGAACTCCAGCATGAAGTCCTGTATGTCGGATGAAGACATCCTGTTGTCCAACATCAGTGTGATGTCATACCGGAGTGAGTATCTGTTGTCCCATGTCTGGCTTATTGATGTGCAGACTGGAGGTTCCTCACCATGCAGGCAGATACTCTCCAAGTTTGGAAGAATCAGCGATCCTACTATGTTAGCCAGGACCCTGAAGGGACCTGTTAGTAAATCTTGGCCAGTATAAAACCTGGCCCTGGTGCCTTGGAAACACCTCTGTGTCCCAACTTGAATCAAGTTATTCTTTGTGCATATGTAAAAATTTACTTAGGTTGGCTTAGTTTTATTTAAATACAAATCATAAACAATCTTAGGTTTGTTGACGATACTGTGTCACTAGCAGAAAGTGAGCAAGAGTTACAAGACCTAGTGGAACAAGTAAACAGGCACAGTGTAGAATGTGGCTTAGATATTAACATCCAAAAAACAAAAACTATGATAATTAGCAGTGAAAAGGAAAGGTCATCAATGAATATCACAGTGAACGGGGAGATACTAGAACACGTAACAAGTTTCCCCTGTCTTGGACATATAATAACAGATGATGGCAGAAGTTAAATAGAAATCAAAAAGAGAATAGGAGTGGCCAAAAATGCTTTCAACGGCATGAAATCAGTATTAGCATCTAGGGAGATTAATAACGCATTAAAAATGAGAATTGTCAAATGCTTCATATATTCAATGCTACTGTATGGCGTGGAAGCCTGGGTATTGAATAAGCAACTAGACAGTCATATAGAAGTCCTGGAGATGTGGATATACAGACGAATATGTCGTATTTCATGGAAACAAAAACAATCAAATGCAGAAGTTCTATGTGTGAATTATGGTGTACATACATTGGGACCCTCACTATTTGTTTGCACACTGAACAGAGATTTCTTAGTGTAATTTGTGACGTCATCTTCAGCCTTCCATCTACAGGTAGTACCCCTCAACAGGCCTGTCCAAAAAGAGCTGCAACAAGCCTGTCTAGAATAGCTTGCTGTCTGTCCTTATGGGAAGGCAAGGGCAGAACATAAGCTTCCTTAAATGCAGTTTCATGATGCTTTGGTACTTGTCTCACGCAAGAAATAATGTCCTGCACATGGCTGCTTAGTCTTACTTCCTTGTATTAAGCCTCCCATTCATCAAAGGCTGCGCCTTTAGAGACAAGAAGAAAACAGTGGATAGATTTGAGGATTTTGATGACCTCCGCACAATGCACTATGTGATCCTTAAGCACCATCAGCTCTTGGGCTACTAACTCGCTGGTGCCAAGGTGTGGTACAGGATATCCCTTTATACCCAGCACACCTGAGTGTGTGACTGAAATCACCACACCACACACAACTTTTTAATCTCTTAGCAATTAAATTGACCAAGTGAGCAGCCCAAATTGTAGGCACTGCCAGCATTCACTAGGAAGCAGAAACTCCCACCTGTTGTCTTTCTCAGCATTCCAAGAAATGGAGACGGCTTCTCCTACCTTAATGTCAACTGACAAGCACCAATCTTTATCATTCCAGCTATCCAGAACTGAATAATTGTACATTGTGACATTATTATCACCTTGTGTTGCTGCTACTTCTTCTTCTGCGTTCGTCCAGAATATTGTTTTGGACATAATTGCATTGTGCCTGTTTATAATGATATTTGCACCTTTCGGCCGACACATCCAACTTCAAGCATTTGTTGACCAGGTTAACCTTCCCGGGTGTTGATACTAAGTGATGTGTAATGAGGTAACCAAATTTGCTTAGATTCCCATGAAATCATTGAAAACATGTTTTTTCATTTGAAGTAGATGGCATGGCTGGCTGTAAGATTACAAACTGTAAAAAATTGTCTTTTATTTTTTAATTTTTTTTTTTTTAAATAGAGTGCTTAAGAGAGGTATGTTTAAGAGAGAGGCGAAGGAGAAGAAGAAATGAATTTCACTAAAATGTAATGTATCTCGTGACTGGATCTGCCACTTAATTCTCCTGCCCATATGTAATGGAACAGTTACTCAGTTTTCATAATCATCATCACCATCTCATACAATCACCATTCTTGGATCAGGTCTGTGTTCTTGTTTCTATTCTGCCATTTGGCCCAGCCATTTAAGCATTTATCTCTTTGTCTTCCTCTTGACTCTTCTCATCAAGTTTTCCAGTTGTTGCTAAGTTTACAAGTTGTATCTCTTGTCATAATATGCTTGAAAGATCTTGAGTGTCTTCATCTAATTTTTCTAGTCAGTTTGCCGTTCTTTTCTGCTGTTTGAAGGTCTCCCTTATTTATTTTCTGTCCAGCCATGGTATTTTCCTCAGAAACAACATTTCTGTTGCCACCATGTGTTTCTAAACTTGTCTGTTAACTGTCCAGATCTACCAGAGGGTCTAGCCAACTCTCAGGACTTCAAGGAAAAGCCGGATAGACACATAATCAAACTTCTACTAGTACCATTAGTATTGGAACTCTTTTCTGGCTGTTGAAGATGACGGAACACATAGGAGAATATCCTGAGTGCTATGATGTTGGTTCTTGACTCAACTTGTCAGGTCTCACATGCATACAACAGTACAAGCTCTATATAGCACTTTAACACTGTTTCTCTTACTGTATTTGACCACATCAACTGAAGCATTTACATATGAAATGAACTTATGTGCTTTTCAATCATAGTATTAATTTATCATTTTCACAGTTCCTGTAAGAGTCTACATATTTATGACTTTATAAAATACATTGTTTAGTCTGCAGCAAAAAATGATGGCTTGTACAGAATTAGGATTCCAGTGAAAAGCAGTTCTGATGTAACAACATATGTTTCCTCTGCTACCAAAGCTGTAAGTTCTACTGTAAATTTGATTATTAGTTGCTGTTTTAGTACAAAGGATGTGGTGCTGGTTTAATGTTATTAAGATGTTGCACATTTAGAGCAATCAAAAGATATTTTCAAAGTCAAGGTGCATCAGGAATGTGCTGTTGTAAGGGTGTTGGTTGGGTGACTGGCTGTTTCATTCATTGGAGAATCCTATGGAAGACTGAGTTTTAGCTCAGGAGTCCGTTGCTCTGACATTCGAGTCATTTGAACCCTGAAAAGGACTTGCATCTCTTGGGGTGAAGTTGGTGTAGACTTTCCTCCCTACTCAGTTCTAAAGTACCATCTCTTGGGGTGAGATTGGTGTAGACTTTCCTCCCTACTCAGTACTAAAGTACCATCTCTTGGGATGAGGTTGGTGTAGACTTTCCTCCCTACTCAGTACTAAAGTACCATCTCTTGGGGTGAGGTTGGTGTAGACTTTCCTCCCTACTCAGTACTAAAGTACCATCTCTTGGGGTGAGGTTGGTGTAGACTTTCCTCCCTACTCAGTACTAAAGTACCATCTTTTGGGGTGAGGTTGGTGTAGACTTTCCTCCCTACTCAGTACTAAAGTACCATCTCTTGGGATGAGGTTAGTGTAGACTTTCCTCCCTACTCAGTACTAAAGTACCATCTCTTGGGGTGAGATTGGTGTAGACTTTCCTCCCTACTCAGTACTAAAGTACCATCTCTTGGGGTGAGATTGGTGTAGACTTTCCTCCCTACTCAGTACTAAAGTACCATCTCTTGGGGTGAGATTGGTGTAGACTTTCCTCCCTACTCAGTACTAAAGTACCATCTCTTGGGGTGAGATTGGTGTAGACTTTCCTCCCTACTCAGTACTAAAGTACCATCTCTTGGGATGAGGTTGGTGTAGACTTTCCTCCCGACTCAGTACTAAAGTACCATCTCTTGGGGGTGAGGTTGGTGTAGGCTTTCGTCCCAGCTCAGTACTAAAGTACCATCTCCATGGGGGATTGATTGTGTTGCAGAGGTCTGTGTCCTTTCTCAAAGCTCAGAGACCAGAGGGGTGTGTAAGACTGGAATTGGAACTTTACATCTGCAGAGAGGCACATTAGGGTGTAACTAGGTCAGGATTTAGAACAGCACATAAAGACTGGCTGAGATTAGGCCTTGGTTGGTGTTGTGGCAGTCAAGGGGTTTGTGGTGTTCCTTGTCAACACACTAGTCCAGTGTCCAAAGCGAGTATTAAGAGTATAAAAGATTACATGCCTGCTCATATTCTGCAGAGTTACAGTTTGTGTGATGCTGCATTACTACAGATACTGCACACACAAGCTAAATTGCTTGTATTTGTCTTCAGATTCACAGCTTGGTACATTCTCTTTCTTATGCCTGCTCTGTATCCCCTATTGAAGCAAAAGCCCTTAACAAACTCTCTCTGACCCGTCTCTATCTTTTGCTGTCTCATACAGCTCGATCCATGTCCTCCCCATATTATTCATTTCTGTCTCTAATTTTCTTCTTCGTTTGTTTTTAGGTCTCGTTCTATTTTGTTTGTCTTGTGGGTTCCAGATAAAGGATATTATTGCTATGCTATTCTCAGGTTTTCCAGCACCAGCATCTTTTCGTTACCTCTTGATTCACTGGTGGTACATATTTTGCCTGCAAACAATTGTTTAAAATTTCAGTTAAGTAATAAAGTGTGGCAAGAGATAAGTACGTCTACTTCGCACATCTTGGGACATGTATTCTAGTCCTTGGTAAGGCAGGGTATTTTGTCTATCATCGACGAGGAACTATTTTTTTGTGTTGGAATTCTGGCAGCAGCCCTATGCATAGTATGCCTGTGCGGGCTGTTGGTTTGTCGAGACTCCTGTCTGTTCCACTTTTCACATGGGGCTGTGAGGAGCATTTTACGTGATATTCACTGGCACAGGAACAGAGCATTATGGGGATGACCTGTTGCTGTGAAGTTGGAACCGCGACTAACTAATTAACTAAAGGTGATTTTAAAATCCTGTAATGTACCCTCCATGACAACTACTTGAATATGTGACCCTTCAGCTGTGGTACAAATACCATAGGTATAGTTTATTTTTGTTTTCAATTAAATGTGAAACTCGTTACAAGCATAACCTAAAACTATACTTGTGAAATTGTGCATTGTTTCAGTGTGGAATTTTGGAATCTGGACTTCATGATGAAATCACAGTTAATTTTGACCAATCAGGAGAGGTGCTTGGGGTCAGCATACGTGCAAATGTGCCAGCTTGTACAGGATTGGAGGTGCCTGATACAAATTTAACCACATGGAAGACGTCAGTGGAGGTTGCAACAACAGTGGCTGGACCTATGTAAGCATTGTGCAGAGATTTATTTACGGTTGTATATTGCTTGTCTCTGTTTTTATGAAAGAATTGTTTAGGAACTAATTGCAGCTGTTCTTGAGGGGACAGTTCATTTTTAATTCATTTGTTATCTAATTTTTTTTATTATTATTATTATCTTTTATTAAATTATAGTCTTTTCTTTTTCCTCTCCTCCTTTGCTGCTACTGCTACTACTACAACTGTCCCATAACCTTATGTGTTACTGGAGTGCCACAGTGGATTCTTCATCTTCTTCCACCTGCTCCTTTCATTTTCCAATAGAGTATAGATCCTCAACCAGCTCATGCCAACCCCTTACTACATACACTTGTTTGTGATTGGGTGGATTTTGCAGCGAAGTTTAATATGGGCTGAGGTAGCCAGTCTTAAGCTAACCCTCCTTAGTTGTCCCTTATTACATGCATGTTAGGTTCATTCATTCATTCAATAGCATATTCTTTGCAGAACCTCGCTCCCTTAACAACCTTCCGGAAAACCTCTCGATCATAAGAGAGAGGCGAAGAAGAAGAAGAAATAAATTTCACTAAAATGTAATATATCTCATTGTGACTGGACTCTCCTCATCAAGTTTTCCAGTTGCCACTAAGTGTACAAGTTATATCCTGTGTCCAATACACCCATCTGGAGATCATCCGCCACATCCTGCACCCATCTTCTCTTTGGCCTTCCTCTTCCTCTAGGTTACAGTGTTAATATTCTTTGCAAACCTTATGGGTCCTGGTAACACGTGAGCGGCAATGGGTAAGTTCAAAGTTGAAATCTGTCACTGTTTCCTATTTTCACCAATATGTGTTAGATCTGGCATTCCTGTAGCCTGTCCATTCATAGGTTTTATCAGTTCATGATTCCATGTACCTGCTTCATCATCATTTACCATTAAGATTAAGGTGTGACACAATTTGTCAGAATGGGCAGTGCTGGGAATAGATTTCACAACCAACCCAGAACTTTCTGTTCCCTGATTGTGGCTGTGTTCAGATGTCTCATTGCTAGTGTTGTCTTCATACGTGCACGTCACAGAGAGACATATATTATTGAAGATGCATTTGCTAGCTTCCTGTGTCAACCCTGTTAACACTGTTGTATGATGCATACACTTAAAATGCATTTGGCAAACTGATGTTCTGAGAATTAAACCTATCAAAATTGTCTGCCAGTGATAAGCATCATATTTTGCAACTCATTCTCCATTGTGGTGTCTTTTATCTACTGTATTGTTTATTGCTTGTGTTGTTTCTTCATTCAGCTTCATGCTCCTATATATGAACATCACTATATGATTACTGATTATAGTGTTTTCAGTGAACGTGTTTCAAGATATCAGGTGTCAGTGTGTAATATTATGTGTGCAACATGATGACTTGTGAATGTTTGGTGAATGCTGTCTAAATAATGAAAGATCATTTCTGCTTCCACTATAGTACTTCTCTCTAATGGCTATATTCTACAAATATCTATGTACCGATTAGGAGAGTCTCAGATATAAAGATTAACAGGCTTTTGTGTATGTGAAAGTGATGTAGTCATATTAAATATTTTATATGAGCATTTTTATATATAGTGTAATTAAAATCTTCTACATATACCATCAATAGCACGAGAGATAAATAAATGTGAAAATCCACATTATCATGATAAAATGGGAAGTAACACAAGTAAGCCATTTAAGTGACACGTTTCCTACACTTAACTGCAAATTTCTACCAAAATTGATCATCTATATACAGATAGATAGATCTTGACAAATTCCCTTACACTTAATTGCACATTTGGAGCAAAATTTATTGTCCATATAGGGACAGATAGATAAAACTTAAGTTTCCCTACACTTACTGCAGATTTAGGCCAAATTGTGATCATCTAAATTGGGATAGATAGATACAACTTTTCAAGTTCCCCTACACTTAACAGCAGACTTGGATCAAAATTGATTGTCTACATAGGGATAGATAGAGCTTGACAAGTTTGCCTACATGTAACTGAAAATTTGGACAAAACTAAAATTTTCTATAATGATAGATAATTTTTTTTTTTTTTTTTTGCATATCTGTCAACACCAGCATCTTTCAGCTGTATGTTGATTTCTTGGCAAGATTATGCTCAGTAGTTTGCCATTGCTTTCTGAGCGGCCGGCTCACATACCCCGTAAGTTACCGATGTGATTCGAACCACTGCTGATTCTCACCGTCATCACGTTACCTACGAGAGTATACGAGATTACAGAGAAAAGTCACTAACCTCTAAGCCAGGAAACTGGCATGATAGATAATAGATAGCTAGAATTTGACAAGAACAATATGTTGAGGTTTTCACTATGGACATATTCATAATTCAATGGCATTCTAAGAGAGGTGTTAGTTGTCACGGTTCCAACTTCACGGCAGAGGGTCACCCCATTATGCTCCATTCCTGTGCCAGTGAATATCACACATAATGCTTCTCACTGCCCCATGTGAAAAGTGGAACAGGCAGGAGTCTCAACAAACCAACAGCCTGCACGGGTTGCATAATGCCACTGCCAGAATGCCAGCACAAAAGTCCACCATGAAAAATAGTTCATCGTTGATGGAAGTGGCAGTCACTAGAAAACCAGCAGCCACACATTACTGCATAAGGCAACCCCGTTAGTCCAGTGACCGGTCGGCCGCCATTTTTCTGAACATGCAGTTCACGCTACAAACAACCCCTGACAGATGTTAAAGTTAGTTAGTTAGTCGAGGTTCCAACTTCACGGCAACGGATCGTCCCTATTATGCTCCATTCCCGTGCCAGCAGTGAATTTCACACAAAATGCTCCCCACTGTCCAATGTGAAAAGTGGAATAGACAGGAGTCTCGACAAACCAACAAGCCCGCACATGTACACTGTGCATAATGCCGCTGTCAGAATGCCAACACAAATTCATCCACTCTTGCCACAGTTCAGTGTCGATGGACTAAGGACTTGGCAGTCACCAGAAAGACCTCATTGACCCGGGTTTTCTCACATGGCTTGGTCTCTTACCGCAGGGCGGCCTGAAAATGTTGCACAAAGCACGAACTCCGCAGCTTCAGCGCCGACTCCCAAGTCTCCCGAAAAATGCACTCGTGATCCGAAAGGGCAAAACAGTCAATTCAGCAACCGCCGGTGGCCATTGTTCTGAACATGCAGTTCACTGTACAGGACAGATGTAAAAGCATTCCACATGAATTTCACAGCTCACGGTATCGCCCACGCACTCACTCAGTAGCAGAGCAACGGAACCATGTACTACCAGTCCAATATGAGGTAAATGCAATTGTAAACTGTAGCCACAAGCATAAACACGCACAGGCCCCAACGGTTCAATGCCTAACCACCATGCTGGCGACCGGAAGTCCAGATGTTAAAGCACTCGCACAGAATTCAAAGCTCACAATGTCACTCCAGTGTGATGAAAATGCGCAAGAGAGTTGTAGCTTTTTACAAGAGGAAGATCTGTAATGGCAGCAGATTGTTACTAAATAGTCCAGTAACCATAAAGAGAACTTCTTGGTTGGTTATGAATCCTTTGGAAGCTTCCAATTTTAATTCTCTGAAGTCTCGTGCATTTGCATTGCGTTTAAATATTTGTGCTCTGATATGGGTTTGCATCTAAGAAAGTGAGGTAGTATAGACATTTTCCTCCTGACCTGGTACTAAAGTGTTTGTTTAGTTGTTTGTCCATCAATAATGATGATGACCATTCATTTCATCCAGTGGGGTTGAAAGTATGGAGCCGTGTGTTCTAAGATGGCTGGTAAGGCCTATTTTGGCTCAACATGTTCTTTGACAATGTGGGCAAAGAATGCTTGACGTTCAAGGAGGAAGATCTCCTGCATTGGTTTTTCTGTCCAGGTTTTCTTCACAGCTCTTGCAGCCCTGATTGCTTCACAAGTGACTGCACTCTTGCGTAATGATGTTTGCCACAAATTTCAGTCTTTGGTAGCAGTCTCCTAAGTGTCATGATGAATTCTAAAAGCTTTGAGTGAGATTTTCAGAGTGTCTTTAAAGCATTTCCTCTGGCCACCTTGGGGGCATTTACCACAACGCAGCTCGCCGTAAAAAAATTGTTTAGGGAGCCTGTGATCTGGCATACGAGTCTGATTCTTTATTAGTAGAGTGTGGATACTGGGCATGGACGCTCTTCTAGAACTTCAGTGTCTGGGATCTTGTCTTGCCATTTAACTAAAGTCCCATCTCCATGGAGACTGTGTTGGAGAGCTCTCCTTCCTCTTCCCCAAATTCAGACATGGACTGGCTAGGGGTCAGGCCTGGGTTGTTGTTTCCTCTGTATGTTTTAAGTATTTCATTGTCAGCAGATTTCAACCCATAGCTCAGAGGGAAGGCATTGGAAGATAAAACTATAGACTCGTGTGACTTTGTTTTTATAGGTGCATGGACTATCCCCTCTCTCTCTCTCTCTCTCTCTCTCTCTCTCTCTCTCTCTCTCTCTCTCTCTCTCTCTCTCTCTCTCTCTCTCTCTCTCCTCCCTCCCTCTCTCTCTCCCTCCCTCTTTTCTCAATCTCTGTTCCTCCCCATCTGCTCTTCTGGCTCTCTCCCTTTCCCATTCAGTGCTCTCTCCATTTTCCATCAATGTCTACCTCCTCTTCTTTCTCTCTCCCTCCATCTCCTCCCCCGCTCTCCCCTTCTATTTTCTATTGCTCTCTCCTTCCTCTTTTCTATTTCTTTCTTTCCCTCCATCTTCTACCTTCCTCCCTCTTCTCTCTTTCTCCCTCCTCTCTCTCTCTCTCTCTCTCTCTCTCTCTCTCTCTCTCTCTCTCTCTCTCTCTCTCTCTCTCTCTCTCACACACACACACACACACACACACAGATCATTGACTGTCAACTTATCTCCCTAGACCTGATACGCAGACCTACATTGAGAAAATGAAAAGAGATGAGCAGGAGAAGTTAAAGAACCAGGATGGAGACAACCGCTCATTTTTGAGCAAATACGTGAGTGCATTTTTGACATATTATCATTAGCACTGCAGAGTTGTGTTTGCAATCATCTTATCTGGTGAATGTAATTTTAACCCACAGATTTCAGCATCATCATGGCACAATTTTTCATATTTCCTGGCTTCTGGAAAATTAAGGAGATGTTCACATTATGTCCGATATCTGCTTCTGTTTCTTCTATTTATATTTTTCAATTTATTTTTTCCGTGTAGTCATTTTTCCCGTATCATATTTAAATAACAGCCATTGCCAATGTATACTGACATTCAACTTGATTAAATAAATAATTCAACTAAACTTCTATGTCATTTGGGAGACGTGAAGATAAATTTTGGCTCTGGTGACATTTAGAAATATACATTAGTGCACAGAAACTTTCTCTTTCTCTCTGTCTGTCTGTCTCTATCTATCTGTCTGTCTATCTATCCGTCCTTACCACTCTCTCCATCCCTGTCTCCCATTTGTAAAATATTGCGTACTATATAATCAACAACAGATATACATCAATACATGATCAATATACCTTTAATGACCAGCTTTGTATGTAAATAAATACTCAGAAAATGTAATATAATACATACAATAAATAAATATCAGTGTTATTGGTACAATAATTGTACGATAATATAGTGAATAATGGAAGCTTTATTAAGAGCATGCAGTTTATAAGACCGGGAGTGGCGGTAGTTTGCACATTTTATCGTGTGTGTGCACAAGGAATCTAAGGTGGTTTTCAGAGCTCCACAATCGCTACAGAGATCTTGTTCATCTTCAGAGGCTTGGTCTGGCTTCTCTAGCTGTCTCTCCTAGTTCACGTTGCTTGTATTATGTCCTGCCCAACTGTTTATAAATTGTCCATACATCTTTCTTTGCCTTCCTTTTCTTCTCTTGTCTAGTATTTCTTCACATAAGGCTATTTTTTGTATTACACCTTTTCTATTGATGTGCCTGTTAAATTTCATTTGTCTTTTTCTTAGGGCTTTGAAGAGCCATATGATTATCAGATTATCAGTCATCAGATTATCCTTACTGGACACCAAACTGTTCTGTCTATAAGCACTCGGATCCCATCCTCAGTGTATCTCTCTCTCTCTCTCTCTCTCTCTCTCTCTCTCTCTCTCTCTCTCTCTCTCTCTCTCTCTCTCTCTCTCTCTCTCTCTCTCTCTCTCTCTCTCTCTCTCTCTCTCTCTCTCTCTGCACGTGCACTCATGTATGCAAGCACACATATTCACACACAAGGGATTCACCATAAGCCATCACTAGAACTGACATATTGTATGGTGGTTATTCAATTTCATCATTATAGCTACCACTTGAATTTACATACTTTTACCATATCTGTTCGATCTTGGAAAAGAACATCCTATTTTTCTAATGAAACTGTCATCACATACCAGTATGGCATCTTCATTACTGACAAAATGATTCCCGTTTAATTCTTTTAATGATTTGGGAAAAGAAAATAGTCCAGAGCCAAATCAGGAGAATAGGGTGGCTGTAGAAGGATCTCAGTATTCAAATCATTGGTTGTTAACTGCACAAGCCAAGCTTTGTTAGAGGGCACATTATCTTGAAGCAAAGGGAAATTTTGAGTGTGCTATTTCTCATTGTCAAATCACAGCTTTGTTTAGTTTGGTAAGGAGATATGCATAGTACTGCCTGTTATCTGTGTTGCAATGAGATAAATAAGCTTTGAGTAGAACACCCCGTTGTAGTCCCAAGGACGAGTCAGCATCACGTTTGCTCTTAGGTTGACATGTCTGGGAGCCTGGGGTTTTGAGTTGCGTTCTGGAAATTTTAGATTGTGGGTCATAATGGTGAACCAGTCTCAATCCACTGTCACCTGGCTGTCAAAATATTTTCTGACCGGCATGTTTTTGATGACAATAATGTACCCTCATTTGCTTCTGTTCATATGTCATCTGTCATGTACCCCAGCAGGCACACACCTTTCTCATGTTCTATTTGCTGTTCTTTCATTCTGTTGTATTGCACTAGCTATCTCTGCATTGTCACTTTTAAAAATTCTGGTCTGTGATTTTTTTTTTTTTTTTTTTTCGCTCTTGCTATATTTTCACTGTTGCACACTGTAGGCGGTCGTCCAGATCTTGGCAGATAGGCAACATTTGAGCAGGTACGCTTAAACTATCTGCACTATTTTTTACTGATGTATACAAAGGGCAGGAATCTTGAAACATTGGTTCCATTCTATCTTTCTGTGTATTTCTGTAGGTGTTTTTCCTGATAACATCAAGGATTTTATTACAGCCCTGGCCTCTGACTTCTCCATTGTTCTAACAAGTTGTTGGAGTACACTGATTAGGGTATGTTGCACCATGCACCAAGCGGGAAAAACTCATTAAGAAAGAAATGCATACTTCACACATTCAGTGCAAATATGAGAAGCTTTTGATGTGCCTAGCTTCATTTTCTCCTGTCCTTCATAGTCAAATCAGACTTACAGCCACCCCCTTAAATTTTTTTTTTTTTTTTAAACGAAGGTTGTTCGTGGCCTTGCTTATCAAGCTGTGATATTGATTCAATCATCAGTAGTGGCATGATTTTTGTTTATCAGCCAGTACACCTCTGGGGTTGACATGTCCTTGTAAACATGGTGCCAATTAATTTTCAGAAGGTTCTGAAAATTATACTGGGAAGGACAGATGATGAAAAAGGGACCTGATCTCCCCAACTCTTTCTGCCTTTATATATATAAACGTTTTTTTTTTTTTATAAGAGTGTATGAGCGAGTCAGTGAGAGAGAAAGGGAGAGAGAGAGAGAGAGTGTTTTTATTTGTTTGTTTTGCTTGGCATTTCTAGGGCAGTATCTGACATGGAACTACCTTTATCATTTACTAAGTAGAAACAACTTGAATGATAAGTGGTTGGTTACTTGTGGATCCTCTGGGAGACTGAGTAGCTCCTAAATCCAATGCATTTCCATTCAATTTGTCTGAGCCATGACAAGGACTTATCTATCCAAGTCAAGGAAGCATAGAGACTTTCCACTTGGGCTGGTACTGAACTACTGTTTTCTCGGGGACTGTGTTGCAATGCTCTGCTTCCCTCTCCTGGCTCAGACACTAGCAGTGTGTGCCAGGCTGGTACTGGAACTTCACATGTAATTAGTATAATTTCCAGAACTTTCTGAAAATTAATTGGCACCATGTTTACAAGGATTTGTCAACCCCAGAGGTGTACTGGGCACAGTGATCCTTGGAACATTAGACCTACTGCGGTCCTTTTCTGTGAATAGGCTGAAACACAAAGAAGTACCCCAGAATTTTGGCTAGTGTGAAATTGGACCTGGTTTTGTGAACTTAGCAGCCCAATTGATGATCATTATCTTGTGCCATGCCAAGTGGCTTAGGCATTCATTAATGTGTGTGTTTTTTTGTTTTTCTTTTTTATGTCATTCCACCATCTTAGACCGTTAAGATCCTTCAGTATTTATTTAGGCCAATAATTCTTTTGGTCTGCCTTTCTACCACAGATCTGTCCTGAATGATAATTACACACATTTCAATAGGTAAACAGTTGATATGTTTTTTTTTTTGTTTTTTTTCGCGTTTCCATCCTGTTTCAGGATATTGCGGTCAACACCAGCATCTTTCAGCTGTATGTTGATTCCTAGGCTAGATTACGCTCAGCAGCACGCCACGACTTTCTGAGCGACCGGCTCCATACTCTCATAAGTCACTTTTGCGATTCGAACCACTGCTAATTCTCGTCGCGTCACGTGACGAGAGTATTCGGTGTTAGCGGAGAAAGCTGCTAACCTCTCGGCCATAGAGCCGGCTAGTTGATATGTTTAGAACTGTTAACTCTATTAAATGACTAGAGAAATGCAGCTTTTGCTTGCCATATTCTGCTCTTAATCTCTGTTGTGCATCTTTCATCTGATCTTATAATTGCCCCTATTTATCTAAATGTACCCATCTTGTTAAGCATTTTCCCTTCTACTGTTATCTCATAATTTAGTGTCACCTTTTTCTTTAATGTAACCATTGTGTCTGTTTTCTTGATATTCAATGAGAATTTTTTTTTTTTTTGGGTGTCCTCTATGCCACTGCAATGTCCAGGAAATTTTGTAGATCTTTTGCATTTTCCACCATCAATACTGTGTCATCTGCATAGCTTAGATCATTTATTTTATAATCTCTGATTCATATTCCTGGCTTCTCTATCTGTCTGATTATTACTTCACTATAAAGAGAGAAGAGATCTGTGACAAAACACATTCTTGTCGTACTTCTAGCTTTATTTGTTCATAATTGCTATCTTTATTTCCCATGTTAATTGCTATCACTTTCCAGTAAATATTCATTATTATTCTGAGATATTTCCCATCTATATTGATATCTTTCAACATTTTAACCAATTCATCATGTTTCACTTTAATAGTTAGTTAGTCGACAGATCATCCTCATTGCACATCGAACCATTCAGTCCATAAGTGCTCGGATCCCTTCCTCAGCAAATCCCACGGCATGTAGCGGCTAACGACACCAGTTCTGTATTGGTTTATCAATCTTCTTTGGCTTCCTGCATAGTGTTCTTGTTTGGCCACACCTCTTTTAATTTGCTGTTCTCGCAATCTGACCATGGTTGCAGATTCACAGTCATCACTTGGTTCTTCCAAAAGTCTTACTTCTCGTAGAGCATTCAGAATGTCAGCCTGGTCCATGGCGCGTCCACCCTCCACAGTAGCGTTACCTGCGAGCTTGTCAGCCCGCTCATTTCCTTGTACTCCCGCATGCCCCGGCACGAAAATGAAACTATTCTTTGCCAGCCGAGACCGCTACAGAGACAGCCACCATTCTCTTTGGATCTACCCCATCTCTATCCTCTTGAGCATGCTCATTGAGTCGCTAAGGAAACATGCCCTAGTGAATGTCTGTGTCTCAAGCCATGTTATTGCTGTACTTACTGCCATGACTTCCATAGTCAGGCTACTTGTGGTCTCAACAAAAGCACCAGAGTCCTCCTTCACAATTCTCCCTCCGGCGCTCGCACCATGAAGGCCCATAAGCTTCTCACATGTCAGTGAGACCCATCTGTGTAAATGACAGCATCACCATCTAACGAATTCTTGAAAATCAACCCTTTTACTTCCGCCTCCACGGCAGCCGGATTTTCTTGTCTGCACTTTCTGTCTAGTTGGATGCAAACAGAAAAGGACGTGCAGAAATCTGTTGGCACTTGTACCCACTCCTCGCCAGGCTCTAAGTCCTCAAGTGAACACACCTGTTGAAGAATGTCTTAAGCTTGACCCATCCACGACCTTCCTCTTTTTAACCTGCTGCCCTTCACCTTTATAATTTCACTATGCAGTGGATGTTGTGTGTTTGCGTTAACTCTGAGGTAGGCACATGCTCTGCAAATTTGTATTCTGTCTTCAATGGAAGGTAACGCATCGCCCTGCATGCTGTATCTCTTGTACATCCAAGAATAATGTGCATAGCTTCGTTCTGTATCCTTTCCATCCTTTCTATCTGTTTACGGCTGAGAGTCAGGATTGGCATCGCATTCTCAAAAACAGACATGACTAGCCCCTCTTACAGAAGACAGATGGCACTGCTCACAGTTTGCTGCCGCCATCACCCGCATCGCAGCCAAACCCAGCTTGGCCTTTATCGCCTGGTCTATGTGCTCATTGTAAGCAAGGCTTCGATCAAAACGTATTCTCAGGTAATTCATTGCCTGCGTTCTTTCCACCGTCTCTGAACACAGATTTACAGTTGGTGTTGGAGTGTTGACAATATGATTATTGAAAGAGAACCATCTCACTGTTGCCTTTGTTGGGTTGACCATTGCCACAGCTTCAACTCACCATGTTTAATTTTATCAAATACCTTGGTATAAATGAGTATAAATAAGTATAAATGTATGTCTTTCTGTGCCTCTATTGATCCCTCCTCTTCTTCTTCTTCCTCTTCTTCTTCTCCTTCTTCTTTCGTTCACTTGAAATATGTCTATAAGTGTAGTGTTGTCTCTTGTATGAAATTAACTGTTTTGATCCCTCTATTGATCCCTCTATTAGTATTGTACTGTGTATATTGCATTGTTTGTTCCTTTTCCTTCCACAAATCCAATTTTCATTTTTATTTTCTTGTTCTTTTCATAATTCTTAGTAGAAGTTCAGTGACACGATTTCTGAGGATAATTGTACGAAAAACCTTGCATTCAATTGCTTCTGGTCTTTTCCCCTTACCATATTAGATTAAAATTTCATTTTAAATACTGAATCACTTTTAATAATGGTAAAAGTTTACCATTTATATTTGATTTCATTTCATTGTTAGAACTGAATTGCTGTTAAAATAGTAGCTTATCCTGTTTTTGTTTGTTTTTTTCGTTTGGCCTTTGCTGTGTAAGAAAAATTATTAATATTTAATTTTATCATCTAATTTTAAGTTTATAGAGATTCTGTACATAAAGGTGGTCAGAGCTGTCTGTATGGGCTTGTTTCACATTTGTTAGTAAGAACTAATGTATTGTTGATTTTATGCAAGAGCAAAACCATTAGATGCTCGTCCAGTTCTTGCTGGACTTCAATAAGAAACACTGCAATGTCTTACCGTGTGGTCAGGGAGAGGGATCACTTTCTTAACCCTTTACAGGACAGACGTTTGTCCATTTTCTAGCCTTGAACGGGCAAGATTTTTTAGGTTCGGTAAAATTTCGGGTTACATTAGTAAAAACATCACATATAAGGTGTTAGTCAACAGATTTTTAGTAAAATAAAAAACAAAATGAAGGAAAAAGCATGCAGATTACTTTACTCACGTGAATGTTGCCGGTAATCCACACATGAACACAAACATTTACGCAATACAACATATCAGAATCACTTTCTTTAAAGTCTGACTCATGACTGCTAACACTGATCACTGATATCTAGCTCCGATTAATAGTCAACTTCGTGCCCTTCAATGTCACTTAAATTTAACCCAGCAAAGTCTCCGCTATCACTTGATAAATCGTCGAAATCCATTTTGAAATACAAATTGTAAAACCCACAAAAACTATTTTAAAAATCCGTTCAAATTCAAAGTTCATGTTTGCAATTGGCGGTCACTTTGTCAAGCTATCGGCAAAACTGAAAGTAGGCAATCGGAAGCCTCGGAAAGCCGTGAGATCGTATTTTTACAATGCTTAGTATTCATGGGCGTTTTCGGGCGTTTTGCCCGTCCACTGGTAAAGCTGCGTTCGGTCGCTATGCCCGGTAAAGGATTAAATAACCTGCGAAAACCGTACTGTCATGTATTGTTTTCTGGAAGAACTAAAACTGTTCTGACATATTGAGATGGTCTGTCTTGTACTGTGTGCAAGAACTAATACTTTTTGGCATGTAAGTAGTGTGGTGTATTGTACTCAGGGGCTAAAACTTTCTTGAATTATACTGCTGCCATGTATTGTTTTCAGGAAGAACTAAACTCTATTGACATATGAAGATAGTTCTGATTTGTTTGTGTGCAAGAACTAATACTTTCTTGTAAAGACACTACTGTCATGTATTGTGTCCAGGAAGAATGAATATTTTCCTAATTCACCTGTGAAGACAGCACTGTCTCACCTTATGTTCAGGAGGAACTAACACTTTCATAACCTATAAATACAATACTGTCTCATTTTGTGTTCAGGATAAATGCATACTTTAATTCATCTTGTGTTCAGGAGTAGTGAATACTTTCTTAATTAATCCGTGAAGACAGTAATGTCTCATCTCATGTAAATGCAGTACCGTCTCGTCTTGTATTCAGGAAGAATTAATACTTCCTTGACTTGTGAAGACAGTACTGACTAGCATTGTGTTAAGAAATATTTAATACTTTCTTTACTTTCTTTCTTAATCTGCAAAGACAGTATCCTATGATATAGCATTGTGACATTAACTAACTGTACATTTCCGCTGCTGTAGGCTCCTGGCTGTGACTGCTGTGACAGCTGTGATTGCTGCCAACGCTGTGTTCACTGTACCTCTCTCCTTTACTCTGACTGCTATGTCCACTTTGACTGTGACCGCTGTAACTATCACTGACAGAGTATTTACCTTTGTATATCCTCTTTCCCCCTTGTTCACTTACACCGTTTGTGTTGGCCACAAATCCATTTTTATTCACCGGGATACAGGTAAGATTCCTGTCATGAACACTAGGCAACTTTCCATTGCCAAGTTGCTGCAAGATATACAGTTCACGGTAGCTGGTCATGCTCGTCCTTGATCCATTTTGTGGGCGAAATGAAAACCTCATTATGGACTTGGAGCTGCGAGTTACCTGCCCTTGTTTTGGGCAGCAAAAGATCTGTTTGTAAGTCCTACAGAATCTGGTACTAAAGAGCATGTAGATGACAAAATTCACTGACGAGTTGACCGTTTCCAGAAAGTATGTGACATTTCTCACGATATCGTAAATGTTGCTTTGATAGCCAGAGCTTGAGTACTGCTTGTAGACTTGATCCACGATGCTGTGAACAGCACCCGGCAGAATGCATATGAGAAATACTAACGACACCATAAGGAGCATGAGGGTGATCCGATTCTGCTCATAGGAGGCCGACCCTCCGTTGGGCATGGTTCGGCGGAACGACCACGTTCGTCGGATGGCTAATGCTATGAGGGCATTGATTAGCATGATGATGAGCAGGGGTATGAAGCGAAATAGGATGTTCAGGATGTTGCCATAGATGAGATAGAACAGATCATTTTTGCCCAGGTCTGTGCGGCCCATGATGTAAGTGGTCTGGTTGTTGATGGTCCTGTAGAAGCTGTGGTACTTGAGGGCGCTGGGGATGAACATCACGGCCGTCACCAGGTAGATCATCACAATGCTGGTGATGGTCATGAACTTGCTGCACATGACCTTGGCTTTCATGGGAAAGTACACAGCAACAAGCCTCTCCATGCTGAGCATCGTGGTCAGGCCAGTAGTGATTCTTGCAGTGACAACACTTCCGTACGGACCTAACACGGGGAAGGTGAATGACCTGGAAAGAGATGAAGTTTGAATAAGGAAGACACAAACAATATATTGCACGATTTAATGCTTACCATATTTCACTGTATTTCTTCAGGTGCAATCTTCAGAAATATTTCATGACAGATTAAAGCAATGTAATTAATCCTTTTAGCTGAAATACACTAGAGCAGTGGTTCTCAACCGGTGGGGAATTCCCCACCAGGGGGGAATTTCATGGTTTCCAGGGGGGGAATGAAGACCATTTCAAGATCGTGTTAATACAAGAACCGATTACTTGACATAGTTTTTCCCTTCATACTTTACAGTTATGTATGTCTCGTCCTTCTAAAATTCATTTTATAAAGTCAGTAGACCCACAAATCATGTTTTATGTGGATGTCTAGACTTGTTTTAGTATATGCTATTACATTTGCCTTCCACTTTTACGTATACTGTGTAGGGGTGAGGGGATATTTAGATAGGAAATATGAAAGGGGGGGGGGGGGGGAATGACGTTCTGAAAATACGGTGAAGGGGGGAACGGGCCAAATTTTTGATAGGAAGGTGGGGGGGGGGGGGGGAAATGGCGTTCTGAAAATATGGTGAAGGGGGGAATGGGCCAAAAAAGGTTGAGAACCACTGCACTAGAGTTTTTGTTGTTGTAGAAATACATAATACACTGTCATATCTTTCACTGTCTGTTTTCCACTGTAGTTTTAAAGAGACTTTCATGTCTTTTTGTTGGCATAATTGCACTTGCATATTGCAGTCACCTCTGCATATCTCAATAACCAATGGTAATGTGTGTTAAACACTACACAGAAGACTTTTATGTCTGTCTAAAACTACTGTGGTAACACCAACTGTGATACATATGACAATGTGTTGTGCATTTCAGCTAAAGATATTCATGATGTTGCTTATGTTGAATTATTTCTGTTGTTGAATAGAAGTATGTTAGGAAAGAAATAAGCTAACTGCAAAATAAGAACAAAAACTTAAAATGTGTTTTTAAAATGAATTTGAAAAAAATTAATTAAAGAAACAAAACATTCCATCCATCATGTTTCATGCCAATAAGCGTGGGCAGTCATGTTTTGCCATCTCACTCGATCACCAGAGTCATGGATCAGCTCTGTGTTCCTGTCTCGACCATGTCATGTGCCAAGTCATCCAGGTATTTACTTCTTGGTCTTCCCCTTGGTCTCTTCCCTTGGATCTTTTTTTTCCCCCTTTTTTTTCTTTTCTTTTTTTGCATGTCCTTTATAGGACATCGCTGTCAACATCAGCATCTTTCTGCTGATTGTAGATTCTTGGCAAGATTACGCTAACTAGTTTGCCATTGCTTTCTCAGCGACCGGCTCACATACCCCGTAAGTTACCAACGCGGCGAGAACCGCTCCGATTCTCACGCAGGTTACGTTCCTCACGTGGATATGCGGGATTACGGAGAAAGACGTTAACTCCTAGACCAGGGAGACCGGCAACAAAACATTGTGCACGCGTAGTAGTAGTAGTAGTAGTTAGTAGTAGTAGTAGTAGTAGTAGTAGTAGTAGTAGTAGTAGTAGTAGTAGTAGTATTTCAGTCCTGTAGGACTATAGAGTTATGCCCCTGGGGAGGCACCTGACAGCACCACTGGTGACTGTATAGTCCAATGCGAGAGTGATATCTCTATCACAGTTACGTAGTGCTATGTGGCCTCTCCAGGGCACAAGCCTTGGCAATGAAATGCGAAGAACCAGCTGTTGCCCAGTAGCAAGTTCCCTCTCTCCACATCACCGATGTTGACCAAGGGAAAGACAATAGCCAATGCAACTTGGCATCAGTGCCATCGCAGGAGTTGCCACAACTATGTTTACATCATGGAAATATCTTAGGGTCTCCATCCCCAGATTTGTTCTCAGGATTTACTCCTGAAGCCTTTCCCATCTGGGTATACCTGCAAGACATCGGAGGCTTGAGATTTAGTTTCCTCTCTTAGAGGAAATACCAACCAATGCTGACAAGCCTCCTCTGCCCGGGAATCAATAAGCAGGGAAGTCTACCATTCTTCCTTAATGGCAGTGACCTTACTGATCATATGACCATAGCCATTGTCTCTATTGAGAGATCCTCTGCCCACTGTTGCTGACTTGAAACCATAACCAACAACTATCTGTCGGCTGCTCCCAAGTCCGATCCACCACCTGCTCACGTGGCTTCATGTTACCCTCTTTGGGGCGCTAAACGGATACTCCACCTTGCCCAAAGGTGTCCCATAGGCTAACGGAGGGAAGGAGGTGCCTTACTTCTTCTTTGATAGGGATGCCCCTACCCCCCTACCCGTGAGCAGGATAGAATGTTTGCATATTTTAACATTAAGAAAGAAACAGCATAACTTTGTTTTGTGTCACAAGAATCATCTCAATGAAATATAAAACCTAAAAACAGAATTCTTCATGCTTTGAACTAGTATATCAGCTACCAATAAGATTTAAGCCACAATCCTAATAACATAAATAGTTAACCAGATTGTGTATTTAAAACATTAAAATATGCTTTCATATGGCACATACCTGAGCTGCTCACCGGCCACCGGGTTTCTGAGAGCATACAGCCTCAGAAAGGAGAAAAAGATGGCGTGCAGGAGGAAAAGCAAATCAGACACTGACAGGGCGGCCAAGACCATGTTTGTAGTATTTCGCATGCGGTGGTGAACCAGTACCCTCAGACTGAGTACGTTACCCACCGAGCCAAACAGTGAGAAACATGGGATGAGGATCATTACGAAGATAAAGGAGACCTGAAGATAGAAACAAATGCAGATTAATTTTACTTGGTAAATAAATTTCCAGGCGGCTTTGTTGCTTAGGAGTTCAGGGGAAATTTGAATTGTTCCTACAGGTGCCCCACTTACAAGAAGCTAGTATTATACACTACATGAGAACACATGAAGACCATAAACACAGTCATTAAATGACCAATACAATGCCAGCTTAATTCATTGTCTACATGTGTATTGATAAGAGAGCTTGCTCTTAAACAGAGAGTTACTCTCGCACACAACTGTTTATCCTATAAAGTTAGTTGCATATCCTTTTTTCGGAATGTTGTTATCAACACCTACATTTATTGGGTATTTTTTATTTACAAGGCAATGTTAATTCAGTAGTTTGCCATTGCTTTCTGTTGATGGTCCTGTAGAAGCTGTGGTACTTGAGGGCGCTGGGGATGAACATCACGGCCGTCACCTTATACCATCGCAATCAACACAATTTGGTCTGCTTCCAGTCGCCTGCAGTTGATTTTGAACGTTTATCGCATATACTTCAAATTCATAGGCTACAAAACTCTTTGGCAGAGTGAGGCATGAAGAAATAAGCTACTGGCAAATTTATGCTTTGATAGCAAAGACATAAGAATAATAAGTAACGTACGCTGCCTGCATATTGTGGCTATAAGAATTGACAACTATTTAGGGACATTTCGGTGCATCAAGATAGGTGTCACGCAAGGATTGTACTGTCTCATGTGTACAGTGACTATATAGTGAGATCTATAGAAAACATACTAGGAATGTTGCACATACCTTGGACTGTCAGTGTAAGTAACAACCATTGGCTGGAAGAATCTACGGGGGCTGAGTGGTCTCGAGGTATGGTGTCCGCCTCGAGTGCTGGAGGTCCCGGGTTCAAGCCCCGGACTTTTTCACTTGGACTTCTAGTAACAAAATTTCCCCTGGTCTCTGGGTAGTGAGATCTGACGTTCGGTGTATTGGTGCGCACATAAAAAATTCCTTGGCAGTTAGAAATCGAAAAAGAGTATCCTAATGGCGCTGCCCGGGCAAAATTTTGAGTTACAAATCTACCCAAAGTATTTCAAGATCCTCGCCGGTGCTACGGAGTTCGTGCACTGGGCTGAGATTCTCGGACTCAGGCTTGAGTTAGGAGTAGAACGAAGCACTAATGGGTTACACCCGTGGGCCGTGATGTTGATCCGTCGACTAAACTAAACTAAAACTAAACATATGCAACTATAAGAAAGTGAGAAACGGTACTCTTTTGACATATTTAAAAAAGAGGCTTTGGAGAACATTGTGATGGCTAGAAAGATCAGCGGTAGAAAGGGCAGAAGCAGGTCGAGAGATGAAGACGCGAAGACGTTAGACTAGAGGAATATCGTCAATATAATTGATCCGCAACACCAAGGACTGAGATCTATGGTGAGATGTGAACACCTACGCCATATGCCACGGCAAATGAGGATGATGATGACGTTATGCTATTGATAGCTTCTTGATTGCAAGTAGTCAGAATTAAATACAAAAATTGTAGAAAGTGAGGGACAGAGGCCTCAGCTTGAAAAATAATACAGAAGTAACGGTAATATCGGAGAAATGGATCTTACATGAATGACCTATCTATATCTGTTTGTCTGTCTGTCTATCTCTGTCTGTCTTTGTATTTTGTTTGTATGTGTGTCTTTCTGTCTGTTTCTCCATCTGTCTTGCTTTATTTTCTCCTCCCCCGCCCCCCACACGCACGCGCGCGCACACAGACACACCAGTTTGTTGTCCATGTCTTTCCCATTATTTTCCCTATAAACTTCTGAATACTGCACGTAACGACCAGGCGCATTCTATTTCTAGTTCATTGACTTGTTGATTAAACCACAACCCAGAACAATGTTTTCGCGCCAATCGACCATAACAGTCACAATCACCATAGTTGTCTCTCGAACGCTGGCATGCGTGGTCGCACCCATTTTAGTCTTGGCAATCTATGGCTCTAGCTAACCCATTGAATTTAGCATTAGTGTTTAAAATGTAATGTCGCAAATTTGCGGCCTTTATTTGAAGCCGCTTCCGAAGTAACACGCTTGTCGATAATCGTAAACACCCAATTGTGAATCTCGTGGTGGACTGGTCAGTGTGTCAGCTTGTCCGATGGCAGGTCGGCCCCCTTAAACGTTAAAGCATATGTTAAACATTTTAGTGTCATTTTAGTCCCGACAGCGGCTGTCGTTAATCGGAAGCGCTCAAGGACCACTGCCACTTGCAGAAATCTAAGTGACCCACAATCCGTGGCGGACTGGCCAGGGTGTAAGCTTGGTCAATGGCAGGTGGGTCGGGGGGGGGGGGGGGGGCCTTGTAATGAAGTGGGTCACTTTAAACATTAAACAATGTTAAATATGTCAGTGACCCTTTAGCCCTGACAACCAATATTTTTCGACTGTCTCTGCCCACAGACCGCACTTTACATAACTCTGGTTGATTCTGCTGCTCATAATCATCAACTGTCTTGCTGACTGGCGTGGCGATCAATCCTCTTCACATCTTGTGACCTCCAACCGCATGTGTCAATTCGTGCGCCTTTCTGTACCGTGGCACAAGGCTGTGGCTGCATTTATACACGTAGTGTCAATAGCATTATCGAGAAGTGACTTCTGCCAGACTGTTTAATGTTTCCTGTTATCGATTGCCCAAATTTTTAACAGACCGTCCCCAATCGTCTACTAGTTCACTTTCGCGCTGGCCACAAGACTGAGGACTGAGATTATGCCTGACGCTGGGCATTATAGGGTGACTATGTCCGGGGGAGGGGGGTGGGCTGGCTGGCTACATGCCTGTCACGACCTGTTTTGTTAGTCCTTGCGTCAAAGTAGTGGTTATGTACATGTTTTAATATATGTATTCTGTGGCAAATAGTTACTAACTCTTTCTTTTCCAAAGAGTTCCACTTGAAAGCAGTGCATGATTAGGTGGGGGTGGGGAGGGGGTGGATGCATGTCCTTTGTAGGGCGTTGAGATTAACCTCGACCCATTTTTCATGATGTAACTGACAGTTCCGCCACATGTCAACAAAAAGATTACCAGGAGTGATTTGTAATAATACTGGATTGGAATACGAGCAGTGTATTTCATTGAATCTAGACTTGGTGGGTTCTCAACACTGGTGCCACTCTAGGTGGAGTTTGGTAAATATGTGCGGGTGTGCAGCTACTTCAAACGGCGCATCGTGTCTTCTCTTTTCTCCTCTTCTGCAATTCTTCTCCCAGTGAAGCATCTCAAGCCAACTCGAGCCAAGCCCTTTGTAGATTTGCTGGATTTGTTGGATATTGCAGCTAACATTTTCTATAGAATGAGATATTCCGTCGTCGCACGCCAATGTCGTCTCTTATGACATGCATGGTAGGTCACAGTGTTGCTATTCTTTGCTTCCCACATGAGCCCAGGTAACACACGGGCTGAACCCATCTTCAGTAGCGTAGTGGCTATACGCTCGCCATCCGACTCGGAAGTCATAGGTTCCATTTGCAGCTGGATTCGCATGTTTACATATTGACCTGGGCTCCCAGGTCAACCCAGTCTACAAATGGGTACCAAGAATGTTCTTGGGAAGTAGAGGCGGCCTGTGTGATACGTATCCTATCATCCACCTAGTACCGTCTAGTCTAAAAATGTGGGGCTAGCACCATATACCACCTGCGGCATGAGGCGTGTAACAGGGTCCTTCCTGACTGTAACTCCCATCTATCCTAGCCAGTGTTACTTTACAGCAACAACTACCTCGAAGATAATGAGTTAATATCTTATTGTCAGTTATGATCTCTTATTATCTTTCTCTCCCCCCCCCCCCTCCCCCCCCAATAAATTGCAACAGGCAGCTGCGTTTATAAATAATCTCACAGCCTTCACCTACTTGTTATTCCCACTGTCCCCTTTCCCCATGTATGTCCAGAATTGAAGATAATATTTCCCCGTACAAAGATTTCCAGTCCAGTAAATCCAGAGATAAATGTCAGACCTCTATGGCGCTGTTTTATTTCTGTGGTCACAGACGCTAAATGTAGATGGACGCATGTCAGTTTCTCATAGAAAGCAGTGATAGTTTTTAACATGGTTCGCGGGAGCGGCAGATAAATTATATTTGTTTGCGTTGTTATGAGAGCGAGCAGATATCATCTTGTAAAGCCATTATTTGTTTCGTTCATGTTTTGACGGGAAGCAGGTTATGTAGTTTAATAATCACGGTAATTGCAGATCTGTGTAAGGAAGGCGTTGGGGTTTTCGGTGAATGCCGCAATTCAAACGTCAGAATAGTTTATGCACGGGTCAGGCTTCTGTGGTTTCTGATCTCTTGCACGGATGTGGATTCTGTAATGCGTGTTTTTATTGAGAAATATAACATAGGGGAGTCGAGTAAGGGTCAGATCTGTGAGTGGCCAGACAGGGGGGAACTGTTTTATACACATGAAAACAAACACCCAAATATGTTATTCTCCGCCCACTCACCTATTCGCTCGCCCGCTCCCCTTCTGAAGACAAAAGTTGTTCAGGTCCCGTTCAGCTGTTAATCTATTGAAGTGTTATATATGGGGACTTTATCTTGTTTCCATTATACTTTTGCCTTACCGGTCTGGTCATTTTCGCATGCTTCTTCAGCTGTGTGTTATCAAGGGATGATCTCTGCTTCTGCTCATTGTGTGTCTTCCGATGACTGATGTACCGACAATCGACACTGTCTTGACAACACCTGTTTCTACTGTGTATAACCTTTGATGTCGGTTTTCACTGTCTTGTCTTATATCTTCTAGTTTCACTCTCGGTGGCGTGTAGTCTTCGCCGCGCCTTCTGTTTTCCGGAGTTTCTTGATCGCCTTCACTTTCACCTTTTGATCTTACTGTTTCTGTTTAGGTCTTATTGCATTGTGCATCGTTGTCTGCTGGAGCCGTTTGGTTCTTGCTCTTGGTCTTTGTTTCCCCCAGTCATTCAGTTTCAGCTCTTTTATCTTGTTTCTTCTTAAGTGCTGCTGCTACATGCGCCTATATCTCAGCCGGCTGTGCTACATTCCGCACAAGTGTCAGTGCGTCAAGTCGCGCTGTGCTACTCCTATTTGCAGTTGTTGCGGTTGTTGACTTCCATGCATCAAATAATCTATTTGCGACCTCAGTTGCTTCATTTGGACCTGTAATTGTTCTTTGTATGTTTTCGCCGGTCTGGTTGCCTCATACTGCCTTCTTGCATCAGTATAAGACAGGTCGTACTTGATGGCGATCTTCACTGCTTCCTTGCTATCTTACAGGCAGAGGCACCCCGTGGTTGCCGAGGCGTCTAGCACATCTCGTTTGGATTGGTCCTCTTCTATTCTGTGTCGGCTTTGGCTTGTGGACACTGGTTGTATCGGTGTTTGCCAGAGCAACATCTACAGATGTTCACCTCGCTTTTGCAATGTGCACGGGTGTGCCAGACTGTCTGGCGCCTGGAGCATTGTAGAACTCTTGGACTATAGTGTTCTATCTGTTGTTGCTGATTGTCCCATGTAATGGTACTCGGCATAGCCCACCGAGTATCAATTGGTCTATATAAATATGGGTTTAGCATCTTATGCCCGTTGTCCTTTAAGGCATGTAAAAGGACCGTTTGTTTTTGTTTTGCGGCATAGCTTTATCCTCTGACTTTTCTGTGGCCAAACTGTGGCTTTACTGTACATCTACTTGGAGATTATTGGTTTCGTCATCACCATGTGTCGTGCTGAGCCGATAAACATGGCGGTCATAATTCGCCATCTCAAACAATCACCAGAGTCTTAGATCAGGTTAGTAGTGTTCTTGTCGCGATTATGACGTGTGGCCAGGCCATCCAGGTATTTATTTCTTTGCCTTCCCATTGCTCATTTCCCATCACATTTGCCAGTTGTCATTACTTTTTGAAATGTATGTCTCCCATCACGTTTGTTTGTTTGGCTCCGTTCTAAAGTGTGAGAACCCCTGAGTACTGATATTAGGTATCTCGTGTGTGTTGGGAATGAGTGCTGCCTCCTTTTCAGCGTCACATTATTTGGTCAATAAGTTGTTTAGTAATTGATCTAACGCACCTAGACATTTTTAGAAGGACATTTATAGAGAGATTTGGTTGGCCCGGGCTGGTTGACAACGGTGGAAATTATTTCTGAAACCAAAATTAGGTCAACCTGTTCCGCTTCGGAGATTTCCGGAATTAGTCTCAGAAATTCTGGGTGTCTGATGTCATTTGCGATGTAGCATTAGATTATTCGATTATATGTGTGGACAAGAGTAGATTGTTGGTAGTGTCTCGGGGATAGTGCCCAGTAAACATGTTCCTGCGGCTGTTAACTGTGTGGAAAAGAGCTGCGTGAACTTTTATTGCTGTATGAAAAATTGATTTCTTAATTCTTCTTATTTTTATTCTGCTTCTCCTCCTCCTACCCCACCCCACCTCCTCCCTCTTCATTTTATGGCGATAAATCAGCGACGAACACAAGTGTCAACCTTATACTTTGATGTTTGCTATCCTTGCTGTGCCGTGTATCCCAATCTTAAAGTGTATTCATACAAGTTCCCTGTCAGTGTTTCCCACCTCTTCCGTTCTTCGTTTTCTTTTGCATTCTCTTGTCGACTAAAATGCGATCATTAAACGTCGATATCTGCCCTGTTTTACCGGTCAGTTTTGACTCTCCGACCACTCGAATGCTGTTATTTCCGCCAAAAACAATGAAATGACATAGTACTGCACTAAGATAAGTGACATTCCTTGTACTCACTGACTTAGTTGGAGACTCTTGGGTCATGTGATTATTATTCATATAATCTCCAGCCTGTGTAAATCTCCCCCTCTAGAATTATTGTGACGTCAATGTAAAATCCCAGGAATAGACAGATTGTCGCCTGGCAACCGAGACACATTAACCAACTAGCCCTGCCGTGCTCCATTCCGGAAGTTTCCCGTTACTGCCCTTAAAAGCGTGGGCATTTGATGTACAGGGTAGTCTGTCCTAAATACAATTAATATACCAAATGATTTTCCCTACATTCTCGCTGATTCCTGTGATCTCCGTGGGTCGCCGGCTTGAAGTCCGTCTATTATATCTGGTTTGAAGTCTGTTGATTGCTTTTTGAACTGTCTTGTTTATTGGAAACCGCTTTTTATATAAATATATACTTATTTGGGCACATCAGGGGTGATAGTTCAGTCGTGGCAATGTTAGATTTTTTTAAAGTAAAAGACAACGAAATAATCCACAATCCAAACATAGAGGGTTTGGATATCATGTTGAAAGTGTCAACATTTAGTGTTGGCTCACTCTCATATTTTTCACGGGGCTGGTGATTTACTTGCCGGAGCCTAAAACTCATCCCCAAGAATGCTCGTTTCCATTAGAACATGACCAGTGGATTTCTTCTTCTTCTTCTTCTTCTTCTTCTTCTTCTTCTTCTTCTTCTTCTTCTTCTTCTTCTTCTTCTTCTTCTTCTTCTTCTTCTTCTTCTTCTTCTTCTTCTTCTTCTTCTGCTTCTTCTTCTCTCTTTCTATGCGGTACACCTATGTATAATTAGGTAATTGCCGAATTCGGCAGGCATTTGTGAAAGTCTTGCTTCCTCTAGACCAGTGGTTCTCACCCTTTTTTTGGCCCATACATCCCTTCACCATATGTTGAGAATGTCACCCCCCCCCCCCCCTTTCGTATTTTCCCTATAAACCCCCATTCCCCCTCCCTTGCACAGTATACCAAATAACCTCAACCCAATTGAATAGTGAAAATCACAACTTATTTCTTAACATAGCAAAACCAAAGATAATGCATACAGATAAAACTACTATGGAGAAAGAAATATGTGTTATTGAGGGAAAATGTGAGGTGGTGGAAAATTTCGATTATCTTGGGTCATTGATTACCAACAATGGAGATACAATAACAGAAATTAAAAGACGAATATCTATATTGCTCTTCAAAGACTAAAACAACTGAATAAATTGTGGAGTGGGACAGATAGAACTTCAAAAATTAGATTTTTAAGAGCATACATCTTTCCCATTGCAACATACGCCTGTGAGACCTGGACACGTACTAAACAAGCTGAACAGCGGATAAATGCCTTTGAATATAAATGTTATAGACGGATTCTAAGAATATCTTGGATAAAGAAAAGAATAAATGCATCCATACTTCAAGAGCCGAATATTGAAGAAGGTTGGCTATTAAAGATGATAAAACAAAGAAAATTGAAATAATTTGGTCACTTGAAACGTCATGAATGTTTGGAGAAAACAAAAATGGAGGGGTATATGCCTGGGAAGAGAGAAAGGGGAAGGCCAAAGAGAAGATGAGTGCAGGATGTGGCGGATGATCTCCAGATGGGTGGTTCGGACTCTGGACATCTTGCTTATGACCGAGAAGTTTTCCAGAAAGTTGTTACGAGAGCGAGGTTCTGCAAAGGACATGCTACTGAATGAATGAATGATGTACACATACAGACATCGCTAACGCTTACCTTATCTGCCACTTGTTTACTGACCAGCTGTAGCGACGAGTAGTCCAGTAGCCCAGACGGTCCCCTACGTCCGCTGTAAAAATCTCGAGACGTTAAATTGTGAAAGCTTTGCTTAGTATACTCCGGGACTGTAGCGTTCTGCAGCAGATAAGTATGAATCAGCATATCTGTTGTCCTAACAGTAGTAGAAGAAAGTATAGCACATGCTGAACCGTTGATAGATTGGATATTGTAAGGTACCCAGATGGTTTCATACACGTCGAACGGTGGGTCGGACATCAGATGGTTGGATAGGTTCATATCTGCTTTCTTGATCTCATTGAGCTGTTTTCTTGTGTGGCAGCTGTGTCTTCTTAATTATAAGATGTTTCCAGCCTTATCGCTGAGATTTCCACGTGTCTATCTGTTGATGAATGAATGTGGATTTTGTTTTATTTCTTCAACAGACAATTTCTTGTTAATAAAAAATATCATTCTTTATTTTCTTAGTAACATATTTTAATCCAATTATTAGAAGAGGGAAGCTAGAACGTCTTGTAACAATTGGAAATATTGTATTGTAACAGCGGGAAGTATATATAGAAAACCAACGAGGGAGCATTATTTTCAAAGGATTAAGAATTGGGCACGCAGGCCCGTCTAAAATTCTGCCCGTATTATTTTACTGCTTTCATTCATTGCTTGATTCTTGGCTAATTCAGGTAATCTTAAACACCAGCAACAACAACAGTTTAGTCATTGTAAACGCACGGATAATGTGCAAAAATCGTAGCTATATGACTATTTAATACAACTAATTATTATGGTTAGTTGTATATATAGTCTTCCGGGGCATCGTACTTAACTCCAGCAGTTATCTGTTTGTGATTTTTAAGCAATCTTAGGTTCAGTAGCTTGCTTTCTGAACGGCTGACTCGCATATCTTTGTGAAAATCAACGCTAAGTGATCTTCTCTCAAATTGTCTGCTTCTGACTTCGAACCCGGTATGTTGGAATTGTGAAACTGCGTTCACTGCCCATAACTCACAGACGCCGACAGTTCTGACAAGTCCAGGGCAAATATGCCGTTGAGCAAGACAGAAGAATCCTTACTATACTAGGATTTGTAAGGAGATTGTATATATGTGTGTGTGGATATATATATATATATATATATATATATATATATATATATATATATATATATATATATATATATATATATATACACACACACACAGTTAGTGCTCGACTTACGACCACGATCGGTTCCGACAGACCGGTCGTACCACGATTTGGGCGTAAGTTGAGTACGCTATGTGTACAGTAATGTGAAGTGATGTTATAAAAATATTTAAGTTAAATTATATCATAAATTTCTTTTATTATTGTTATAAATCATAATTTTCGATGTTCATTTTGTGCCATTTGTATCAACTCTACGCCATTTTGTTTCTTATTTTTACATCGTCAGGTTTAAGAAAAACACTGCATTAACTGTACATGTACAACTGGTTTAATATCTGCAAAACATACAAAATACAAAATACAGGTGTGGAAAATACTATAGGAAACATTTTCTCAATCGCAAAACACATCAAATTGTCATTAACATCAGAATATATAAACATGTACGAAACATTTTATTGGCCACTGGTGCTTGGCTGCAGATCGTTAATGTCGTCATCTAAGGCAGCAGTTGGGGGTACCGGAGTTAGTTTTTTCATAAACATGGTGAGCTTTGTCTGAATTGTATGTTTCTTTTTTTTCATCATAAATTTCACGATATGGACGAAACACATCGTGTGCCATCCGTTCAATCCTTGCAAATCGTTTGATGTTTGGGTCCATTGCTTCGAAATGTATAAGAAGTTTATTCAGTAAAGATAAACCTTCTGATAATCCCTTAGTGGTGAACTTTCTTAGAAATTGATGACGCCCGCTAGCAGCATAGCACCATCATAGCATCATGCTTCCCTTTCCTTAGTTAACGGCCGCCGATGATTGCAGACAACGCCGTTCGACTGATAATTGAGGCAGAAATAAATCTGAAATCTAATATGGCTAGTGATTGTGGTCGTAAAGTCGAATGGTCGTAAGTCGATCAATAGCTGTGTGTGTGTGTGTATATATATATATATGTGTGTGTGTATATATATATATATATATATATATATATATATATATATATATATATATATATATATATATATATATATATATATATATAGCCTACCACGCATGTCGTAAGAGGCGACTAAGGAGGCTATGGTTCCGTCGCCCTGCTACTGAGTGTGTGCGTGGCGTGACACTGTGAGCTGTGAGTTTCGTGTGAAATGCTTTTGAATCTGCCCGAGGTTTTTTGGAACGTGACTGCATGTTCGGAGCGATGGTAGCTGGCTATGTCCCAGAGTTGACCGGTTTTTGCCTTATGCAGAAATGCGTGGCTGCTGTGCTTCTGGTTGACTGCCACTGCCATCGACGATGAACTGTATTTTGGTGGACTGTGTGGGTGAACATCTAGGAAACATCCAGATGGGAAAATGACTGCCGATTCCATCAGAGATAAACTGGATGTTTCGTGGGGGACTATTGTGTTGACATTCTGGCTGCGGCATTATGCACAGTGTATCTGTGCAGGCTGTTGTTTGTCAAGACTCCTGTCTTTTCCACTTTTCACATTGGGCAGTGGGGAGCTTTTTATGTGATATTCACTGGCACAGGAACGGAGCATAATGGGGACGACCCGTTGCTGTGAAGTTGGAACCGTGACTAACTAACTAACTATATATATATATATATATATATATATATATATATATATATATATATATATATATATATATATATATATATATATATGAGAGACAGTATGGAAAATGGTTTTCACATACCGCCTAGGTTGACTGGAATAATTTGGAAACAGAGAGTTCACCGACCAGTATAAGTTCAAAAATAATCAGTGACCGGGCACTGACTCTGCTGCAGCCCGCTAACCGCCGGTTTACCTTTCGTTGTTAGTGAAATAAGAAATTCAGGAAATATGAAGCCAAACTTAGCATAGGAACTGTCAAATGGGCAAGAAATACAACGGATGGGGCTAGATATATGGGGACGAACATGCCCCCATGACCCAAAAGAGGCAAAGGCGGTAACAATAGGTACCGTAGGCTGGCAGATTTACGGCTGTGGGAACACACATGCACTCACATCGGACTATGAACTCGAAGACAGAGTGAAGATAGTTAGATTAATAATAAGATGCAAATTAAGCAGAGTACGCGAGGTACTGATTGGGTAGTCTTTCACAAGGAAGAGAAACGTCACGTGATTCAAGAAATGCGCTAACTCAAGAAGTTATATATACTTTGGGATCCAGTCAGTAAGGGAAGAGTCGAACAGGAGAGAGGACAGTTGATAGTGGACTCCGGGAGTGGTGGGGGTCTGTGCCCTATTGGGGCAGTCCAAGGAACATAGTAACAGGACTTCAGAAATTGGGCTAATCCGTGCCCAAGTCTGTATAGTATCTGTAGGAGGAGGAAGTGAAGGAAGACGGACAAGCGCCCATGCTAGAACTCGTCTGAATCACTGATAGGAGTGAGAGCGACTAAGGATCTGTGAACGGAACCTACCCAAGGCAGATAAGCCAAAGAAGGGAAAGACACGCAGAGTCCGAGGGTCGTTAAAGTGCAAGAAAGCCACTTGAGTTAAGAGGACCGCCAGCCAAGGAGACCACTCGCGAGTGGCAGTAAATGGCTAAACATCAAATAGGACGACAATAGCCAGAGACACTGCAATCGGAACCACACAGGAGACTAAGGTCAATCGGGATCACACAGGAGACTAATGTCAAATACAACTGGAAACCGTGTGGTGGGATCCACGGCAAACGAGAGGTTGAAGAGAGCAATCGTATTTCAAATATGGGACCCAGACGATCAACGGGACGGCAGAAGTTGAATGTAAGTTGACATAAGACTTAGACCTAATTAGTTTAATTGTATATTATGATTAGGTATCTTAGTTTAGAGAGCTATAGCAAACTACCGTAGGTGAACTTACCGCGTAATAATGAACGACCGACAAATGTCAGGACTGAGTGCAACGTCCTGCAAAGGACCCACACCTAACTAGCTAGCTAACTATAATAGCAGTCTAAACAAGGAAGCGTTGACAAACTACTGAGCGTTAACCCGCTAAAGGGATCACGACCCGGCAAAGGATCAGGACTGAATGCGACGTCCTGCATATGACCTATATTTAAATGGCCGAAATAGGGTGATGGGAGTCAAATTAATCGGTTAGATGGGCAGAGTGTGGATAAACTATATATGTGCATGTAAATTAAGCGATTAGGCTACAAGATTAATGATAACTAGGCGGGTCGACACAGCCTGTAAATATAAAACGAAAGGCTACTGCAAGATATAAACAACACAGAGGCCGGGTCTAGCAGACGAGCTGCACCGGTGAAGCGACCACTGGGTCAACCAGACAATAAGGACAGGTGAGATCGGCGGAGAGACTTGGGCGGTATGGAAAGGAATGCGGGTCTTTTGTTCGCTGGACATAGGTGAAAGGAGGTCACATTTCTGTTGTTGTGTAGTTAGGCTGGCCTGGCGTGGTACAGGCAATGAGTTCAAATCTTCGGGTAAATGGTTAAATACTTAATGTTGGCTGTAGGCGGCACGTCGGGAAATAGGCGATAATGATATTAGTTAAACATATGTGTTCACAATAAGGTTCTTAATTTATGTTATGGCTAAGATATACTAATACTAGTGTAGATAAAGAAGCGATAGATGTTAAGGACTTTGTAGGTAGTGAAAGACTAAGGTTTATTCTCACATAAAACTCATGGGTATTGTTTTATAATGTTTCAGGCATTGCCTGGGTAAAATGGAGTTGCCTAGACATACCGGGCATAGCTGAATAAACAGTTACCCGCTGAACAAGTTGGATGGGAGCGAATTAAATCCCTGGGTATATGGATTGATGGATCAATCTATGGATCAATGGGTATTTGGGCTGAATATATGGACCACTAATAAGCCTACGGAAAGATAGTTACGATACAAAGGCCGGTGTAATTCCTAGCTTTAGTCTTTTACTTCATGCGGTTAATAGGTGATCATAAGTGGCATTCCCCTAACATCCAGTTGCATAGGCTGTTACACTATCTATCTCTCCCTTGTGAGGTAATGCAGCATCGTATTATTACAGTATAATATGCATTACGTGTCTGCAATGCATGTACTGATTACTCTATGCGATTATGTTGTAGATTGTCACTCTGTTATTGTTCAGAAGGAAATAAATATATGATTGAGTTGTCTTTTATTTCGACTTGTCAGTCTGAAGTAATATAAGTAGAGTAGCTTAAAGACCTTGTGAGGCTGTGTACCTCTTCTATAACCGGATAACATACACCATGAGACATTGATGGTGCAATAGTAATTAACTATTGTTCTCACGCGGAGACACGAACCTAAATCTTTCCCATCCCTTACTCTCATCCTCTTTCTCCTTCTCTCTTTCTCTCTTCATCTTTCCTTATTATCAAAGATAGTGCGCTGTAGGCAGAGTTTGACTGAGGAACGAACTTTTAGGCTTCACACTATTTATATCATTTCCCTCATCATTCTTTTCTTTCTCTTCTCTCTCTCCTCCCTCCCTCCTCTCTCTTCTACCTCTTCTTTTCTCACTGTCACATATATATATATATATATATATATATATATATATATATATATATATATAATGTGCCATGCTGGAAAGCGTAGGCAGTCCTGACTCGCCATTTCACTCGATAACCAGAGTCGTGGATCAGCTCAGTGTTCCTGTCTCGTCCATGCCATGTGGCCAAGCCATCCAGGTATTTTCCTCTTGGTCTACCTCTTGGTCTGATCCCTTCGATCTTGTCAGTTGTCACTAAGTTCTCTAATCCATTTCTTCTCATAACATGTCCACAACATTTTGACTGTCTAAATCTAATTTCTCTAATCAATTTACGAGTTTCATTTGTGTCCTGTAGTACTTGGTCATTGGTTTTTCTATCTGTCCATGGTATTCTTTGCATTTTCCTCATAAACCACATTTCTGCAGCTATCAGATGTTTTTTTCAGCTTGACTGCTCATTGTCCAAGTTTCACATCCATATAAAAGAACAGGCTCTATGTATCCTCTCAACACTCTTTTTCTCGTTTCAATTGACATCTTTTTATTGGTCAGAATGTTTTTCATCTTGCAAAAGGCTACTTTCGCCATGGCGATTCTTGTTCTAATCTCTTCAAGGCATCTCCCATCAGATGTTATGACTGTTCCAAGATAATTGTACCGATTCACTTGTTGAAGAATATTTCCATTTACTTGTATATTACATTGTGGCACTTCTTTCTTCCTAGTGACGACCATAACCTGAGTCTTTTTACAATTTAATTCTAACCCCAGTTGCTCACTGTGTACAACAACAACATCTACTAATTGTTGCAGGTCCTGCGCATTGTCTGCAATTAATTCTGTATCATCTGCATATCTAATGTTATTGATGTTTCGTCCTCCAATGTTGATTCCATTTATATCTTCTACATTTCTGAAAATATTTTTACTGTACAGGGAAAAAAGATCTGGAGACATTACACATCCCTGCCTAAAATCTCTCTTAATAGGCTGATATTGTCCCACTTCACTATCAATCCTTATGGCAGCTTGTTTCCAATATATGTTTTTTATAATTCTAATGTCTTTCCCATCAATTTGTAGATCTGCAAGCATATCCACCATGTTGACATGTCTAACTATCAAAAGCTTTTGTGTAGTCAATAAATCAAAGGTGTATATCCTTGTTTACTTTTATAGCACTTTCAATAACTGTTTGCAGCATATACACAGCATTTACTGTACCCTTTCCTTCTACAAACCCACATTGTTCTTCCCCTATTTCAGGTTATAATTTCTTCCTCACTCTTTGCATGATAATTTGTAGCAGAATCTTTGTGACGTGACTCATTATACTAATTGTTCTATGTTAATCACATTCCAAGGCTCCTGATTTCTTTGGAATTGCAATAAATACAGAGTTACATAATTCAGAAGGTATATCTCCAGTATCATATAATGTGTTCAGCAGTCTGGTGACTTGATCTAGTCCATGTTCTTCTAAAGCTTTAATCATTTCTGTTGTGATGTTATCTGCCAGCTTTCATATGCTTAAGAATATTTTGAATCTCCATCTTCAAAATTGGTGGTCCTTCATTATTAAATCTAATATCATACTGTTCCTCTCTGTTATCCTCATAAAGGTTTTTCACATAATCTGTCCATACATGTATAATCTGATCTTTTTCTATTATGATTTTGTCATCTTTGATTTTTAGACAGCCTGTTGATGTACTTGTTCTTTTATTGGTAAGTTCCTGAATTTTTTGTGTGCACTAATTTGGTATTTTGACTGTTGTGTTGATTTTCAATTTCTAATTGTAAAATTTCTTCCGTCATCCATTTCTTACAACTCACCTTCTTTAATTTTAGAATAGTTGATTCTGCAGCCAAACTGATTGAATTCTTCAACATTTCCCATTGATCATACACATCCTAGAATAGGATCTCTAGATCAGACAATATATCAAATCTGTTCTGTACTTCTATGGTGAAATTGTTTTGTATTTCCTTGTCATTACTCAGTGTGTACAAATCATATTTAGTGTTTCCTGTTATATATATAGTGTTCAACTAGCTTGTAATTGTGTATATAGCGGTTTGTGGTATCTGTGTTTCGCTGTTGAAAATGGTTCCCCATCTGAGCAGGGGAGTACGCTAAGTTCGTTTTGTATGTAAGCTTCGGAATATGCAGTATTATTTAAGCGTTTGCTATGGTTTGCATTATATTTAAACAACGGCCTAAGGTCATTTGGAGCACTTTGAGGTATGTTTTTGTAAATTAGTTTGGTGTTATTGAAAAGTATGCTTTCACGGAGTGCTATTAGCTGAAGTTGTTTTTCTTGTGAGTTTCATGTGTCCACTGTGGATTAAACCTACAGCCAGTTTTTGAAGTGAATAAAATCGCCTAATCATTGAATTTGAACAACCATACCATATTGTGGAACAGTAATTAATGCGAGTGTATGTGAGAAGTGTAGAATATGTTTCTTGTGCTTTCATCAAGAAAATGTTTGATTTTAGCTGCTTGTGTAACCAGCGCATTGCTTGAACATGCACACTAAGGTCGGATTTTTATCAGTGATAATGCTCACTGCTTTGTGTTCAGTGTTCAGTGGAATTTTCAGACATGATACCTATTGAAGTCTTCTCAGCGAATTTAAAGTATGTAGTTTTTGTCTTGTTGTTAGTAACGTGTGTTTTGCTTTACTGGTGTACACTGTTTACCCTGTTTACACACCTTGAGGCGTATTTGGAATTTGGTGCCAGTCCCATAACATATTAATCGGTACTCGAGGTACGATGTGGTCACTACCACATCGGCCGCCTTTACTTCCTGATAAGAACACTACGCAGGAAGCCAAAGAAGATTGATAAACCAACACAGAACTGGCGTCGTTAGCCGCTACACGCTGCGGGATTTGCTGAGGAGGAGATCCGAGCGCTTATGGACTGAATGGTTCGATGTGCAATGAGGATGATCTGTCGACTAACTAACTAACTAACTACTTCCTGATACTTATTTTAGGCTGGGAGCCCATGTCAGTTAAAAAATCCAGTCTCGATGCGAATTTGAATCCATCATCAGCTGCCTGTAAGTGAGCGTGCAAGTCACTGGGCTACAACTGTCCCGACAGACCTACAACGATTTAATAATACAACTAATATACACAGATACACAGTGATATATATAGATATCCTGTGGTAAATCGTCATATGATATAAGGCTGAGAGGCATCCAGAAGTTCTGTACCGAAGCTATCCGAAACACAGATATGGCATCGTTTGAACCGCTTTGTTGACCTTGTCGATGTGTTTCGTGTGCGTGTTCTGTTTTATATTGTTGTCTATATCCCGGGGTCATGTATCATGACCGCCAGACATTCCAGGAATTTGTAAACAGGCATTGAAGTATAGGAGATAAATTATAAGCTACGCATAGTAAACGATCTTGTCCATGCCTACGGTTTATTGGATATAAATAAGATAGTAATGGACCCTTTTACGCATTATAAGTCCATATTTGTATAGACTAATCACCTTCGGTGGGTGATGTAGTCAGTATCAGTTTTCCGTCCTCTACCGCGCGGAGATGTCATTGTAATCTGTTCGTTTTTCGGTGAGTTTTAAGATCCCTGTGGCATTTCTCAAACTCCCCCGTACTTTTAGAAAACTGAAATACTTTAGCCATATTAGACAGGTATGGGAAGAACAATGATGGAAGGCATGCTTCCTGGAAGAAGAGATAAAAGTCGATCAGTACGAAGATAGACACAGGACATTGAAGGCATCTGGGGCATGCAGATGCATGAGGCAGGGGAACTGTCAAAGGATCGAGAATCCTTTCGGCGGGTCGTGATTGGAGCGACGTTCTGCAGAGGATAATGTGATGTTTATGGTAAAGGATAACTTCCATTAAACAATAACTCTACAAGAGGTCCAATATCCTCCTCATAGATCACCCAAGAAGCATATCCACACAGTGCATGAACTCCCCTCACAAATGAAATGTCTACATACCAGAATCACGCATGCTGTAAATAGTATTGTATTGTTTACCCTTATCTGAGAAGACTAGACTATCCCTGGTTATGAGAGGTAGTAGTGGGAATGCCGTCCTGTTCTTATTTTGAGCTGGGCCAGGTCTTCTCACGGTAGAGTCGGAGGTCATGCCCCTAATTCCGCCCTTGTGTAAACTCTTCGGATAAGACAGGGACTTTTGTTAGCTCAGACAGGTGTGCTAGGCCAGCAGAGATTGCATGATTCTATTATGTCGAAGACAAAACCATAAAATGATATAGGAGAGCAGGTTTATCACGATGTCTTACTCATGCTAGTGTATAATTGGCGGCTGTGAGCCGTATTGTCTCAGAAATGCTGTAACTGTCTTATTGCTGATACAGCCCCGCCTGCAGGTTTTCCCTGTCTTATATTTAAACCCACAATGTGTGTTTTATAGTTGACATTGGGTGTGTCGTCCCGGAGGGGTATTATTAGAGGGTGTTATTATCATCATGGTTTGCAGTATCGCATCGGCTAGAGCTCTTGTCTGGCGGCCCGGGGATCATATGTTCGAATCCACTTTGAGGCGAGGATTCTTTTCATCAAACCAGTCTAACAAAAATGGGTACCAATCAGTATTCCTCATCACGGTGGGACATGAGGTCCTTTCCTTTATGTGTGTGTGTGTGTGTGTGAGAGAGAGAGAGAGAGAGAGAGAGAGAGAGAGAGAGAGAGAGAGAGAGAGAATTAGTCAGTCAGACAGTCCGGAAGGATTAAGTGATATAAAGGGCAGATTGTAAGACGTAGCTGCGTATTCAATCCGTTACCAACTGAACAAGTTCTTCTGCTTCTACTTGATGCTTCGGGAATACTCTAAAACTCGGGTTGGGTCCGATTATAACAACCACAGAAGTCAAAGCAGTGGTTTATTTAATGGATTCGAGTAGCCTCTTCGTCACACTGTGAAACTAGTGCCCCCATCACGTCTGTTAGATCACACAAGACACTCAGCTCTGTACGCGAAAGCCATCGCCGCCCCGGCGAGGGCCTCACTGTATATAAGGCACCTAGATGAGCAGTATTTACAGCATGTGTGAGTTTAGTGCACGCATTTGTATTCTCGCTATGGAGTTCGTGCAGTCTTTTGAATTTCTTCTTGCGTGATCTATACAAGGAGATCGGAGCACTTACGGGGGCATCTGCGCCCAGTGGAAGCTATCCTTTTCGAAACAAACCAAAGAAATCAACACATGTAATATAAATATTCTATTCGTTTTCTAATGATCAATGTTTGCCAGGGCAGTAGTCATTTAGCTTACTGTTTACCATTTTCAACTGCCAAAGGTTATGTTCCCGGCGCGAATATGTTATATTCCGTTACCATTTGGCACCTACGTCAACCCAGCCTCATAAATTGGGCACCATGAAATGTTCTACAGATGTAAAGGCCTGCGACCTGTTGCATCGTCCACGCCCCATCAATGGTATGGGAACGGGGTCTTTCATGTAACGTTGACCTAGCCATTACTCTAAAACACCACGACTCCCCCGCCCTTGCAGCTAATTATCCGTTTGCAACGAAAAACTATTTGTGTGTAAAGCTAGTTCCTGGGCGATACGGCCTACTCTTTACAATTTCCATCTGGGGTGGGACTTTGAACGACAATGTCCCCCTATGGTTAGTGTGAAACGCAGTTTTACAATTCTCTGACATACCGAGTTGAGAGTTTGAAATCAGCTAAGCGATTTGAAAGCTGATTGCTTTGTGTTGATTTCGATGGTAGGAGGTGTCGGCCGTTCAGAAAGCAATTGTAAAGTACTGAATTGCCTAGTAAATCACCAACAGCCAATACATGTTCCGGTTGATTACAACGTCCTGTAAAGGAAATACAACAAACTTTAACATACCCTTGTGCCAGTCCGAGCTGAATGATCGGAAAACAATGGAATAGCTCGGAAAACATACATCTTTACTTAATTTTGCAACAAGAAAAAAAAAAACGTAGGGTGAGTTTCAGTGCCGCCCGAATTTAATTGAAAGTCGACACAGTAAAGGATGACGTGCAGCAACAAGTTTAGCATATTCTATCGCCGTTGATGGAAGCCACAAACCTGTATTTGATGTTGATGTGCGCGATGGTTGCGTAACTCTAGGAGGAGATGAGGTGATAAGGCTCGGTTTCACGTAAATTACAGCGGGAGGACGTTCCTATCCGGGTGAAAGTGTGTGGATAAAAATATGATTTCACTCGCACGTGGAGATTGTCAAGCCCAGCGATTCCCAGACTGTCTTATCTCTGGGCCAACCTTCTGGTGGTGTTGGTTGCTGTTATTGTTGTTGTTGTTGTTCTTCTTCTTCTTCTTCTTCTTCTTCTTCTTCTTCTTCTTCTTCTTCTTCTTCTTCTTCTTCTTCTTCTTCTTCTTCTTCTTCTTCTTCTTCTTCTTCTTCTTCTGCTGCTGCTGCTGCTTCCTCTTTCCTCTTCTTCTTATAGAATCCGTTCGTTTCAAGGTGATAACTCGTATGAACAACTCAATCTGAGGAAATTTGAACAACCCAATCTGAGGAAATTTGGGACCGGTGATTATAATTTGGTGGCATCAAAGTAGACATGCAGCACAGTTAACCCGAGCATGCTCGTGAGCTCTACAAACAGTGAGTGCAAGTTGTGGGTGCTGATTTTCCACCAGCATTGTGCGGATTTGCTTTGACTCTCCTGTAGTCTCCAAGCAAAAGTGTATAGCCGTCGAGTAAGCTTCATCATAGCGGATATCGTTAGCCAAACCAGAGTCTGCCCTTGATTCACACGTGTAAAATGCAACAGAGCGGTTTCCGAAACATCGTTAGATGTAATTGTTTCCATTTCGCTTCATCGGCCGGCAGCGTACTTCACACATGCACTAGTTAGTACTCACGACATAGAACAGCCATATTATTATATGGTCATGCCGCACCCCAAAAAATGTCAAACATTGCAACTACTTAAATAACACTTTATTCACCAAATAGGAACATTAAGTGATTTGTATCTCAAACTTCCGTGATTGTATTTGAATGTGCATTGTCAGTTACCACCGTCACCAATTGGTGTAGAGAGTGGGGAACCATTTTGTCAAGCTAAAACAAAAAACAGGGAACCGCGGTAGCGTGGTGACTAAACACTCTCCAGCCGACCCGGTGGTATTTGGTTCTATCCGCAACTGAGCATATTCAGATTTTTGTTAAAATTCAACTAGGCTCCCAGTTCGACCCAGCCTAAAACGAGTACCAAGAATGTCTTGGAAAGTTTAGGCGTCCGGCGTTATAGTCACACTATTACCTACCAAGCGCCGATTGGTCTATACACGTATGGACCTAGCACTGTATGCCCAATGCGCCTAAAGTGATTAAGTGCGGAAAGATAAAATATCGCATTTGGACAGAAGGACGTTAAATCGCCATACCAAGGTCGCCGTGTTGTTTTGTTTTGTGTCATCTTCCGCTATTTCAGTGCTCACTGAATGAAAATTTACATGATAATACTTGTTCACGTGATAGTGTACCATGTTTGACCAAGCCTACTGTTTTTTTGTTTTTAATGAATCAGTTAAGGTGTGTGTAAAGGGTCCTTTTTTTTTTGGGGGGGGGGGGGACATTAGTATTATCCTGATTATTTAACTTTTTTTGCCCCGCCCCATCCATATATCACTTTAAAGTGACACCTACATGATGTAGAAATAATTAAAGAAAGAACGACATAAGCAGAACGAGATCGAAAAACAGCAAATCACCTCGGGGGAGTCGTCTATACGGCAAATTTTGCCCCAGAGGAGCATTGTACGGTTATATCAGGACATTCTCTTATGTTATGGCCAAATAAGTCGTTAGCTAGTGCTGGTGGAGATAATCCGGGGTGTCTGAAATCAATATGCCTGACTCGCCCGCACGCAATAAAATGTATCTGTATCTCATTTTAATATCCGGTTGTTCGAATTTTTGTTTTCCAGTTTTATTTGTTTTTGCCAAATATTCACCCCCGCAATATTTTCATGTTCATACATAGTACGAGTTAGTTAGTTAGTTAGGTAGTTAGTCGCGGTTCCAACATCACAGCAACGGGTCGTCCCCATTATGATCCGTTCCTGTGCCAGTGAATATCACATAAAATGTTCCTCACTGCCTCATGTGAAAAGTGGAAAAGACAGGAGTCTCGGCAAACAACAGCCCGCTCAGGCACACTGCATAATGCCGCTGCAAGAATGTCACCACAAAAGTCCTAACGGTAGCGAGTAATAAAGATGCCTCTTCTTCTTCTTCTTCTTCTTCTTCTTCTTCTTCTTCTTCTTCTTCTTCTTCTTCTTCTTCTTCTTCTTCTTCTTCTTCTTCTTCTTCTTCTTCTCCACCCCATCTTCCTCCTTTAAATATTGTCCTTTGGGACGTCATTACTTGCATTGTCATTTACTCGTCACGTTGTTTGGCCTCAGTATAGATGTCAAACACGAAACAGAATATCTGGCCCACGAGTACACAGACACCCTATGTGTGGTTGATAATAACAGTGATAACTCGGCCAAAATGGAAATAGCTATGTACTAAACAACCACTAGTCACGCGACGAGCAGCCCTGAAAAACCAGGGCATATATCTATTCATTATTTGGTGCCCGTCTTGTATCTTATAGGGCAGCTATTATTATCTTGTGCGCTGCTGCGTCTCTGTGAGTTCTAATTAATGGTCGGGGCGTCGTGGGTGGACGTGAGTTTTTGTTTTCTTCATATTTGACTGTAAACTAAGTTACTTTGTGTATGTGCGCACGGAGAGGAGGTTTTCAGAGCTTCCTGCTCAAAACTTAAATGTTTGGCTAAATGTTCAAACATGGCTTGAATTGTTACCACTAATCCCACAATGTAGCCGAAGAAAGAATGTAGTTTTTCCAGGAGATGTGGGCATACACTCACACATTTGAAAACACTCCTGTAGTGTAGTGGAAAATATCACTAAAAAGTGATCCTACGTTTCTAGGATTTGTGTGGAAAGGAGCGGTGAGTAGGGAACCATTTTACATTGGCACCTTTCCGTCTTGACAGACGATAGTTTGGTACACTGTGCTTCAGAAAGGCATAATAACCTCGACCCATGGCGGTGGAGAGTGTGGCTGATAACGCCAATCCATGCTGCAAATGTTTGTCAACAGTGGATGCATGTGAAAACATGGTCATTTCCAGTATCATGCACCATCATGCGTCTCTCACGCTCTATGTGTGCTTTATCTGCAATCATTTTCTCCTTTGTCTTTATTCCATTTCTGATAGTTGCCCTCCTTGCAACACGTTCAGCGGCGACTTGCAGCCAATGTGCATTATCAATGCCTGTATCAATCATGTCCCGCTTACATACATCTTTGTATCGTAGTAGAGGCCGGCTCTGAGATCTCCTACGCATCTGTAATTCACCAAAAAAGATGTCCTTTTGTATTCTACCATCATCCATCCTCCTAACATGTCCTATCCATCTAAGTCTACGAAGACAAAGCATGGAACACACTATCACACAACCTGATCTTTCCAATACTTCAGTATTTGTGATTTTGTCTTGCCACTTAATACAAAGTATTCTTCGAGCAGACACCGCATATGAAAGTTGTTTAAACGTTTCTCTTGGTGTGAGTAAGCTGTCTAGGTTTCACTGCCATAAAGAAGAGTACTAAGGATACAGGCTTGGTAGACGAGGACTTTTGTTTTGGCTGTAAGCTTCCTGTTCTCCCAGACTCTTTTTGCTAACATGTTCATTGTTGTTTCTGCCTTACCAATCCTCATGTTGATTTCCTGATCTAGGGATAATTTGCTATTTACCTCTGATCCTAGATATGTAAAATGGTCTACTATCTCCAGTTCGGCGTCGTCAATAAAGATTGATTTTACCCCATGTGCACCTTGTGACATAATCTGTGTCTTCTTTTTGTTGATTGTTAAACCAAATTCAGAACAAGCATTGGAGAATGCAGATAGTAGATGTTGTAATTCTTCCTCAGAGTGGGTCGTAATTGCAGCATCATCCGCAAAAAGCAACTCTCTGATTAGTACCCTCCTAATTTTGGTCTTGGCCTTCAATCTCTGAGCATTATAGAGGCCGCCATCTGAGCGTGAGTGAATGTATGTACAGGCATCCTGATCACGAAAGGCATATTTCAGTAGAAGTGAAAAGTATATCCCACAGAGGGTGGGGGATAGTACACAACCTTGCTTAACTCCACTCTTGATTTCAAACTCTTCTGAAGTTGCACCATCAAACCTGATTATACCCTTCATGCCTGTATGGAACGATTCCACAAAGAACAGAAGAGTTGGTGGGCAGCCAATCTTCTTTAGTGCTTTGAACAGACCCTCACGACTGACCAAATCGAATGCCTTTGTGAGGTCGATGAAGGCAATAAACAGGGATTGATTTTGCTCCCGGCATTTTTCTTGCATTTGTCGCAATTAGAATATCATATCAATGGTAGACCGGTTCTGTCGGAAGCCGCACTGTGATTCGGGATAGACTTGATCTCCCAGGACTTGAAGTCTGCGCAGAACAATTCTGGCAAATACTTTCCCAACAATACACAGAAGTGAGATACCCCTATAATTGTTACAGTCGCTCCGATCGCCCTTGTTCTTGTATAGCGTTATGATGCTTGAATCTTTGAAATCCTGTGGGACTTGTCCTTCTCGCCAACATAGCTCTATTAGCTGGTGGATCTGTAGAGTGAGTGTGTCTTGCCCACTCCTGATTACCTCTATTGGAATCCCATCCTTACCTGGAGCCTTGCCAGATGCAAGTTCATTTATAGCACACTTAACTTCTGTTATGGTGGGAAGTGTGTCCAGGTGGTCAAGAGTTGGCAGGGCCTCTATGTCGTTGAGGGCATCATCTGCTAGCTTAGTCTCACTTGAGTAAAGCTCTAAATAGTGCTCTATCCATCTATCCATCTGCTGTTTCTTATCAGTGATGATTTCTCCAGTCAAGGTTTTCAGTGGTGCACTTCTTTTGATCATTGGACAACAGGCTTTCTTTATCCCTTCATACATGCTTCTGTTTTCCTTATCACTTGCGATTTGAATGGACTCACATAACTTTATCCAATAGTCATTCGCACACTGCCTGGCAGCCTTTTGTACATCCTTCCTCGCTTGCTTCAGCTCACTCAGAGTGTTACGCGTTGTTCTTTCCTTGTTTCTTAAGAGAGCTATCTTCTTTTTATCAATCAAGAGCCACAGTATCTGGCTGTTTGCCGCAAACCAGTCCTGCCTTTTATGATCCATAGTGCCTTAAATCCCTACCGCTGTTTTATAAATAGTTTCCTTAAGCTTACACCACTTTTAATTTACTCTGCAATTTTCTGATGCATCAGTGAAAGCGTCTTCAAGTTGCTGTTAAAATTCAAAGCACTTTAGAGGATTGTGAGTGTTAAAATAGTAATCCTGGGGCTAGATTTGTGTTTAGCTGTATAGATTCTCTTTGGTCTCAGTCTACCCCCTGCAACAACCAAAGAATGATCTGTATCACAGTCATCACTGTGGTATTTTCGAGTTAATGATTTATGGTTCAGATGTTGTCTCCGTTTGATAATGAAGTCCAGCTGATGCCAATGGCCGGATCTTGGATGTTTCCATGTGACTTTATGCAACTCTTTTGTTTTAAAAAGAGTTTGTAATACATAGGTCATTTCTGGTGCAATGCTCCAGCAGCCTTTGCCCATTTTCATTCATGCGACCGATGTTGTATTTTCCAAGGCACACTGGCCATGAACTCGAGTCCTTGCCCACACGAGCATTGAAATCACCGAGCATATAAATGTAGTCGGATTTTGGAACTGCCTTGATCACAGAGTCTAGCTCCTCATAGAACCTATCCTTCACATCATCAGAGGAAGTGAGTGTCTGTGCACATGCAGTGATAATGGTGGCAAAACCACAAGAGGTTGCCAAGCGCAGGGATAATAGTCTTTCATTACCTCCAGCTGGGATGTCAACCATTCCCAGTAGCGAATTCTTCACTGCAAAGCGCACACCATGTTGCCCTTTTTCTGCCTGCCCTCTACCCGTCCACAAAAAAGGTGTAATTGTTTTCCCTGAGTGACCCTTCCTCAGTGAGGCGAGTCTTCTGCAGGCCAGCAATATCAATGTTAAGACGATTGAGTACGGCATCAATCACAGCCGTTTTTCTCACATCGTCAATATTTGTCAAGTCAGTGGAAAATCCTGGACACATGGTTCTTACGTTCCAGGTTGCAAGCCGTAGCTTGAGGTTTCTATTTTTATTTTTATTAGTACCTGGTGCATTGGTTTCCCAGCCTGCTATTCAGATTTTGTCCTAGCCCCAAGCACCCATTGAAGCAGGCAGGCTGTGGCGGATCAGCACCCACTTGGCCGGTGGCTGTCCAGCTTGAGGTGGGCAGTAGCTGATCAGTGACACCTGTAGGTGTCTCCCACCGTCAGAGGCAACGCCAGGCGCCCCATGTCTACGCCGGTTGACAAGGACTTATAACCCGTAACAGTTACCTCTCGCTTTGATTCCGAGACCGGTTAAGACCAGGGATGGAGTTATTGCCTCTCCATAGCACTACTATTTATCCACGTTACAATGTTTACCCTGTCTTGGGCTAAAATATAGAGACCATGTGTTGCCCATGCAGCATGATCCCTCTCTCGGCCTGCCTAGTTCACTCCAGAGAAAAGGTAACACCAATACATCTGGAACAAGAAAGGCTGCAGAAGCTGCTGGATCAGCAAAGCAATGCTCTAACTGTCCGCCTGTCTGAGCTTCGATCCTAGACCAGCTGCCAACTAAGGCTTAGGGCTTGGTCCATGACATTTTGTCTTTAGGTTGCATTTCCTCGCACGAGGATAAGGCTTGTACTCTCTCAATTGCGCTCTTCCGACCGCAGCCGTTAACACAATGTGGGGTGTTAGGTTTCACGGCAGTAGAGCTTATATTGCTGTTCCCCCGGTAGCTGTTACCAAAACGCCTTCTATATGAGCTGGTTTACTGACAAGTTACGTATGCTCTATTCTTCTGTATCGGTGCGAATGCTGGACAATGAGCAGTGAAATTGTGATGAAACTGAAGGTGTGATATTTTAGAAGAATGTTAGGAATATCGTGAGTAGAGAAGAGAATAATTGCTGTGATTTTGACATCTGCATGTTGTGCAGAATGATTCATCAGAACCGCAAGAAAAACAATGGAAATGTATTTGGTGTATCACCAGAAGAGTTGGAATGGAATTATTGGCCTTCGGTGGGAAAATACTACCCTAGAGTATTAGTGAAAGGCATAGAACGAAAAGCTTTAACAGGTTTGGAGAAACAAATCATTGTATAAGAAATACCATCTTCATCAAAATGACAGTTGACAGAAGATTGGGAAGCCAAGTCTTCTCCACAAGAAGAAGAAGAAGAAGAAGAAGAAGATTCTATTGCTGTTGCTGGTGCTGCTGCTGTTGATTATGATGATTCTTCTTCTTCGTTCATCCGGAGTTTTTTTTCGGATGTGATTGCGTTGTGCCTGTTTACAGCAGAGCTGCGTTCTTGCGCCGTTAGGCCGACACATCCGACTTCTGCGGGCATTTGTTGACCGGGTTAACCTTCCCGGGCATTATGATGATTCTAAGCATTTGTTACAATTTCAGTAATTAACGTGTTGGTCTACATAAGAATAAAATCACTCTGTAACAGGTGTTAAGTATCAGTGAGGTATGTTACAACTGCATTGTTCATTCAGTAAGATGTTACAACTGCATTGTTCAGTAAGAGAGAGAAAAAAAAATTTTCATGTAATGTCTACAATAAACAACTGGTTAGTAGTCGCTAGTTATTTATTGAGTTTAAGAGATGCTTGCTAATTCACCGCATTAGAGATAGCAAGGGAAGAAACTGATTAAGGTTATGTTATAGTTGTTTCTTCTGGATTGTGCAACCAGCAGAAATACCCACTACGCTGATTGTCCGTACAGCTAAATGTCATCAAACGTCACACTGAGACTAAATAGTACAACCGAAACCCGTGAATTGGTTGGGTTGATATGAGGAGATTGTCTCTCTCACGTTACAATGTTTACCCTGTCTTTATTATTTGTGGGCCCGTCTGTTTGCAAAAGCGATCATGGGATAGAATGAGCCGTGGACTGAATGGACAGCCCTGTAAAAGTGCAACTCCCAATGGTTACAGTGCAAAACCAAGGGAGGTGATTGTGTTACAATCTAAGCGGAATAATGTTTTGTTTTCTACATGTAGGGACTTGCAGATACTAATAACGTAATTCCGTGAAGTTCCCTATTGAGTTCTTCACACTGTTTTCTTTTCTTTCTTTTTTTTTCCCTTTGGGTTTGTTCCCCGTGTATGTTTCCAAAAATTACCTTTCATCTCTTCTTACCTATTGACTTGTTATATCGTGTTCGTTAGTCGCAGCTCCAACTTCACGATAAAAGGTCACCCCATAATGCTCCGTTTCTGTGCGAGTGAATATTACACTAAATGCCCCCCCCCCCCCAACTGTCCCACCTGAACACTGGAACAGACAGCAATCCCGAAATACCAACAGCACACACAGGCAGACATGCATAAGTCCGCTGTCAGAATGCCAACACCAAAGTCCGCCACTAAAATTAAATTTCATTGTCGTTGAGAGCTGCAATCACTAGAAAACCAGCAGTTGAACACAATATTACTGCATAAGGGGTGAAAGATCCCAGACACTGAAGTCTTAGAAAGAGCCGCCATGCTCAGTATTCACACTCTAATTCACACAGTATTCACACTAATGAAGAATCAGATTCGATGGGCTGGCCACTTAACTCGCATGCCAGATCACAAGCTCCTAAACGATTTTTTTTACTGTAAGATTCGCTGTGATAAACGCTCTCAAGGCGGCCAGAGGAAACGCTTCAAAGACACTCTGAAGATCTCACTGAAAGCTTTTGGAATTAATCACGACACTTGGGAGACTGCTGCCAACAACCGAAATTCGTGGTGTACATCATTGCGCAAGGGTGTAGTCACTTGTGAAGGAAACATGACTGCAAGAGTTGTGGAGGGGGGGGGGGGGGGGGGGGGAAAGAGGCTTAACAAAAAACAAATTAACTGCTCGAGATCCTCCTCCTGGAACCTCAAGCATTTTTTGCCCAAGTTGTCAAAGAACATTTCAAGCCAAAATAGGCCTTACCAGCCATTTTAGAACTCATGGCTCCAAACTTTCAACCCCACTGGATGAAATGAATGGGCATCATCATTCTTGATGGACAAACACCACTGCATCAGGTAGAACGAGCTAGTTCCGCAACCTGCCGGCCGCCACTTTCCTGAACTTGCATTTCGTGTTTTCTTTGAACATACGAAAGTCTCAATGTAGAGCTGTGGCATTGGCTTTGAAAATTGGGAGAATACTACTGCAGATCGCTCTGCCTGGCGTGGTAAAATAAATCTCTGCTGGCGAGGCGAGATTTTATTCGGTTAGATATTTGGGAGGAGTGTTACGCCACAATTAAATGTTGAGGTATATCTCTGTCGCGGAATTCTTGGAGTTGTCGGAAAGACTGTTGCGCCATTCGTCTACAGTCAGCCGCCACTCTTTGATGTTGGGGACATACTGTCCTGAGGAGAGTCGGCAAGATCTTTTGTTGTGGGGGAAAGATTTCTCCAGATCATAAGCCGGCAAGACTTTTTGGAGTACCGGGAACAAGTACCCAGATCAAAGCGGGACAGCCGACCGGTTGTTTATATCGAGTCGGAAAAGGAGAGAAAGAAAATAGTTTCTCGACTCCTAGTGTCTAGTCAGAGTTGTGACGTCATTCAGACACAGTTTGAAAACAGCTTGGGCAAACCCCTTTGGCGGGAGTCGACCAAGTGTTGTGAGTCAATAAGGACGTGTTTGATGTTCCTGTTCTGATTATGGAAAGAGACCACGGTGTCTTATGTTGATTTACATCGGCGGACATTTGTCCATTGTGTGATTTAGTGGTCTGGATTTCATACGGGAATAAATATATGGTATTTAATTAAATAGACCCAAATTAGATGATTCTTAGGAGTCAAGCGTAGTAATGTGCGTTGTGAGAACTTATTATAGGAGCGTCGGAAGCAGTAGGCTATCGCGTTGCTTAAACTAGCTAGTGTGAGATATCAATTAACTCAGTGAGTTAAGAACAAGGTAGAGGGATGATATTCGGGGGGGGGGGATAGGGGAAATGTCAAATGGTAGGATCTTCCAGTAGGGTATCTACTGGGTATCTGCGTTTTTCCTTTAGTCTTTCCTTGTCTTACCATGACTCAGACCGATGTGATGAGCTCCTCTGCCTTATGCCAGAGTTTAGTTCTCTGTTAAATATCTGAGTGCGGCCGTCGGCCTACACTCACCTAATGAAGGTCGGAATCGGGTTGCTCTCACCGGGTGTTCTCTCTTCAACAGGTTCCACTATGTTTTCCAAAAAAGCTAGCAAAGTCATAGAAGAAGATTATGGCTCGATCATTGAAGGCAGTTTTTACTCAGCGGCCTTTGCACTGGGCCCATAACCCAGAGGGTCTGCAAGAACCTGGCCTCTGCTGAGCAGGAACCGACGATCATCTAGGAGTGATTCCTCCGTGGTAGTTCTCATCATATTAGAGTGAAGATACTTACAATACCACCAGTAACAGGGACAATAGTATTTATATATAGAAATTAACAATTAACATTGCGTTTTTCAAATGGTGAATTCCTGTGAGAAATTAACAATTAACATTGTGTTTTCCAAATGGTGAATTCCTGTGAGAAATTAACAATTAACATTTTGTTTCAAAGTGACAGTAAACATTTATTTTACTGTACAAGGGTTATCAGATAACAGAACTTTTAGTGACATATTAGTTACACTGTGTGTGTCAGATTCATGGTCAGTATTGGAATACATCCACCATTGGTGACCGGGCATACGGACTATCCAAGAGCCACTTGAGGAAGTCGATACCTGGCCGGAGAGACGCATCATTTGGTGAGGTCCTTCTGTACTTGATCTATGGTGCTGTTGTGTGGTCGGTACTGTGATGAAAGCAGACTTTGATCCTGAGCTGTTCGGTCTGATTCTGCATACACCCTAGATTATCCGACAGACATTCTACACACACACTTTGCACATACCTGACACTTTTCTTTATTAAATTAATTTGTCATTTTGTTAGAAGCTAGAGTTGTGTGGTATGTTTTGGAAAAGAATGAGAGAGGCCATGGGCCAGTGGTAGAAGAAGAAGAAGGAGAGAGAGAGAGAGAGAGAGAGAGAGAGAGAGAGAGAGAGAGAGAGAGAGAGAGAGAGAGAGAGAGAGAGAGAGAGAGAGATCCAAAGACTGATGGGGTTTTGTGGACAGAGATCCAGGAGATCCTCAAGATAATGATATGGAGTTAAAAGAATGTGGGTGTTGATTCCCCTCACCCCAGGGACGACACTTATTACGACAATCTCTTAACAGCAATTTTCCTATGTCCGTTTTGTAACGGATTTAGCTTGTTCTTATCAGTCACCCGGAACCCACACTACGACTTGCAGGAGTAAATACGGTGCATTTCGTTGACAATGAACAAGCTGCAGTTGGTATACACGCAAACATCCCTGGACGAGCTACACACCTTACTATTACATTGTGACACTGGTATATACCATCAACTGCGCAAAAGGTTGACACCCTCGAATTCAGAAATCACCTGCACGCGAATAGCTTGATTGTGTTGGGGTTGAAGGTGTGGTGAGTGGAAATCCACCCCTCTAATTCGTCATTATTTTCTCAAATGCGCTTACACTCAGAATCCCGGAATTATTTCTATTACGTGTGCACGCAACACAGAAATTTACAAAACAGCCTGTCTAGCTTCGCGTGTAACTTGTAGAATATTTACAGACGATTGGGAGAAGCCATGTAAATCAATCAATCAATCAATCATGAGTCATGCCGGAAAGCGTGGGTCGTCGTAACTCGCCATTTCACTCGATCACCAGAGTCATGGATCAGCTCAATGTTCCTGTCTCGGCCATGCCATGTGGCCAAGCCATCCAGGTATTTACTTCTCGGTCTTCCCCTTGGTCTGTTCCCTTCAATCTTTCCAGTTGTCACCAAGTTCTCCAATTCATTTCTTCTCATAACATGTCAAAAAAATGTGGACTATCTACGTCTAATTTCTTTAATCAATTTACGATTTTAATTTGTCTCCTGTAGTACTTGGTCATTGGTTATTCTGTCTGTCCGTGGTATTCTTTGCATTCTCCTCAGAAACCACATTTCTGCAGCCATCAGATGTTTTTCCGCTTGACTGCTCATTGTCCAAGTTTCACATCCATACAAAAGAACAGGCTCTATGTAGCACCTCAACACTCTTTTCCCCGTTTCAATTGACATCTTTTTATTGGTCAGTATGTTTTTCATCTTGCAAAAGGCTACTTTCGCCATGGCGATTCTTGTTCTAATCTCTTCAAGGCATCTCACATCAGAAGTTATGGCTGTTCCGAGATAACTGTTCCGATTCATTTGTTGAAGAATATTCCCATTTACTTGTATATTACATTGTGGTATTTCGTTCTTCCTAGTGACGACCATAATCTGTGTCTTTTTACAATTTTAATTCTAACCCCAGTTGTTCAATGTGTGCAACAACCGCATATACTAATTGTTGCAGATCCTGCTCATTGTCTGTAATCAATACTGTATCATATGTAGACATCATAATCTGGAGACATTACACATCCCTGCCTAACACCTCTCTTAAAAGGTTGATATTGTCCCACTTAATTATCAATCCTTATAGCAGCTTGTTGTTTCCAATATATGTTTTTTATAAGTCTAATGTCTTTCCCATCAACTTGTAGATCTGCAAGAAAATCTACCATGTTGACATGTCTTACTCTATCGAAAGCCTTTGTGTAGTCAATAAAGCAAAGATTTATATCTTTGTTTACTTCTATAGAACGTTCAATAACTGATCGCAGCATATACACGGCATATACTGTACCCTTTCCTTCTACAAACCCACATTGTTCTTCCCCTATTTCAGGTTGTATTTTCTTCATCGCTCTTTGCATGATAATTCGTAGCAAAATCTTTGTGACGTTACTCATTATACTAATTGTTCTATGTTGATCACATTCCAAGGCTCCTGATTTCTTTGGGATTGCAATAAATATAGAATTACATAATTTAGAAGGTATTTCTCCGTTATCATGTAATGTGTTCAGCAGTCTGGTGACTTGATCTATTCCATATTCTTCTAAAGCTTCAATCATTTCTGTTGTGATGTTATCTGAACCGGGGGCTTGCCAGCTTTCATATGTTTAAGAACATTTCGAACCTCCATCTTCAAAATCGGCGGTCCTTCATTATTAAATCGAATATCATACTGTTCATCTAACTTATCATCATAAAGGTTTTTCGCATAATCTGACCATACATGTAGAATCTGATCTTTTTCGATTATGATTTTGCCATCTTTAGTTTTTAGACAGCCCGCTGATGTACTTTTCCTTTTATTAGTAAGTTCCTGAATTCTTTTGTGCACTAATTTGGTATTTTGACTGTTGTGTTGTTTTTCAATTTCTAAGCAGTTTTTTTTTTTTTCTCAAGCCATGCTTCTTTTGCCTCCTGACATAATAATATTCTGACTTGACTGTAAATTTCCTCATATTTGGCAGGATTATTTTTGTTGAGTCTTCTTGTTTCTATTAGTTGTAAAATTTCTTCTGTCATCCATTTCTTATGACCCACCTTCTTTAATTTTGGAATAGTTGTTTCTGCAGCCAAACTGATTGAATTCTTCAACATTTCCCATTGATCATCCACATCTTGGAATAGGATCTCTAGATCAGACAATATATCAAATCTTTGCTGTACTTCTATGTTGAATTTGTTTTGTATTTCCTTGTCATCACTCAATGTACACAAATCATATTTAGTGTTTCCTGTTATATACTTGATTTTCTTTAACTTTACCCTCAATGTACCTGTAAATAATCTGTGGTCACTATAACAATCAGCACTGGGAACTGTTTTTGCTATTGTTAACGCATTTCTAAATCTTCTGCTAATCAGAATGCAATCAGTCTGGTTTCTAATCATGTTATCAGGACCCCCCCCCCCCCCCCCATGTCCATAATCTTCTAGGGTGTTGTTTAAACTAGGTGTTTCCTACAATCATTTCCTGCTCCTGTGCCCACTCTACAAGTCTGTATCCTCTTTCATTTCTCTCTCCTAAACCATAGTTTTCTACTGTGTATCTATCACCTTGATTTCCTACTTTTGCATTGAAGTCGCCTATTATGATGTTTATTTTTGAATTATTACATTTCTTTAAAGCATTATAAAATTCCTCTACACTATCTTCACTGGATTCCCCTGTTGGTGCATACACTTGAATAACGTTTATGCTAAAAGGAGTGCCGCTTAATTTAACTAGTAGAACTCTGACACGGTCCAATATCCTTGAACAGATTTTGATGTTTGCCGGTCCAAGATAATTGTTACCCCTCTTTGTCGATCTTCTCCTCCAGAATAAATAATCTTAAAATCTTCATCTATCTTAATGCCTGCTCCCGTCCATCTGGTTTCGCACATCCCTAAAATATTAATTTTCTCTCTTTCCATTTCTTGTGTGATGTTTATGTAAAAGGGATCACCTATTTCAGTCATTTGATCAGAATTAGTTTGTGATCGTGGTGCCTCGATTGCATGTTAGGGAAGACAGTGGCAAAAATATTAAATTATGTATGTTTCTCAGTATTTAAAGTGGTTGGTTAGTTGGTTGTTTGATTGGTTGGCTGGCTGGTTAATTGGCTGGCTGATTAGTTATTTAGTTAGCTAGCTAGTTTGGTCATTGGGTGTTGGTTCTGTGGCGAGAATGTTGGTTGGTTGGTTAGTTAGTTTGGTTGCATGGTTGGCTAGTTAGTTGGTGTGGTGTGTTGGTTGATTTGCTAGCTAGTTAATTAGTTTGTTCGTTGGCTAGTTGCTTGGGTAGCACTAACACAGCTTATATAGTTAAAACAAGTGACATGAGACCGCCGTGTCACACATGTGACTTGCTAGAACTAATACTGCTGGCACCTGGTACCCCGTGTGATATTGAACACTATTCAACGTGTACACGTCATAGATACGCGTACATACAATACACTGGAAGTTGAGCGTCTATTTCTGAACATCTGGACCAGTGGTTCCCAAGCTCATTACTAGCTACCTTCCCATTACCTCGTAGGCTACATCCCCAGTACTCTATTCATATTTTGAAAATCCTCTTTGTTTTAATTGTGTTTATGGTAACGGTCTCTCTAATCTTCGTTACAAGAAACAAATGAAAATCGTACACTGATTAGAGAAATCAGGCGCAGACAGTCAAAAGTTTTTGGACATGTTATGAGAAGAAATATTAGAGAACTTGGTGACGACTGGCAGGGTCGAAGGGAAAAGACCAAGGGGAAGACAGAGAAGTAAATACCTGGATGGCTTGACCACGCGGCATGGTCGAGACAATAACACTGAGCTGATCCACGACTCTGGTGATCGAGTGGCACATGATAGATTGATGAAATCTGCGCTAGCGTGCGATTGCACTTACAATGTTGCTGTCCTTTGCAGGACGTTGCGATCATCCTCGGTTTGTCTTGGCAGTTGTAAGTTCAGTAGTTTACCATTGCTTTTTGAAAGAGAAGCCAACATTTAATGCCGGTGTAGGGGGGAACCGACTACCTCGCCATCAGCGTACCGGAAGTTTAAAAGCGAGCACTGTTATCTTTTTGGCCACCTCGACGTCTGCATTTTTTATCATTAGGGCATATACAGCGTGTATTTTTAATGACTGCAGTGTTTGAAAATATTGCCGTTCAAAGTTTTGTGTTCACCTCTGTAAAGTTCATGCAACATAATAGGTAAATACAAAACTTGGACCAGCAATGTTTTCAAACACTGCACAGTCATTAAAAATACACCCTGTATTTAGGTTCAGCATACAAACTAATGATACAACGACGAAATTTACGCGATTCTCAAATGTAGGTTGGCTCGCACGTTTTTTTTTTTTTACTGGGGGCCTCACAGCTGGATCACAGTTGTTGATCGCAACAGTCCACAACCCGGAGAGAACACTGATTCGCTGGACATTCAAAACTTTGCTGGATCTGTCCACCAGTCGGGGGGGGGGGGGGGGGGGGGTGCTGTTCAACCGCCGACTTTGGGAACCACTGAAGAACACAATAATATGCAGTTTTGGGAGGCCAAGGCTGTTTAGTCGCCGGCCAAGTCTGAGAAGGCCAATGCGATATCGTATAGCACAAGCGGCGTTTCACAATCTTTTGGCTTTAGTACGCCACAGATGCATCCTGTAGTTTGCCTCGTTTTACATGAATATTGCTGGATCAGGCGTGTACCACCCGCGTTTTCCCCTTAAAATAGAAATGCATCTCTGCATCCTATCTCACTTATTGTAGAAATCACCCCGGGTCTGTCTTGTCTCCGTTTAGGTAATCCAAGAATATTGTCCCATGTGTGCCTTCTTTCTGTGATTATTCTAGAAATATTTCTTGGTATAACCCTTCATTATGTCTTGATCATTCCTGAATTATGGCTTTATTTCTCTATTCATCTGCTGTCGACTGCGCCAGTAATGTTTTTCTTGTCTGCCAATTCCCGTCTCCTACTTATTTAATAGTATTTGTTCTTTTCCTCATTATTATTATTATTATTATTATTATTATTATTATTATTATACCACCCTTACTCATAGTTGCTCACCGATCCTCTTTTTTTTACTTGCTCATTTATTCCAGACACTTCATCTCCTATCTCCACACACACACAAACACACACACTCTCCTCTCTCTCTCTCCCTCTCTCTCTCTCCCTCCCTCTCTCTCTCTCTCTCTCTCTCTCTCTCTCTCTCTCTCTCTCTCTCTCTCTCTCTGTTCTATAATTCAAGGTGTATTTTGTCAGCAGTCATGACCCTTTCTGACTGTTACTCCGTAAATATTTTGTCATCTTTCTTCATCGTCTCTCTCATTTTTACCGGACAGATCTGCTCATCTGCCAGCTTTTAACCTCCTCAGTCACTTTCAGACACGCACACTCACACTTGTTTTATGTACCTTTCTTTTCTTCCTCTTCATCGTCTCTTTCCTCCTCTTCTTCTCTTTCTCCCTCCCTCTCTCTGTCTCTCACTCTCTCTCACCCATAATTATTTCATGTATCAGCTTTTCCGACCTGGCTTACTTCAGACATATTTCTTCTATAAAAGTGATCACTCCCGCTTCAATTGACATTGCTACTTGTCAGTTTGAAGCCTCCCTGTGCCATCTATAAATATTTCATCTTTCCATAATTATAACTCTTACCACGTTCGTTGCCATCGCCTGCCCCTATGTCTATTGTCCGTTGATCTACTATCAATGGGTATCCTCTTTAACTCCTACAGGCTGAGAAGCCATTATTTGAGGCCTATATTTGCAAGTATTCATGATGAGATAACTTCATCTTAAAGTTTTTCTGCTGTTTTGCCTACTGATGGGGATGGGGGGCGCAGTATCGTCGTCACTAGACGCTCGCCTGTCTGGCCGATGGTCATGGGTTTGAATTCACGTCAAGGCGGATTTTCTTTTTCCTCATTGAAATTGAAATTGGCTGCCCATTCGACCCTTAATGTGCACCAGAAAATGTCTTCAGAAATAAAGGCAGTCGGTGTGATACTGATCACATCACCCATTGAGTTTAGCGTTGTCTATAGAAAATATGGGTCTAGCACTATCTCTACTACGCCTTGTGTGTGTGTGTGTGTAGGAGTGTCTTATAAGAAAATGAGTGTTGGTGTGTGATTGCGTGGGTGTATGACTATGAGTTTGCATAACTGATGTGTGTGTGTCTCTCTGTCTCTCTCACTCTGTCTCTCTCTCTGTCTCTCTCTCTCTCTCTCTCTCTCCCCCCCCCTCTCTCTCTCTCTCTCTCTCTCTCTCTCTCTCTCTATCCGCATATCTCATAACATTGCAGTATACTTTGCTTATGACAACAGCATTTATTTCACAATGTGTTTTGTTTTCTCTATGAATGTAGCATGCACAGTAGATAACTGATGTACGAAAGATGAGTGGTTGGAAGGGCATAAGTCGGACATGCAAGCCTGGTGTGTGACCCTTTGAAAGTTCGTTCGTTCGTTAATTCATTCGTTCATTCTATCTATCTATATGTCTATCTAATCTTTCTATCTATCTATCTATCTATCTATCTATCTATCTATCTACTGTCTGTCTCTCCCTCCCCTCTCTCACACTTACACACACTCACTCACTCACTATCTATCTATCTCTGTCTCCTTCCTAGACAACCATGGTTGCGTATAATAATAGAACACTGCGTGGAATAATTGAGTGTCAGTATGGCTGGCGACGGAGTGTTGGATGTAGAGAGGTTATAGGATCGCGCATTGTTCTGATAGAAATAGATACAATCATCTGTACCGTGGACAGACAAGTTTATTTTCTGTTTGTGTTAAAGGCTAGCTTGTTTAACCTCTCTCTCTCTCTCTCTCTCTCTCTCTCTCTCTCTCTCTCTCTCTCTCTCTCTCTCTCTCTCTCTCTCTCTCTCTCTCTCTCTGTGTGAGTGTGTGTGTTTTCTTTTTTTTTCTTTCGCATATCCTATTACAGGACATCACTGTCAACACCAGCATTTTACCGCTGTTGTTGATTTCTTTGCAAGATTACGCACAGTAGTTTGCCATTGCCTTCTGAGCGGCCGGCTCACATAACCCGTAAGTAACGGGCGCGGCGAGAACCGCTACCGATTCTCGCACACCTACGTTTGCTCACGTGGATAAACGGGATTACGGAGAAATAACACCTAGGCCAGGGAGACCGAAATATATATAGATATAGATATAGATATGACTGGCACCTTGCCGTCTACAAACGATAGTTTGTAAAATGGGATTATCTCTCAATAACACAAAGCCTGGACTGAATTTAGAAACCATGTGTTGCCCATACAGCATGATCCCTCTCTCGGCCTGTCTAGTTTACTCCAGAGGAAGGGTGACACCAATACGCTTGGAACACGACAAGCTGCAGAAACTGCCGGATCAGTAAAGCAATGCTCTAATTGTCCTATGTCGGAGCTTCGATCCTAGACCCGTTACCAACCAAGGCTTAGAGCCTGGTCTGCCCTGCCTTGACATTTAGTCTTTAGGTTGCATTTCTCACACCATGATAAGGCTTGTACCTTCCCAATTGCGCTCTTCCGCCCGAATCCGTTGGCACAATGTGGAGTGTCGAGTTTGGTAAGCGCCGCCCTACATTCGGCGCTACTAGAAGCAGGTAGTTACATGAACTTTACAGGACGTTGCATTCAGCCCCAGTTGTTTGTCTGTGTGTGATTTGCTAGGCAATGTTTGTTCAGTAATTTGCTATTTTATTTTTTCTGAACTTCTGACACCTCATACGTTCGAAATCAACATAACGCAGTCCAAACTCTTCCAAATTGCCTGTAGCTGATTTCGAACCCTGGGCTCGAAATGACGGGGAATTATGAAATTGCGTCTGACTACCCCCTAAGCCATCATTATATAAGATTATATGCGAATATCTACGACAGGCCTTCCAGAAATGTCCTTGTATCTAATTAGAATGGGAGGTGCAGCATGGCTGAATGGATAAGAGCTTTCGCTCTTAAACTTCCGGTGTGCTAATGCCGAGTTAATGGGTTCAACCCCTACACCGGTCAGTTGGACTAAGATGTGAACTTCTCTTGCTGCGGACTTGGGGACGCTACATTACAAGTACCTCTGAAGTCGGAGTGGGTTCGCCTGGTGGCGAGGGACACTGGTAATAGGGAAAGCTAACCCACGCGCAAAAATCAGTCCAGGTCACTAGTCGTAGTAGCGTGTGTATGGACTACGCTTCAGTGCAAAGCGAGCGTACGAAAATGAAAGGGGGGAAAAAAAGAATGCCCGTTAGATAAACTCTATGGACCGCTGTGTGAACTAAAGAAGACAGTTAAATTCATACAAGATACAACATTGCAGTTATAGACATATTTCAAGCGAACGAAAGAAGAAGAATTATTTTTTTTTCTATACTTAGACAAGCTAAACTAAACCGTAAATTTTTTGAGAAATGGAAATTGTTCACAATGATTTATCTCTTATCTAAAAAAAACAAAAACAAAAAATACAATTTTTTTTTTTTTTTTTTACATTTCATAAATGTTAATTTATATGTAATTTTTATTTGAGATATTTCCAAGTTACACAATTTTATCCCTGGCTTCTGAAATGACAGATACTTGTCATATGCTATGTGTGTTGGGATGTGTTTGCGGCATGTCAGGTCTACAACACTTACCTTACGTTCGCAGTATATAGAATTTCTCACTCCGAGGTACCGTGCTTGTTAATTTTTCCTATACTTATTTTATTATTGTTTTTCCACAGTCTGCCTGGTATTTAGTTTGTTTTTCTAATTTGTTTATTAGCGCGCTTTTTCCCCACCATATTTGCAGATTCAGCCTCGGAGGTGTCGGCCGTGTCAAGAGGTGTAATCATGTTTTAAATGTGGGCATGGATTTCACTATAAAGAGGCTGATGTGACACCCGGTATATTCGAGTTTTATTTCGTAGCCTAAATGACGAGGATTGTTTATTTAAACAGAAAGGTGAAAGGTTACCCCCCCCCCCCTCTCCCGTTTACACACCTCAGATATATGGTGCTGGTCACACATTTGCACACAACTGTTGGCACTCCAGGGGTGATGTCATCAACTTCCGGATATTTACTGGTAAGCTGAAACGGCCGTCGACCCCATGTAATTTTTTTTTTTTTAACATTCCGCCTTTATGGAGATTCAAATAAAAGTTGCATATCCCTTATAGGGCATTGCAATCAACACCAGCATTTTTCAGCTGCTGTTGATGCTCTTGGCAAGATTACGCTCAGTAGTTTGCCATTCCTGTCTGAGCTTCTGGCTCTCATATATCCCTTAAGTAACCAGCGTGACGCGATCCGCTGCCGAATCTGGCGCAGCTGTGTTCCACACGTGGATATACGGGATTACGGAGAAAGTCGTTAACTCTTCAGTGTGCAAATGATTATTGGATCAAGTTATGTGAGTCCATTCAAATCGCAAGTGATAAGGGAGACATAAGAAGCATGTATGAAGGAATAAAGAAAGCCTGTGGTCCAGTGATCAAAAGAAGTGCACCATTGAAAACCTTGACTGGAGAAGTCATCACTGATAAGAAACAGCAGATGGACAGATGGGTAGAGCACTATTTGGAGCTTTACTCAAGTGAGACCAAACTAGCGGATAATGCCCTCAACGCCATAGAGGCTCTACCAACTCTTGACCACCTGGACACACTTCCCACCATAACAGAAGTTAAGTGTGCTATAAATGAACTTGCATCTGGCAAGGCTCCAGGTAAGGATGGGATTCCAATAGAGGTTATCAGGAGTGGGCAAGACACACTCACTATACAGATCCACCAGCTAATAGAGCTATGCTGGCGTGAAGGACAAGTCCCACAGGATTTCAAAGATTCAAGCATCATAACACTGTACAAGAACAAGGGCGATCGGAGCGACTGCAACAACTATAGGGGTATCTCACTTCTGTGTATTGTTGGAAAAGTATTTGCCAGAATTGTTCTGCGCAGACTTCAAGTCCTAGGAGATCAAGTCTACCCCGAATCACAGTGTGGCTTTCGACAGAACCGGTCTACCACTGATATGATATTCTCATTGCGACAAATGCAAGAAAAATGCCGTGAACAGAATCAACCACTGTTTATTGCCTTCATCGACCTCACAAAGGCATTTGATTTAGTCAGTCGTGAGGGTCTGTTCAAGGCACTAAAGAAGATTGGCTGCCCACCAACTCTTCTGTCCATTGTGGAATCGTTCCACACAGGCATGAAGGGTATAATCAAGTTTGATGGTGCAACTTCTGAAGAATTTGAAATCAAGAGTGGAGTTAAGCAAGGTTGTGTACTAGCTCCCACCCTCTTTGGAATATACTTTTCACTTCTACTGAAATATGCATTTCGTGATCAGGATGGTGGTATATACATTCACTCACGCTCAGATGGCGGCCTCTACAATGCTCAGAGATTGAAGGCTAAGACCAAAATTAGGAGGGTACTGATCAGAGAGTTGCTTTTTGCAGATGATGCTGCAGTTACGACCCACTCTGAGGAAGAATTGCAATGTCTACTATCTGCATTCTCCAATGCTTGTTCTGAATTTGGTTTAACAATTAGCAAAAAGAAGACACAGATTATGTCACAAGGTGCACATGGGGTACCATCAATCTTTATTGATGACGCCGAACTAGAGATAGTAGACCATTTTACATATCTAGGATCGGTGGTAAATAGCAAATTATCCCTAGATCAGGAAATCAACATCCGGATTGGTAAGGCAGCAACAACAATGAACAGGTTAAGAAAAAGAGTCTGGGAGAACAGGAAGCTTACTGCCAAAACAAAAGTCCTTGTCTATCAAGCCTGTGTCCTTAGTACTCTTCTCTATGGCAGTGAAACCTGGACAACTTACTCACACCAAGAGAACAATTTAAACAGCTTTCATATGCGGTGTCTGCGAAGAATTCTTGGTATTAAGTGGCAAGACAAAATCACAAATACTGAAGTATTGGAAAGATCAGGTTGTGTGACAGTTTATTCCATGCTCAGTCTTCGTAGACTTAGATGGATAGGACATCTTAGGCGGATGGATGATGGTAGAATACCAAAGGATATCTTTTTTGGTGAATTACAGATGGGTAAGAGATCTCAGGGTCGGCCTCTACTACGATACAAAGATGTGTGTAAGCGGGACATGATTGATACAGGCATTGATAATGCACATTGGGAGCAAGTCGCCGCTGAACGTGTTGCATGGAGGGCAAATATCAGAAATGGAATAAAGTCAAAGGAGAAAATTATTGCAGAAAAGTCACACACCAAGCGTTTGAGACGTAAGATGGTGCATGATGGTGGAAATGACCACGTGTTCACATGCACCCACTGTGAACGGACATTTACAGCGCAAATTGGCCTTATCAGTCACACTCGCTACCGCCATAGTTAAAAGTTATTATGCCTTTTTAAAGCACAAACTATCGTCTGTCAAGACGGCAAGGTGCCAATGTGTCGTGTCGTTAACTCTTCGCCAGGCAGACCAGCGTGTGTGGATTAGATTTCCCTATTACTAGTGTCTCTCGCCATGGTAGATGTGTGTTTTTTAAATCTCCAGTATAAAGTTTGGGATTTGAAGAGGCGTGTTCAGTTATCTCATCATCATCTCATATTGTTCCTCTTGTACCTTGCAGTATCCAGGTGAAGCATAAACAGCGGGAGAGTGTCCGTTTTTGGACTTAATATATCGATATTCCCATGGTCTCTGTTATTCCCTCTGTCCATCATTTACATGGTCCACCTCTTCTTCTGGTCCCATTTGGTCTATTCATAATTGCTTGTTGCGGGATACTGTCAGCTGGTAGCCTAGTTATGTGGCCGGATCATTTCACTTCATTTTTTTCTAAGTAAATCTAGCGCTGCCAACACGCCCCCCCCCCCTCCCCTTTTACACTTTTTGTCCGCATCTCATAATTTCTGATTTCCTTTCTTCTTGATTCGTTGATTATAGTTCTCAGGAATCCCATTTGTGTTGTTGTATTTGTCTTTTCTCTTTTTCTGTCATTGTTCAGTTTACGCATGTAATCTCTAAAAGTAGCGGTGATGTTCATCGGGGAAAGGGGAGTGTATGTCCTATATAAAACTTGAGACACATTCTGGTGAGTCGTGATGAGAGCGACGTCCTGCAATGGACCTGCTGCGTGATCATGACGAATATGAGTACGGTCATCTGCTGGAATATGATTACGGTCATCTGCTGGAATCTTTATCTTATGTTTATATTTTTGCTTCTGCTAGTTTTGTTAAGGAGCTTGGTTTAAATGACCACCCACGCAAACAATATGTCTTACAGGTAGCTGCCCTAGTAAAATGTCTAGATCAGTTAACCGACCAACATAATGTGTATAGTATGTTTCGAAGGGAGAGGGGAGTAAACTGTTTTAAAATATACGAAATATCGTGCCGAATTTGTTTGTCTTGTCCCCGCTGTAAACTAAGAAATGGCAACCTCCAGTCTTTTCATGGGGGAACGAGAAAGAAGGAAGAAGCGGTTACAGTTTGTCAACTTATCTGGTTGTTTATCCTCCGCCGTGCCTGGCGATGATGGTGGGAGTATGTCTGTATAAATATAGACGTGGTCATTGCCCTTTCGAAATGTTCTATACACTGGGAGATGAGGCAAGTTAGTAGCGCACTTACTGAGAGCATACGTAGGGTAGGAACCATGAATTGGTAGTTTGTCTTGTTGACGTCTTCTGGGCACAGTTGAGCATGGTTGCATATTTTGTGGTTTGTTCAATCGAAGTGATTATACGTAGCGCGCTGCGAATAACGCCTCCCAGTCACGTGACGGTTATGTTCGCAAATGGCGATAGAAAAAGGAGCGTTCAGGGTTAGATGTGCTGGCACTCTTCCGAATAACGGTCCCAAATTATTTATTGAACACTACAAACTAAACTATAGAACTGGGAAAATCGAAATACGTGTGTCACAAGCAAAATTCTGTGCAATCAAGAATCATATCAATTGAATATGTTGACGGTCACTTCCGGTCGAGTGTGTGGTGGACTGTTAGACCGATCGATGGATGCAATAAATGTTTCTGGGCCCGGAGGGCCCTCACTGTCGTCGGAGTGTTTATCCATATCTTGTGCCACTCGTCTTATCTTGTGTATGTCCCATCTGTCTTCGCTCATCTTTGATGTAATGGGGGGGGGGGGGGGGGGGAGAACTCTTGTATCGGTATATCCACTCTCTAAATCAGGGTAACGTACATGAAGGATACTAACCCCGCGCTGTGAATAACGCTCAGTACTATCTCATGGGATCGGACATTTGTATTTCCCATGGGACACATGGGACAGTAGCCATGTCATAGCAACTTTTTTTAAAAACCTTTTTAAAGCCTTTTATTCTTCCTTTTTCTTTGTATACTTGAATCAATTCTTTATCTCGTGGTGGGACACCGGGTAAATTAATAAATGCGCGCATGCGATCATATTACCAACGTTTCAATGCCCATTTAAAACATTACTCGCACTACTTTAATGAAGATGATATAGAATTCTTAAACCACATTCCGAATATTGTTCAGATTGAAGGAATGCTGTACATACATGAAAAATTCAAAAGTTTTTTTTTTTTTTTTTTTTGTTTTTTTTTTTTTTTGTTGACAAACTAGAAATTGATGGTGCTACATCTCATTAAATTTTGCTGTTATACTTTCTCCTAGACTATCAGTTGTACAAAGCTATTGTTGATATTGACGAAGAAACTTCCAGCAGCATAGTGAAGAAATATTGTCAGAACTTTCAGAAAATTATTGGAGAAAATCTTTGCCCATATTGCGGCAGTTCTTTGGCAGTTACTGCAGCATTCCTTACTGAAGTTGACATTAAAGTCAGAATAGAAGAAATGGTCAAGTCAGTTGTTACTAATAAGAAAGGGAATGTGGACACCAATAAATGGGCCAATGATTGGATCGCTTTTTCTAAGTCTGTTTGTTGTTCCAACTGTTATTTCATTCATCAAAGATTTAAATCTTTCTTCTGAATCATATGCTGTATGTGAAGTAGCAGGAAGTGTAGAAAAAAAGCCGAAAAGTGATTTTGACTTATTTTTTTATCCTCCACCAAACAAAACACTTAAGTATGATGACCCCAGAAACAAATGCCTTGAGGATGAAGTCACCATGTTTCAAAAATTACGGCAACCAACTTTACAACCATTAAATTATTGGGAAAATGAACATAGGTTCCCACTGCTAACGGCAAGTGCGAAAATTGTTTTGGCGATACCACTGTCCTCAGCGGCAGTAGAGCGCTTATTTAGTGCAGCTGGATTGTTGTTGAGTAAGTTACGAAAACGGATGTTACCAGCTCTCGTTATAAACTCTGTGTATATCAGATTTGCATGTGTATATCAGATTTGCATGTAAGATGAAAATTGTGGAAATGGTTCTGGAATTACCTGGATTAACTGAATTATTAGAAACAGTCGATCAGCAGGAAATTGATAATGTGCTGAATGAGCAGAGTGACTCAGAAACAGAATGAGAGTGTCAGAATGACACTGAATTGTCATATTTAGATTAAACTTTGTTTTAATAAAATACTCTTAAATATTAAAATTAATAAATTCTGTTGTTTTACATGTCTCTTTGTACATGTAGTCCTATGTAGTAGACACTAACCCTAAAATTTCATAAATTTCGTAATTTTATTTGAACTATTCCATATTAGTATTATCAAGGGAATCCCATGGGATGGGACAGGCAAAATTACCGTGGGATAGGATGGGAATGGGACTGAAAAATGTGTCCCATGGACAAGCCTGCGAATAACGCCTCTCTTGTTAAATATTTAGGGAGACCACAGTTTTCTTGTGTAGGTGCCCCCCCCCCCCTATCTCTCTCTCTCGCTCTCTCGCTCTCTCTCTCTCTCTGAAAATAGTTTGGTAAATTGACCTCTGCCATCTCCCCTTCCAACACCCAATACACGCGCGCGCGCACACACACACACACACACACACACACATACACACACACACACTCATACAACACCCACCCACCCCCTCCCCACGGACCCCAACTTCCAAGACCTTTCAACTTGTCATCGAGGTTCTAAAAAATGTGAAGGCGGTGCTAAGAATGTATAAATACTCAGTCACAAGCTTATGAAGTTGGGTGACTAGTTTTTATCTAATTCTGAAGTGAGAAGCCGTGGTATCGCAGTGACTAGCGTGCCTGCCTGTCGTCCTGATAGCCATATCTTCGCATCCCCGTGGATAAGACGGGTGTTTTTAGGATGAGACGGGTGTTTTTAGGATAAGACGGGTGTTTTTAGGATGAGACGGGTGTTTTTTAATTGACTTGGGTTCCCAGGTTGACCCAGCCTGAAATTGGTGCCGGAAAATGTCTTGGAAAGTAAAGGCGAGTGGAGTGATATTCACCACGTGAGCCATGGAGTGCCGATTTGTCTCTATGACTATGGGGAATAGCACTATGTGTCTAATATGCCACAAAGCTTGAAATGGGATCCTTTTTTTCCAGTTGAAATTCTCAAGATGCACGTATCTATGCCAAGATTTCATGCACTGGTGATAACCAACTCCTCATGGGAACTGTTAGCAAAAATACTTTGGGATTGCTGCTGCGTCGCAGGAGTGAGCACGTATGGGAATGCCCAGTTGAGGATTAGCGTTGTTCGACACAACAGAACCTCAACGTGGTGTAACCTATCCGCATACTAGACGTTCAGTCTGGCTAACGTCCCAAGGATCGCCTTGCATGACCGCAGGTATGAATCTTAAGCATTGCAGACTCCGCTGAGATCTGCTCTTGACGAGCGAAAGGGGAACTTTGTAACATTCCCCGTGGAGATTGTACTTTGGTAGCGGGCCGTGAGGAAAGTTGTTACTCCAGCCTCATCTCCGTAGATAGACTCCATATATTTGGCTTGGCGACCAGACCGTTACCTTAGTGGACTCTTACAGCGTAAGTCTTCAAGGGGCCTCCCAACTAACAGTGAGCTGATGCGATGCGTCATTCTGGTTCCGAATCGATCATAACAGTCACAGTGATGATGCTGAACTATGGGAGTCTGCACGAACTAAGAGCCACTCCATCGAGTAACTTGTAAGGGGTATCATTGGTAGTTGACTGTGATGCCCTGGCTCCCAAAGTGGACGGTCGGGGTTGACGACGGGCAAATATAGTTCGGGGGAGGGGGGTTCATCTTACCAGTTAATGTAATTATAAGGGAGATGTGTGAAGGAAATTTCCTGGGAAATCAAGGCAGTTCGCGGGGTATTGACCACATCACTCAGCAAGTGCTCATTGATCTGTAAGGTATGGGAACCGCAACACACATCAGGTAGTCATCAACACGTGTAAAATGATCTTTTCAATTTACTTTTGCGTGAGAGTGTTTTATGCGTGTGCAATAGAAGTGAGTAACGTAAAGGATCATTTTTACAAACCTTAACGCGTAGTGGATCTATGATGCTATCATATATCTGTATGTGATTTCTGAGGAAAATGGAAAGAATACCATGGACAGACAGAAAAACCAATGAACAAGTTCTTCAAGAAACAAATGAAGAATCGTAAACTGATTAGAGGCATTAGACGTAGACAGTCAAAAATGTTTTGACATGTTATGAGAAGAAATGACTTGAGAACTTGGTGACGACTAGCATGATCGAAGGGAAGAGACAAAGGGGAAGACCAAGAATTAATTACCTTGATGGCTTGGCCGCATGGCACGGTCGAGACAGGGACATGGAGCTGATCCACGACTCTGGTGATCGAGTGAGATGGCAGAACATGACAGCCCGCGCTTATCGGCATGGCACATGATGGATGGATGGATATCTGTATAGGCCAGTGAACAATCGAGGGGTGATGTGGTCACAGTTAAGCCGGCCGCCTTCACTTCCCAAGACATTCCTCAGTACCCATTTTAGGTTGAGTCTGACTGGGAGTCCAGGTACAGTTTAAAATTCCGCCTCGATGCGAATTTGAACCCCGACCATCGGGCCAGCTAGACAAGCGTCTTGCCATCCCGCTCTCGTGTAATAAGAGACTCGGGACACAGGCCCGAACAATTATGGCAGCTATTGCTGCAGTTCGAACTTGACATTTTGTACCGAATACGGATCCTGCGATCTATCAAACGCTGTAGGGCCATTGAGGTCACTTTAAATCAATCCACTAGTATTGATCGGCAAAGGGACGTCAGAAAAGTACAATCAGCTACTAATTATGTCTCCCTGTAATGGTCGTAATGTAGTAGCCCCAGCAATAATACTCCGGTGTGTTTGCGCGTTTATTTGACCTACAGCTATCATAAGGGATATATGGAACTATAGTGCTTATTTACTGTCAGAGATGGAGTTCACAACTAGCACGATTGCCTACCGGGAAGTGGTCATGGGTTCGATTTCGCATCGAGGCGAAATGTTAAATTTGACTAAGGCTACCAGGTCGACTCAGTCCAACATGGGTATGAGGAAATGTCTGTGGAAGTAAAGGCGGCCACTGTGATATTGGCCACATCATCCCTCGATTGCCCGATTGATCTATACAAACCTGGAGCTATTACCTTATGCCTAATAAGCATTCGGGCGTGTAAAATTGTCTTTTACTTCTAGTTGCGGGTTTAAGTGAATAGTAGGCCTAGCTAGTGATGGCGCCTTTCTGTGTTTTCTCTGCAAGGTCGTGCATCGAGGTACGGGAGTTCTCTTAGGGAGACATTGTCACATTGTCATTTTAAAGCGACAGGTTAGAATCGACGTGTGCCTATTCTTCTTCGTTATGCGCCATGCTGTATAAAGAAGGTCGTCATGTGTGTCTACAAGCCTCCTTTCTTAAGTGTTGCAACTCACTTCCCATACAGACGTATCTTCATGCAACAGCATGGAAGTGTCTGGCATCTTCTCCCTGTAATTTTCTCTTCTCTTCCAACTGTTGTGTTGTTACGACAAGTTCCAGTTGAGCCCTTCATGAAGTGCCAAAAGAATGTGTGTTGTATATTTCTGATTCAAAGAAATTAATATGTTGTTGTTGTGTTTTTTTTTCTCCAAGTAAACATGTAAAGAGTCCTTTTCGACGCACTGAGACGTATTTATTATATGATGCTAGCCCCATGTGTTTATTGACCGACCGGCACTCGGTGGCTTGTGCGATCAATATCACACCGGCCGCGTTACTTGCCATGAAATGTTTCTCGTACACATTTAAGACTGAGACGCTTTGGGAGCATAGGGCAGTGTAAAAGAAATCCCCGCCACCATGGGGATTCGAACACATGGCCAGCTTGCTAGTATGCTTATACTGTTCCCGGTTCCACTTCTTATTTCGTTCGCTTGAAATATGTCTATAACTGCAATGTTGTCTCTTGTGTGAATTTAACTGTCTTTTTTCTAATAGTTCACTCAGCGGTCCATAGAGTTTTATCTTCCACTGTCGTCTCTCTAGGCCAGGAGGTTTGCCTAGACATGTTGTAATTTGGGCAGTCTTGGAGTATGTGCTCTGCTGTCTGCGACGCCAATCCACATGTGCACATGGCTGATTCACCAATCTTGAATTGTGTATACACGTGGTGTCCTGTTCTGAGGCACAGAATAATGACTTGTTCTGATCTGTCCATAATGTGGTAGTCGTCTTGAGCAGGTTTTGGTGGCTTTCTTACTGATTTGATCATTCTTTTCTTTTGTTGGTATGTAATGGGCACATCAGGCTGTTCTTCTTTTGCTCCTTCCTTAGCCAATCGATCAACTCTGTCGTTTCCAGGTATTCCACAGTGGGATGGTATCCACTGTATGGTGACCTTATACTGACTGCTACGTTCAGAAAGTTGTGTCCTTAGTAGTGGCACTTTCCCAGACAGGAGCGCCTCGAGTACTGATTTTGCATCTGTCAATAGCACAACAGGTTGTGTACCATGGCTGGTATTTAGTAATTTCTCTGTTGCTATCTTGATTGCCTCATAGTTATGGCAGTACTTTCCTGTTGTTACTCTGGCCGTGTCCCTAGTATTATTTGGGTATTCTATGTACACTCCCGCTCCTCCATTTCGAACAGCATTTTGTGCTTACCCATCTGTGTAGACTCGGATCCAGAGGTCCTGTGGGCATTCTTCATCAAGGAAGCTGAGAGTTGCCCGTGCTGTACACTGTTCTGTTCTTCCTTGTCAAATATCCCTCTCACGTTTGTCTGGATTTGTAGTGATAGTCTATGTTCATCTCAGGCTACCTTTGGCCATTGTTTAAATATAACGCGAGACATAGCGAACGACTAAATATACTTCATGTCCCTAAACCTAGGATAGACTTATATGAAACAAGCTTAGCATACTCTGCCACTCAGTTGTGGAATAATCTTCCACAAGAAATCAAAGACACCACCAATCATTATACATACAGTCGCAACCTGTTTGAACACTACCTCAGGACAGACTACATGCCCCCTTTAAAAACAAAAAACAGCAACAAAGACAATAATAATGGTAAATTATCTCGAACGACAACTAGCAAAAAACACATTCCCATATGTTTGGCACGTTACACCCACCTTGGGTATTTATGATGCCCATGTTAAACATTGCCTCAACGAGTCATGTATTATTGATTATTTTTCATGCGTTTTAATGCTTATTGTTCTTTTGTTGTCAAAGAATTGCTTCATAAGAGATGTTGAATGAAAGAGTGTATAAGAGGAAATAGAGAAGAAGCGCAGAATGTCAGACGGGCCTGCGTGCCCAATTCTTAACCCTTTGAAAATACAGATTCGTTCGTTCGTAAGAAGGTTGGCCATGTGGTAGGTAGGTAGGTAGTTTAGCCATGTGGTAGGTAAGTAGGTTGGCCATATGGTAGGTAAGTAGGTTGGCCATGTGGTAGGTAGGTAGTTTGCCATGTGGTAGGTAAGTAGGTTGGCCATGTGGTAGGTAAGTAGGTTGGCCATATGGTAGGTAAGTAGGTTGGCCATGTGGTAGGTAAGTAGGTTGGCCATGTGGTAGGTAAGTAGGTTGACCATGTGGGTAGGTAGGTTGGCCATATGGTAGGTAGGTAGTTTGGCCATATGGTAGGTAGGTTGGCCATGTGGTGGGTAGGTTGGCCATGTGGTACGTAGGTAGTTTGGCCATATGGTAGGTAGGTAGGTTGGCCATGTGGTAGGTAGGTAGGTTGACCATGTGTTAGGTAGGTAGGTTGGCCAAGTAGTAGGTAGGTAGGTTGACCATGTGGTAGGTAGGTAGTTTGGCCATGTGGTAGGTAGGTAAGTAGGTTGGCCATGTGATAGACATGTAGGTTGACCATGTGATGCGTAGATTGGTTGACCATGTGGTAGGTAGGTAGTTTGGCCATGTGGTAGATATGTAGGTTGGCCATGTGGTGTGTAGGTTGGTTGACCATGTGGTAGGTAGGTAGGTTGACCATGTTGTACTACCCGGTAGTTTGGCCATGTGACAGATATGTAGGTTGACCATGTGATGCGTAGATTGTTTGACCATGTGGTAGGTAGGTAGGTCGGTAGGTTGACCATGTATGTAGGTAGGTTGACCATGTGGTACTACCCGGTCGGTAGTTTGGCGATGTGGTAGATAGATAGGTTGACCATGTGGTGCGTAGGTTGGTTGACCATGTGGTAGGTAAGTAGGTTGGCCATGTGGTAGGTAAGTAGGTTGGCCATGTGGTAGGTAAGTAGGTTGGCCATGTGGTAGGTAAGTAGGTTGACCATGTGGTAGGTATGTAGGTTGGCCATGTGGTAGGTAAGTAGGTTGGCCATGTGGTAGGTAAGTAAGTTGGCCATGTGGTAGGTAGGTATGTTGGCCATGTGGTAGGTAGGTAAGTTGGCCATGTGGTAGATAAGTAGGTTGGCCATGTGGTAGGTATGTAGGTTGGCCATGTGGTAGGTATGTAGGTTGGCCATGTGGTAGGTATGTAGGTTGGCCATGTGGTAGGTATGTAGGTTGGCCATGTGGTAGGTAAGTAGGTTGACCATGTGGTAGGTAAGTAGGTTGGCCATGTGGTAGGTAAGTAGGTTGGCCATGTGGTAGGTATGTAGGTTGGCCATGTGGTAGGTAGGTAGGTTGGCCATGTGGTAGATAGGTAGGTTGACCTTGTGGTAGATAGGTAGGTTGACCATGTGGTGGTAGGTAAGTATGTTGACCATGTGGTGGTAGGTAGGTTGGCCATGTGGTAGGTAAGTAGGTTGGTCATGTGGTAGATAGGTAGGTTTACCTTGTGGTAGATAGGTAGTTTGACCATGTGATAGGTAGGTATGTTGACCATGTGATAGGTAGGTAGGTGGACCATGTAGTACTACCCGGTAGGTATGTTGACCATGTGGTAGGTAGGTAGGTTGACCATGGGGTAGGTGGGTAGATTGACCATGTGGTTGGTTGGTAGGTAGGTAGGTAGGTAGGTAAGTTGACCACATGGTGCGTAGGTAGGTTGACCATGTGATACGCAGGTTTTTTGACCATGTGGTAGGTAGGTACATTGACCATGTGGTAGGTTGATAAGTTAACCATGTGGTACTGCCCTGTAGGTGGTTTGGCCTTGTGGTAGGTAGGTAGGTTGACCATGTGGTGCTTAGGGTTGTTGATCATGTTGTTGGTAGGTAGGTTGACCATGTGGTAAGTAGTAGGTTGACTATGTGGTACTGCCCGGTAGGTAGTTTGGCCATGCGGTAAGTAGGTTGACCATGTGGTGGGTAGGTTGACCATATTGTAGGTTGGGCTGGAGACTCCGTGGTCAAGCCGCCTTCCTCGTGTTCAGAAGGTCCAGGGTTAGTTTACGGGCTCCGTCATTCAGTACGCGAGTGCTATTTTTCGGAGAATAAAAAAGTCGCTTAAAAGTCGACAGGGTCGACTTCATTGCACCGAGTTTTATCCCATATGGCTCGGTCTCTTTCCGCAGCGCGGAAAGCGTCGCACAAAGCACGAACTCCGTAGCTTTTAGCGACGACCCACGGGAGTCTCTGAAACATTTAACTCGTAAACCGAAGGGCGCGGCCAGGAATCGAACCCACAACCTTCGGAGCACGAGTTAAACGGCTTGACCACTTCGCCACAGAGACTCCCTGTTTCGGAGAATACCCCGAGGGTCGTCGCAGAAGCTCTGGAGTGTGCTCAGTCGGGTGCTTTCGACAAGTGGTTAGCAGATCTGCAAATAAAGTCCGAACTGTAGGAATAAAACCCAATGCAATGAAGTCGACCCCCTTGCTTTTTAACCCATTTGTTAGCGTAGGTAGGTATGAAGGTAAGTAGTGGAATACAATACATTTATACACTCGTACGTAGGTCCGTCCGTGTCTGCCTGGTTACAAAGATCCGTGTGCACATGCACGGGTGAATGGTTAGATGGATAAATATGTAGGATGGTTGGTAGGAAGATAGGTACATAATTTATTTTGTCTGTGTTGCAAGTACATAGCACCAGTAATTTAAAGTTGATGAACATAATAATAAGGGAAATATTATTAATACTAATTAATAATAATATGAACAACAACGACAGACCTTTAACAGTTGATCGCAGTCGAGTCCTAGCAGTAATATCTCCACCGCAGGATAATCATCTCTAATCATGTCAAATAATCCCTGTCAACATTAGTCACAATCAGTTGATCACGAGCGCGTGGTACTTGTATCCCGGGAGTCTAAGACAACGTGACAACAGATTGCCAACGCCATGGCTCCTTCATTCTGCGCAGTAACAGTCCTAGGTAAAGCTTGCTTCCCGCAGGCAAATCGCTAATACCGACCGGCCCGTGGAGTGTGCGACGTTCAGGTGCCGCTGTGTAGGCTAAGCTGATGATGATGGGATTGTTGGTGCTGCTGCAGTGAGTGTCCTGTGGTGTCTGTGAGATTTTATTGTTATTGGTGCTTTATAGGGAATATTTATAGGGTAGCTCTCTCTCTCTCTCTCTCTCTCTCTCTCTCTCTCTCTCTCTCTCTCTCTCTCTCTTTCTTTCTTTCTTCTCCTCTCTCTCTCTCTCTCTTCTCCTCTCTCTTTTCTTCTCTCTCTTCTCTCTCTCTCTTCTCTCTCTCTGTCTAACTCCCTCTCTCTCCTGCCAACATGTTAATCACTCCTTTCTTCAATGTAAAGCCATGGTACTCTCGTTGGATTGACTAACAATGTGGAATGTGGCTCATTAACGAAACGGTGAAATACAACTTGCAGAACTGTCTGGCCAACGGGAATTAAAGTACAATGCCGACGCTCGAGAAAAGTTCATATCCGTTTTAATCCGGAATTTACAAGACAGTCACATCTATTAGTTAGTAAACAAATTAGTTTCTCGTGCCGCCGAGAAATACCTAATTCTTATATTACACAAACCTTGATATCTAATCCTGCTTTTCCCCTACCGACATTTAATAACCTTCATTTCCCTTCTGTTCTTCCAGATCGTCTTCTCTGTCGTTCTCATCCGAATCTGTCGTCTAGCGCTTTTCCCGTCTTTACAAATCCATGGCGTTTTCCAGATATGTCATAATCTATCCATATCCTTGAATGATTCCACTGCCAGCCTTCTATCTCTTCAGTAGCCGCCTTCGTCCTTCTCCAACTTGGAACCGCGACCTCTCCGTTCGAAAGTCACACAGCGTATGTTTCTTTGTTGTCCTGTGACGTATCTCATCTCCCTTAGTTTCATTGTGCACTATACATCTAGGCATATGGGGACTCTTCTCGGGCCAAGTGATTTTCAACATTGATCCCACCACGACCAACAAAAGAAGTAAATAGATTGCACAGAATCCAGCCACAAGGTGTGCACGGAAAGAAAGTTTCACACCGGAATTCAGTGAGACGCACCAGACGACACGCGCCGGAAATTATAACGCCATATTGAACGCTGGAGTATCCACACAGTGCAAACATCGCAGTTACAGTTTGCAAACATCAAATATGTGTGTGCTGAAATATCACTCGCTCTTTCTCATTCTCTCTTTTCTCTCTCTCTCTCTCTCTCTCTCTATATATATATATATATATATATATATATATATATATATATATATATATATATATATATATATATATATATATATATATATATATATATATCATGTGTCATGCCGGGACGCAGAGGTGTTTCCAAGGCACCAGGGCCGGGTTATATACTGGCCAAGACCTATTGACGCGTCCTCGTCGAGCGTCCTGGGCAACAGGTCCCTTCGGGGTCCTGGCTAAAGTCAGTAGGATCGCTGATTCCTCTGAAGTCGGAGAGTGTCTGCCTGTACGCCGAGGAACCACCAGTCTGCACACAGATAAGCCAGACATGGGACAACGGATACTCACGCAAACCTCAGGTCCTGTATGACATCACACTGATGTTGGACAACAGGATGCCTTCATCCGACATACAGGACTTCGCGTTGAAGTTCAAACCAACGAACACGAGCAAGCAAGCAAGCATGTGCCATGCCGGAAAGCGTGGGCGGTCATGATTCGCCATTTCACTCGATCACCAGTGTCGTGGATCAGCTCAGTGTTCCTGTCTCGTCCATGCCATGTGGCCAAGCCATCCAGGTATTTTCCTCTCGGTCTTCCTCTTGGTCTGTTCCCTTCGATCTTGCCAGTTGTCACTAAGTTCTCCAATCCATTTCTTCTCATAACATGTCCAAAAAATTTTGACTGTCTACGTCTAATTTCTCTAATCAGTTTACGATGTTCATTTGTCTCCTGTATTACTTGGTCATTGGTTTTTCTGTCTGTCCATGGTATTCTTTGCATTTTCCTCAGAAACCACATTTCTGCAGCCATCAGATGCTTTTCAGCTTGACTGCTCATTGTCCAAGTTTCACATCCATACAAAAGAACAGGCTCTATGTATCCCCTCAACACTCTTTTTCTCGTTTCAATTGACATCTTTTTATTGGTCAGAATGTTTTTCATCTTGCTAAAGGCTACTTTCGCCATGGCGATTCTTGTTCTAATCTCTTCAAGGCATCTCCCATCAGATGTTATGACTGTTCCGAGATAATTGTATCGATTCACTTGTTGAAGAATATTCCCATTTACTTTTATATTACATTGTGGCACTTCTTTCTTCCTGGTGACGACCATAACTTGAGTCTTTTTACAATTTAATTCTAACCCCCAGCTGCTCACTGTGTACAACAACCGCATCTACTAATTGTTGCAGGTCCTGCGCATTGTCTGCAATTAATACTGTATCATCAGCATATCTAATGTTATAGATGGTATCAGTAATAGAATTCTTCGTTGTGCTGCACCAGTCATTAGCGAGTCCTTAACGTTCATATATAACCAGTGCCTGGCCAAAAACTACTTTCCATCTGCATTTAAAATTGCTAAAGTGTTTCCGCTTATTAAAAATGGCTCAATCGATAATAGCGTTTTGGGTAATTATAGACCTATTTCCTTACTATCGTCGCTATCAAAACCACTAGAAAAACACATTCATAAAATAACGTTACACCATTTAATTAACAATGATCTAATAATCAACAGTCAATCTGGGTTTCGACCTAAATATTCTTGCCATAGTGCTCTAACAAAAATGACCGATAACTGGCACTTAAACATCAACAACGGTAGAATTTGTGGAGCGGTGTTTGTAGACTTTAAAAAAGCTTTTGATATGGTAGATCACGATATTTTAATTAGAAAACTAAAGCAAATGAGCCGGCTTCGTGGCTTAGAGGTTATGACTTTTCTCCGTAATCTCGTATACTCTCGTCAGGTAACGTGATGACGGTTCAAATCAGCAGTGGTTCGAATCGCATCGGTACCTTGCGGGGTATGTGAGCCGGCCGCTCAGAAAGCAATGGCAAACTACTGAGCGTAATCTTGCCAAGAGATCAACATACAGCTGAAAGATGCTGGTGTTGACAGCTAAGTCCTGTAAAGGATATGCTAAAAAAAAAAAAAAAAAAAAGCAAATGAAGACAAGCACCAACATGGTGAACATAATTACGTCATTTCTATCCGACAGGCAACAAGTCGTGTCCTTCAACAACTGTCTATCAAGACCCACACAGCTTAATATTGGTGTGCCTCAGGGCTCAGTACTAGGTCCGCTGCTTTTTGCAGTTTATATTAATGATCTACCTTTATATATCAATACAACTTGTGATCTATTCGCAGACGACTGTACTATATATACTAGTCAAGAAAACCGTAGTGAATTAGAGAATTCTTTACAAAAGGAACTTGATAATCTTACTAGATGGAGCAATGAAAACCGCATGCAAATTAACATCGACAAAACCAAATCCATGCTAATAACGACCAGACAAAAACTACAGACACTAGCCATAACTGGATCACCGCTCGAACTCAGCATGGGCACGTTACCTATAGTTAATGTGACTGAACATAAAACACTAGGGCTTTTAATAGACAGCCATTTGAACTGGAGCTCTCATGTTCACGCTCTTACCAAGAAAATAGCACAAAAAGTTTACCAACTTGCTAAAATTCAGCACTTCCTGGACGGACAAAAGCACACGAAAAATATTCTATACATGCTATATCCAATCACATCTCGATTACTGTTCCACAGTTTGGGATGGTTGCCCTAAATCTAATTTAAAACGACTATGTTCTCTACAAAACCGCGCTATTCGTCTGGTTTCTGACATAAAGCACGTAGAAAGTAATAATTTGTACAGTCATCTAAGACTTCTACCACTACAAAAGCGCTTCCTTTTCAACAAAGCCAAATTAGTGAATAAAATTATATCTCAAAATACCCCAGAGTATCTTCTGCCGCTGATTCAATCTAATGCAATGAACAGCAAGCGCCTAAATTTGGTACATGTCTCAAAGCCTAGATTGGACCTATACAAAACATGTTTCGCCTATTCTGGTGCTCACTTATGGAATGATCTGCCTCCAGATCTGAAAACTCCAATGAGTCCCTACACATTTAACCGAAAACTCTTTCAATACTTAATCCATACCGACTATATGCCACCATAATTCATTTACTGCTATAATTGTTCAGTATAATTGTTCATTATAATTGTTTAACTATAATTGTTCACTATATATGTGTGTGCGTGTGGGAGCGAGTGAGAGAGAGAGAGAGAGAGACAGAGAGAGAGACAGAGAGAGAGACAGAGAGAGAGACAGAGAGAAAGTGGGTGTCAGTGAGAGGGAGAGAGTGAATGCGTGTGTGCGCACGTGCATGCTTGTGTGTGGAGAGAGTGATTGGGCGAGAAATGGTGGGGGAATGTGTCAGTGCATGCATCCGTACGTGTATGTGTGAGAGTGAGTGAGGGAGTGTGTGCGTGCGTGCATGCGTTCATGTGCATGTGTATGTGTGAGAGAGTGTGATTGAGAGAGTGAGTGTGTGTGTGTGAGCGCGCGCGCATGTGTGTGAGTGTGTGTATATGAAAGAATACAGAGAGAGAGAGAAAGAGAGAGCTGAGCAGATGCATGTCATGTAACACGCATGTTATGTAACACGCGAATCCATATGTTTGTGTATTCTCATCTGTCATATTATCAGTTAAATACCATTTGATTTTATCATGCATAATATAAACTCATGTTCATTACTGTAGTTTGAGTGAGTGAGTCAGTGAGTGTGAATGAGAGACAGAACGAGTGAGCGTGAGAGTGAATGAGTGAGCGGGAGAGTGAATGAGTGAGCGGGAGAGTGAATGAGTGAACGGGAAAGTGAATGAGTGAGCGGGAGAGTGAATGAGTGAGCGTGAGAGTGAATGCGTGAGAGTGAATGAATGAGCGAAAGAGTGAATGTGTGAGCGTGAGAGTGAATGCGTGTGTGTGTGAGAGAGAGAGAGAAAGAGAGAGAGAGAGAGAGAGAGAGCATCACTATTTTTACGTCACATACATTTTATGTACACATTTTTCTGTATGTTTAACATTTTTATGACACTGCTCATGACAAGTGTCAGTGTATGTGTGTGAGTAAAGTGTGGGAGTTTGTTCATACTAATTTCAATACTAACGTGAGACATTTTGTATGTGTCTAGATGTGAGGAAGTGTGAGTGTATGTGGAGGATGTGTGTGAGTGTGGGGATATGTGTGGGTGGGGGTATGCATTTGGTTTGGTTGTGGTGTGTGGGTTTTGGTGGGTAGTGGTATTTGTGGGTGTTGGTGGGATGTGTGGATGGATGTGTGGGGGTGAAAGTAGGGGTGTTGGAATGGGTGTGGGGGATGTGTGTATGGGTGGAGGATATGTGTATGGGACGGATGCAGGGGATGTGTGTTTATGTGGGTGGAGATGTGTGGATGGTTTGAGGAAGTATGTGTGGGAGGCGGGGTTGTGTGGGTAGGGGATTGTGTTGGGTGGATTTGGGATGGAAGGGCGGGTGGGGAGAAGTGTATGGTGTGTGGGTTTGAGATATGTGTGCGGTGTGTTGGTGGGGGATGTGTGAATGATGTGTGGGTGGAGGGTATGTTTGTGGTGGTATGGGTGGAGGATAGTGTGTGGGGGATGTGTGTGATGAGTGCGGGGAATGTGCGTATGGGTGGGGTATATGTGTGGGTGAGCAGGGGATTGTGGTGGTTGGAGGAAGTATGTGGGGGAGTGTGGGTGGGAGATGTGTGTGTGTGTAGGTGGGGAATGTGTGGGGGTGTGTGAGTGGCTTAGGGATGTGTAGGTGGGTGAGGGAGTTGTATGTGTCGGGGTGGGATGTGTGAGTGGGTGGAGGATGTGTGTGGGGGTAGGGGTATTGTGATCGAGAGATGTTTGGTTGGGGTGGGTGGGGGTGTGTGGGTGCGTAGTGGAGGATGTATGCGTGAGTGAGTGTGTGTTGGTGGACGGGTAGGGAATGCGTGTGTGGGTGGGGAGAGGTGTGTGGTGTGTTGGTTGGTGATATTGTGTGGGTGAGGTGTGTGTGGGTGGGGGTGGGGGATTTTTGTGGTGTGTGAGTGGGGGTATGTGGGGTGGATGGGTAAGGGTATCTATGTGGGTGTGGGTGGGAATATTGTGTGGTATCTGGGTGGGGGATATGTGTGTGGTGTGTAAGTGGGGATGTGTTGGTGAGGGATATGTGTGTGTGTGGTGCGTGGGTTGGGAATAGTGCGTGGTAGGGGGTGTATGTGATGTGTGGGTGGGGGATTGTGTGGTGAGGGATTAGATTAAGGCATGTGTGGGTGGGTGGAAGTTGTATGTGTGGGTGGTGGGGTGTGTGTGAGTGGATTGGGGATGTATGGGTGGTTAGGGAGATGTGGGGGGGGGGGGGGGGGGGGTAGGGACATGTCAGTTGGTGGGGATGTGTGTTTATGGTTTGGGGATGTGTGAGTGGATGTGCGATGTGTGGGTTGGTGGGGGATTTTGTGTGTGTGGGTGGGGAATATGTTGTCGATGGAGATGTGGCTGGGGGATGGGTGGTTTGAGGTGTGGGTGGGGAGAGGATGTGTGGGGTAGGATGTGGATGGGCGTGGGATGTGTGGGTTGGTGGGGGAATGTTTGTGGGTGGCGAGTGTGTTTTGGTTGGGGGATCAGGTGAGGGCAGTGTGTGTTGGTGGGGGATGTGCGGGAGGGGGATGGGTCGGTTGGTGGGGTATGTATGTGTCCCTTGGTGTGCGTGTGTGTCGGTAGGTGGGGGTGTGTATGTCTCTTGGTGTGCGTGTGTGTGGGTGGGTGGGGGTGTTGTGTGGGTGGGTGGGGTGATGTATGGGTAGGTGGGGGTGTGTGAGTCTGTGGGGTGATGTATGGGTACGTGGGAGATGGGCTTCATAACATTGTAATTAGCCTTGTTTATGTTTACAACATTCATTTCACAATGTTTATTTTTCTTCCTATGTAAATGTATAATGCTCTTGATGAATGAAAGACGAGTGATTGGAAGGGCCGAATGTAAGACGGGCCTGCGCGCCCAATTTGTGACCCTAATAAAGTTGATTTGATTTGATGTTTCGTCCTCCAAATATATATATATATCCCATCTCTTGCTCCCCCGCTCTCTTTCTCTCTCTCTCTCTCTCTCTCTCTCTCTCTCTCTCTCTCTCTCTCTCTCTCTACAAACACACACGCACGTGTGTGTGTGTGTGGGGGGGGGGGGGGGGGGATGAATGGATCAGATAGATATCCCATCCCATTTTTGCCCTCTGTAGATTGCCCTGTCTTTCAGGACAGGTGCATTAGAGACTTCTTTTCTTACCAAATCGTTTCCGGGAAACTTTTTATTCTTCTCAGAGCCGATCTACGAAAATACCTTTACTATACGTGGCATTATTTTTTGGCCTATTAATTCTTTTGTGACTTTTGTCCTCACATAATGTGGTACCTATATCTCCATAAGTGGTCCATTCTCTCCCATAGATGACACAAGAAGAATCTCACAAGTCAGTCATCAGAGGTCAAGATCATTCATCATCCGACGAGATTCAGTTTACAGATGAAGCCGAATTGAGTCCGGGAACGTTTTAACAATGCAGCCTCCATTACATCTGTGCCAGTACCGAAGGAATTAAGAGCAGTCTTAAAGGTGTCCTTATATAGTTTTCTTTCTTCTTTTTTTTTCTCCCTGGTCGCTTGGGAATCTTTGCCTGTGCCGTAGCTCACCATAAAATATGCTGTATTGAAAGCGGCTGGTCTGGTGTGCAGGCTAGGTGTCCAGCTCAGGGAATCTAATGATTCTTTAGTTCCATGTGGAAGCTTGGCGGCAACTGCTGTATTTCTAGTGGGCGCTATACTAGGGGTGTGAAATGACAAGGATATTGCTGAATCAGTTTACATCTTTGTTGTATGAGGGTGATCAGGTCCAGTCTATTAGCCATTTCTTCCCCAAACTCAGTCGTGATGTGTTTATTCTACGGGAATACATAAATATCAATTGTTGGGGAACCCCTGATGCCATTAAATTGGGAGGCATTAATCGGCACTGACAGAAGAAAAAAGTTAAGAGATTGTGCGTTGTGTCCCCAAACGACTATTATCTACTTATGTGAGTTCCTGTCAGTACCCAGCAATTTATTTCGCAAGCGGTAATATGTGAAAAAGGACGATTTTTGGTCGACCTCTTCGTCGCCTACCAAGAATTCTACCTCTAGGATTCTCTTTAACTGACCTTTATACAGTAATTATGATCATGCCAACGACAGCTTCATGTTCATGTGCTCATTCCATTCATTCAACGATAGCACAGTATCTCTCAAATGCTACCTGGCTACCAGCATAACTATCACCCACTTTTTAAAAGTAATTTATTACGTTTCATGTACGTTAGTCGGTCGGTCGGTCGATTGGTTGATTGGTTGGCTGTGTATCCTTTTACAGAATATGTGGCAGTCAACCCCAGCACTTTTATGCTGTTTGTGATCTCTTGGCAAGTTTACGCTTAATGGTTTGCCATTGTTTCCCGAACGACCGGCACCCATGCCATTTCGTAACAAAACAACGCAAGGCAATTTGCTGCCAAATCAAGAAGCCGACTTCAAGAACATATTTCGTTAAATTTATTTACATTTGTCAACAGAATGTGTGTCTGTTATTTCATCTATGGCCGGCGTGATAGCGTGGTTGATAGCGAGCTGCGCTGGTAAAGTCATGAGCGCGGTCTGGCTCGGGTTCGACTGGAAAATGTTCACAATAGCCCTGGAAGGTATCGTCTTCCAGCTCTGCCCACGCTTTCCACTGTTAACACCGTGACGCAGCAGCCCAGTTCCAGTTCCAATTTTTAAAACAAAAATTCCAAATTCGTCCTCGTCTAACCTGCTTCATCAGCTGTGGTTATTGTTGAGGATCGTGGTTTTTGTGGGTTTATTCACCCTAATTCTTGTCTTGTGAGTCCTATCTCGGACTGGTGATGTAGCGTTTGTGTCTGTGACGTCAGCAGTGGTCGGCGGCTATCCTTTGTGCTCTTCTGTTCTTGTGGTTTTCTTTGTTTGAGTAGGCTCCTGGCTCGTCTGGCTGCAGTCCTTATAAGGACTTTTCGTGATCCCACTCCAGCTGGGGGATAGGTCGGCGGCTGTCCTTTGTGCATGTTTCCTTTTGTTTTCGTTGTTGGTGCAGGCTCCAGGCATGACTGGTTGCAGTCCTTAAAAGAACTTTTTATTTGGTATTCTGTCTCCTTTTTTGTGCATTTTCTGTAGGAGCTTTTCGACGTTTTCTTTTTCCTCCTTGGGGAAACAGTTTTCACTGTTGCGTTTGCGTATCTGCTGCCTAGCGTTTTCTTCCTCCGTGGTCAGCCATGGGACGATTTCACCGTCCTCGATATAGTACTCGAAGTCGGCCTCACAGTTGTAGTGTACTAATGGGTATATCATCGGTTTCCCCCGGAGATTTTTAGGCTTCTTCTTTTCTTTTTCTTCCCAGCGCCTTCTGAATTCCTGGCGCTTTGAGTTCCTCCTTGTCGACTGGGTATTCTGTGCCTCCTTCAGAGATCCGACGGTATAGTAGTTCCCTCTTGGGCGTTGTGGTTGGGCTGCTGGCTTCAGCTTGTTGTTCAGACTCGGTCTCTTGGGTTTCTTCTTGCGGTTTTTCTGTGAGTTCTTGTGTGGCTTCTGTTTTTTTGTTTTGAAAGAGTTCCATTTCAGCTCTATGCAGTTCTCTTTCGGTCTTGATAATTTGTAGGATTTCTTCGTTCTCCTTCTTTATCTCAGCCATGCGCTGAATCTCTTGTTTGATCTCGAGCTGGATTTCTTTCATGTCGGCCGGCAGCTTCTCATTATCGCTGGTCGGAGTCGTCGTCAGCAGTGCCTTGACTTGTTTCTTCAACTCGTCTATCTGTTTTTGAAGTTGATCTCTTTCGGCTTGTGCTATACCCGTGGCTGTCTCGCCCCTCTGCATTGCTTCCTTGAATGGTGACTTTGTGATGATGGTGATCTTTAAGACATCTCTGTGTCTCTGCAGGTACGGACAGCCCAGATATCTTGCTCCATGTTTGCCTAGGCAGTTGGCGCATTTTCTTTTGTTGTTGGGTGCTCGGAAGTCCGTGTCCAGCTTCGCCAGCGGACACTCCTTGAAGCGTGGTGATCGGCGCAGTATCGGCATATTTCCATCTTACTGCGACACGTAGCTCTACTGTGGCCGGCCTTCTGACATCTGGAACATTGCGTGATTCTTGGGATGAATCTCTCTGGTTGCTGCATTCTCTTGTTGAATGATACTGTGGTCGGCATCTCGCTGCCCTCCGACGTCACTACTGCCAAGGTTGTAGGTATCTTGGAGTAGGTGAGGAGCCGCTCCGCCTTCAAGAATCGGATGTGAAGATTCTCTTCACGTAGCTGCTTCAGGATTTCTTCATCTGTCAGCTCCATGAATCCGCTTGACAACCCATCGGATGTTTTTGAGTCGGTGTTTCCGACTCTGGTGTCTTTCTCCTCCTTCTCTGCTGTCTTGGTTCTTGACTGTGTTGGGCTGTCAATCTTCTCCCTCGTAGTAGCTTCCGTAAAAACTGTAGTATTAGGCTCTTTGATGCAGCTAGCAGGTGGGCTCTCGACGTTCTTCTTCTTGTTGTCGGCTCCCACGCTGCACATCTTGGCAACAGCGTGTTTCTTGTTGTTGGTCTTTCCACGTGACATTTTCCCGCTGATCAGGCTTCTTGACAGAATAATGCGACTTGACTTGTTAGCACTCGCAGTGCGAATGATGGAGATGGACGCAGCAGCATGGACTGTACACTAGATATGACCACATATTCTCCTGCTAGAATGCATGTCAGAAGTTGCCTTCCACGTGAAAGAGGTAATTAATACTGCCAAAGGAAACTAAAAATGGGAGATGAGGGGGAGACAACAAGCTTCCAGTATGCAGTTGCTTTGTCATTGCCGAGACCATGCTCAATCAAGAGAACAAGCTCAATCAAGAGAACAAAGCCCGGGTTTAATGCTGTCATCCGATAGACCAAACAGCACGGTGGCCAGTTGAGGTGTCATATGTTGTTGAATATCAGGATGTTAACAAAGGGTGTTATTTCTCTTTGTCGTGTCCTTTGTTCTCAACCTTCCTTGTTTATTCTGATCACTTAACACGGTATTTTTAAAAAATTTATTTCTTCTTCATGTGCTTCCTACTGTTGTTGCTTTGTTGTTGTTGTTGTTGTTGTTGTTGTTGTTGTTGTTGTTGTTGTTGTTGTTGTTGTTGTTGTTGTTGTTGTCGTCGTCGTCGTCGTCGTCGTCGTCGTCGTTGTTGTCGTCGTTGTTGTTAGTAGTAATGTTGGTTCATTTCGTCTTGTATTATTATTATTATTATTATTATTATTATTATTATTATTATTATTCACCTACTCTCCTCCTTCTCCTTCTTCGTCTTCTGCTTCTTCTTCACCTTCAGTTCGTCTGAGTAAAGTTGTTGCAGTCTTTGCTTTAATCAGGTTCCTCTTTGCAACAGTGCGATACTATATCCACTATAGAACTTAATTACTACTTAATAATTAGTATACAACTTCACCAGATGTCTATTTATGGCTGGCTGTTATTGTATACTTTTCTAGCTGCACACAGTGCCCACGAAGAGGTTGACTGTTTTTTAAATGTGCAGTTGAAAGAAGAAACGGAAAGGTAAAAAGAAAGAAAAAACATACGTCGGCTTGTATCTCATATTTCCGACTATCAACAATCCTTTCTTCGCAATTTCTCCAGATGCCTGGCCTTATCGCACCCGTCTCTCGCCATCAGATAAGTCCTATTAAAGCCCCTGTGATGAACTTAATGGTCAGTTCGCCTTAAGCAGTATCTGCTTCTGTGTATATGACTTGGCCCATCAGTCATGTACGTGAACAGGCAAACAGCACAAGTTATCAGGAACAGATTTTAGGACAATCGGCATTTATTCTCTAGCGGGAAGAGTTGGGGTTTAAGTTACTGTGCTCCGTTGTATGGTGGCTTGTGTTGTTAGCTTAACTCATTCTATCCCAGGCAGTTTGTTACTTTTTTTAAACACGCATTCTCTCCACCCCCCCCCCTCCCCACCCTCCACTTTAGCCCCGTCAGTGACACCTACAACCTTTGAAAGGGGTTGGAGGAGAGATTAAATGTCCAATGTGATCAACATACAACAATTAGTATAATGAGTCACATCACAAAGATTTTGTTACGAATTATCATGCAAAGAGTGAGGAAGAAAATACAACCTGAAATAGGGGAAGGAACAATGTGGGTTTGTAGAAGGAAAGGGTACAGTAAATGCTGTGTATATGCTGCGAACAGTTATTGAACGTGCTATAGAAGTAAACAAGGATATACATCTTTGCTTTATTGAATAAAACAAAGGCTTTTGATAGAGTTAAGACATGTCAACATGGTGGATATGCTTGCAGATCTACAAATTGATGGGAAAGACATTAGACTTATAAAAAACATATATTGGAAACAACAAGCTGCCATAAGGATTGATAATGGAGTGGGACAATATCAACCTATTAAGAGAGGTGTTAGGCAGGGATGTGTAATGTCTCCAGATCTTTTTTCCCAATACAGTGAAAATATTTTCAGAAATGTAGAAGATATAAATGGAATCAGCATTAGAGGAAGAAACATCAATAACATTAGATATGCAGATGATACAGTATTGATTGCAGACAATGCACAGGATCTACAACAATTAGTAGACGCGGTTGTTGTACACAGTGAGCAGCTGGGGTTGGAATTAAATTGTAAGAAGACACAGGTTATGGTCGTCACAGGGAAGAACGAAGTACCACAATGTAATATACAAGTAAATGGGAATATTCTTCAACAAGTGAATCGATACAATTATCTCGGAACAGTCATAACATCTGATGGGAGATGCCTTGAAGGGATTAGAACAATAATTGCCATGGCGAAAGTAGCCTTTAGCAAGATGAAAAACATTCTGACCAATAAAAAGATGTAAATTGAAACGAGAAAGTGGTGAGGGGGTACATAGAACCTGTTCTTTTGTATGGATGTGAAACTTGGACAATGTGCAGTCAAGCTGTAAAACATTTGATGGCTACAGAAATGTGGTTTCTGAGGAAAATGCAAAGAGTACCATGGACAGATAGAAAAACCAATGACCAAGTACTACAGGAGACAAATGAAAATCGTAGACTGATTAGAGAAATTAGACGAAGACAGTCAAAATTTTTTGGACATGTTATGAGAAGAAATGGATTGGAGAACTTATTCACAACTGGCAAGATCGAGGGGAACAGACCAAGGGGAAGAACGAGAAGTAAATACCTGGATGGCTTGGCCACATGGCATGGACGAGACAGCAACACTGAGCTGATCCACGACTCTGGTGATCGAGTGAAATGGCGAGTCACGACCGCCCACGCTTTCCGGCATGGCACATGATTGATTGATTGTTTCGGTCGACGACATCAGTTCTGTGTTGGTTAACCATACTTCTACCCCCCCCCCCCACCACACACACACACACACACACACACACACACACACACACACACACCTTGTGTTTATGAGCGCTCTTTTCTGGTTTTATCCATTTGACTTGATGTTCTTGCAATGTCCTTAAGGTAGCTGATCGTAGTAATAAACAGATTTGTTTAATCACGCTGCCTCTCTGGCGGCATTCATTATATCAGTCAGGTCCACTGCTCGTCCAATTTCCATTAGCTCGGCTCGCAATCCTATCAGCTGTCCATTCCTTCGTACATCCGCGTGGCCCGGCACAACATTGTATTCCTGATTTGTGTCAGTCTTGAACTCTTCGTGGACTTAAACATCTGGAGTCCCGGGAAAGGGTCAGACGCGGCTGGAATGCTGTGGTTCGGGCAGCAGGGGAATTCAGGGCAGCTTATGTATCCTCATTTTAATAGCCTTCTCTACTTCAGCATTACATATTTTTGGTCCATCTTGAGCAATATAAACTTTTGGTCTATTGACCCTGTTGTCCCAGAATAATTCTTCGGCGTACTCTGTCCATTTTGTATTATGTCAGCATGAAGGACCATCATTTCTGAAGATGGAGGTTCGGTATGCTCTTAGCCATATGAAAGCAGGCAGGGCCCCGGGTTCGGATGGCATCACAATAGAAATGATCGATGTCTTGGAGGAATATGGAATGGACCAGGTCACCAGACAGCTGAACGCAATATACGATACTGGAGATATACCTGCTGAATTGGCTGATGTGCCGGTGGTGCGAGGCTGCCATCGGAGGGTTTGCAGAGTTTCCGGCTTGGGTCAGGATGGCGTTATGTGTTTCTTCTAGCTTGACTTCGGTTGATCGGCGGCTTGACAATCCGCCATCATAAAACTCGCCGTTGTTACGGAATCAGATTTCTGGCTCTAAATGTTAGCGCTACACACAAACATGGAGAGCCACGACTTCTGCCGTATGCGCCGCCTTAGGCCCAAGAGGAAAGACTAGTCTAGTCTAGTTGGCCTAATCTAAGCCAACATGTGTGTGCTGTGCTGAATCATGACCTGATTACATGCAAAACATGCCTCTCCGCTGATGAGTTCTAATATCGGTCATCCGGTTACAGTATTATGTGAAATACCTTTATAATGATAACAGAGAGGGACAGTATGATATTAGATTTAATAATGAAGGACCGCCAATTTTGAAGATGGAGGTTCGAAATGTTCTTAAGCATATTAAAGCTGGCAAGGCCCCCGGTGCAGCTAACATCACAACAGAAATGATTAAAGCTTTAGAAGAATTTGGACTAGAGCAAGTCACCAGACTGCTGAACATATTATATGATACTGGAAATATACCTTCTGAATTGTGTAACTCTGTATTTATTGCAATCCCAAAGAAATCAAGAGCCTTGGAATTTGATCAACATAGAACAATTAGTATAGTGAGTCATATCACAAAGATTTTGCTACGAATCAACATGCAAAGAGTGAGGAAGAAAATGCAACCTGAAATAGGGGAAGAACAATGTGTGTTTGTAGAAGGAAAGGGTACAGTAAATGCTGTGTATATGCTGCGAACAGTTATTGAACGTGCTATAGAAGTAAACAAGGATATACACCTTTGCTTTATTGACTACACAATGGCTTTTGATAGAGTTCGACATGTCAACATGTTAGATATGCTTGCAGATCTACAAATTGATGGGAAAGACATTATAGTTATAAAAAACGTATATTGGAAACAACAAGCTGCCATAAGGATTGATAATTAAGTGGGACAATATCAACCTATTAAGAGAGGTGTTAGGCAGGGATGTGTAATGTGTCCAGATCTTTTTTCCCTATACAGTGACAATATGTTCAGAAATGTAGAAGATATAAATGGAATCAGCATTGGAGGACGAAACATCAATAACATTAGATATGCAGATGATACAGTATTGATTGCAGACAATGCACAAGATCTACAACAATTAGTAGACGTGGTTGTTGTACACAGTGAGCAGCTGGGGTTGGAATTAAATTGTAAGAAGATACAGGTTATGGTCGTCACTAGGAAGAACGAAGTACCACAATGTAATATACAAGTAAATGGGAATATTCTTCAACAAGTGAATCGATACAATTATCTCGGAACAGTCATAACATCTGATGGGAGATGCCTTGAAGGGATTAGAACAATAATTGCCATGGCGAAAGTAACCTTTAGCAAGATGAAAAATATTCTGACCAATAAAAAGATGTCAATTGAAACGAGAAAGAGAGTGTTGAGGGGATACATAGAGCCTGTTCTTTTGTATGGATGTGAAACTTGGACAATGTGCAGTCAAGCTGAAAAATATCTGATGGCTGCAGAAATGTGGTTTCTGAGGAAAATGCAAAGAGTACCATGGACAGATAGAAAAACCATTGACCAAGTACTACAGGAGACAAATGAAAATCGTAGACTGATTAGAGAAATTAGACGAAGACAGTCAACATTTTTCGGACATGTTATGAGAAGAAATTGATTGGAGAACTTATTCACAACTGGCAAGATCGAGGGGAACAGACCAAGAGGAAGACCGAGAGGAAAATACCTGGATGACTTGGCCACATGGCATGGACGAGTCAGGAACACTGAGCTGATCCACGAAGTGAAATGGCAAGTCATGATCGCCCACGCTTTCCGGCATGGCACATAATTGAATTGAATTAGTTACAGTATCTTTGTTGTTGTTGTTACATATCCCTTACAGGGCGTTGAGTTAACATCAGCATTTTTCAGCTGCTGTTGGTGTACTAAGCAAGATTATGCTCAGTAGTTTACCATTGCTTTCTGAGCGACCAGCTCACATACCCCGTAAGTCACAAACCAATTCTCTCGCAGGCTGCGTTACTCATAAGACTATACGGGGTTACGAGAACATCAGGTATCTAATGATATCATACACCCCCTAATGTTGGGGCTGAGTGGTCTCGGGGTATGGTGTCCGCCTCGAGTGCTGGGGGTCTCGGGTTCAGGCCCCGGTGAGGACCGGGATTTATTTAAAAAATCCACCTGGACTTCCAGTAATAAAATTTCCCCTGGTCTCTGGGTAGTGATATCGGACGCCCGTGTGTATTGTTGCGCACGTAAAAAATCCCTTGGCAGTTGGAAATCGAAAAAGTGTAGCCTAACGGCGCTGCCCGGGCAAAATTTCGAGTTAAAAATCTACCCAAATTATTTCAGGATCCTCGCCGATGCAACGGAGTTCGTGCATTGAGCTGAGTTTCTCCAGACTCAGGTTTGAGTTAGGAGGAAAACGGAGCACTTATGGGTTGTGCCGTGATGTTGATCCAACGACTAAACTAAACTAAAGCCCCTAATGTTTTTGGGTAGCGAGAACGGATGCCTGACCTAGGATAATGCTTTAAAAAAAAAAAAAGAAACAAGATGTCCCAGCGCAAGTGCGTGGATATTAAAAACCCATGGCAGCTGGAAGTCGCAAAGAGTTAGCCGTAAAGTCGCTGCCTTAGCAAAATGGTTAGGAAAGAAAGAACCTACCAGCGGCTAGATAGAGCCCTTTACCTTGGATGGAATCTATCTAAATTAAGTAAAACTGACACAAATGCATGCTGAAGTCGGACACACTTACCTTTTAGATGTATACCCGCTACCGATGGGGTGCGCTGAGCGATGTTACTTTTGGCCTACATGTAGATGACTACTCCCAGTCTGTGCGATGACTAGATGTGAGGCATTCCCGTCGAAAGAGAAACGAAGAAGAGGAAGATACCGGTCGTACACAGCTGCTGGTTTCTGGGATTGGGGGAGGATTGAAAGCTTTACAACACGGTCCACTTGAACACAGTCGTCACATCCATAGACGCAAGCTCTTGTGGTATGTTGGTCTCATGGTATGTTGGTACCGGATCGGAAGACAAGTCTCTACACAATCGTCACACCCATAGACGCAAGCTCTTGTGGTATGTTGGTCTCATGGTATGTTGGTACCTGATCGGAAGACAAGTCTCTACCCAATCGTCACACCCATAGACGCAAGCTCTTGTGGTATGTTGGTCGCATGGTATGTTGGTACCGGATCGGAAGACAAGTCTCTACACAATCGTCACATCGTCACACCCATAGACTCAAGCTCTTGTGGTATGTTGGTCTCATGGTATGTTGGTACCGGATCGGAAGACAAGTCTCTACACAATCGTCACACCCATAGACGCAAGCTCTTGTGGTATGTTGTCTCATGGTATGTTGGTACCGGATCGGAAGACAAGTCTCTACCCAATCGTCACACCCATAGACGCAAGCTCTTGTGATATGTTGGTCTCATGGTATGTTGGTACCGGATCGGAAGACAAGTCTCTACACAATCGTCACACCCATAGACGCAAGCTCTTGTGGTATGTTGGTCTCATGGTATGTTGGTACCGGATCGGAAGACAAGTCTCTACACAATCGTCACACCCATAGACTCAAGCTCTTGTGGTATGTTGGTCTCATGGTATGTTGCTACCGGATCGGAAGACAAGTCTCTACACAATCGTCACACCCATAGACGCAAGCTCTTGTGGTATGTTGGTCTCATGGTATGTTGCTACCGGATCGGAAGACAAGTCTCTACACAATCGTCACACCCATAGACGCAAGCTCTTGTGGTATGTTGGTCTCATGGTATGTTGGTACCGGATCGGAAGACAAGTCTCTACACAATCGTCACACCCATAGACGCAAGCTCTTGTGGTATGTTGGTCTCATGGTATGTTGGTACCGGATGGGAAGACAAGTCTCTACACAATCGTCACACCCATAGACGCAAGCTCTTGTGGTATGTTGGTCTCATGGTATGTTGGTACCGGATCGGAAGACAAGTCTCTACCCAATCGTCACACCCATAGACGCAAGCTCTTATCAGTTTTGAAACAACCTGAACGTAAATATTTGGGTCTTAAGAGTTAAAGCTCTGTGTCTTTCAGAAGATAAACAACCAACCAACACATTTTGTCCCAGTTATTTTTTTTTCTCCATATCCGCTGCCCTAGACAACTTTGGCTTTAACATTCTGGCCTTTGTTACCTTACAGTAGTGTCTCCCATGTGAGCGGAACACGTACTTCAATCACGACTCACGCCCAACCCTAACTGTTGATGGAAAGAGGGGGGGGGGGTGTCAGCGTGTGTAAGGGGCGCTGTCGATGTGGGCGATCATGGGATTGGGGGGGGGGGGGGGGTTACCCACTCTTTAACTCATTAATTACCAGCTTAAAGTACATAGTTCGGTCAACGTATTTAAATTCTCCAACCGAATTTGTGTCTGTTATTTCATCCAAGGCGGGCGCCCTAACGAAAGCTGTAGGCTGTGCTGGTATGGTCGGACGCGGGTCCACGCGTGAGCTCGTCGCTTGCCAAAATGGGAGACAGATTGACCACCTATTCTTTCTTGCTCCCAAAATATGATAGCGCTATCATGTCACAGACCCATTGTGGGAAATTGCTTCGGGACAAAATATTTTTTTTCTCTATAGTTTATCAGCCGCGCTCCTTGGCCAAGGTGTTAGCGACATTGTTCGTAATCCCGTATATCCACGTAGGGAAAACAGCAGCTGCGAGAAATGGCAGCAGTTCGCGCTGCGCTGGTAACTTACGAGGGTATGTGAGCCAGTTGTTCAGAAAGCAATGGCAAACTACTAAACGTAAAACTTGCCTAGTACATCAACAGCAGCTGAAAAATGCTGGTGTTGACTGCAACGTCCTGTAAGGGATATGCAACTATTTTAAAAAAAAAAAATAGTTTATTAACTTTTAGCACATTTGTATTTCTGTAATATTTCAAATGTGGTACCTATACTGTTGTATGCATGTAAAACATGGACAATGAGCAGATGTGAAATAGAAATGTGTCTGGCGCAAATGCAAAGAATACCATAATCGGGCTGAAAACAAGTGGGACAGTTCACATCTTGTTCCTCTTGTACCTTGCGGTGTCGAGGTGAAGCATAAACAGCGAGAGAGTACCCGTTTATGGGCTTCATATATCGTGATTCCCACGGACTCTGTTATTCCCTCTGTCCATCGTTTATATTGTAAGCCTCTTCTTCTGGTTTCCGTTTGATCTATACATCATTGCTTGTTGTGGTATACAACAGTAGCCTTGTTGTATGGCCAAACCTTTTAACGTGTTGTTTTCTGATGAAATCTAGCGCTGTAATAACCCTCACTTTAGTCCTGATTTCTCCATTTCCATTAGAGGAGTTAGGGCACGATATAAGAGAAATACAAATCTCAGTGGCAGCTGTCAACCAAGCTTCAGTCAAAAACGTCAAAACCAACTTGATGTGGAAAGTGCAAGGGTAAGTCAAAGGGATGGGACGCAGAGGTGTTTCCAAGGCACCAGGGCCGGGTTATATACTGGCCAAGACCTATTGACGCGTCCTCGTCGAGCGTCCTGGGCAACAGGTCCCTTCAGGGTCCTGGCTAAAGTCAGTAGGATCGCCGATTCCTCCGAAGTCGGAGAGTGTCTGCCTGTACGGCGAGGAACCACCAGTCTGCACACCAATAAGCCAGACATGGGACAACGGATACTCACGCAAAACTCAGGTCCTGTATGACATCACACTGATGTTGGACAACAGGATGCCTTCATCTGACATACAGGACTTCGCGTTGGAGCTCAAGCCAACGAACACAAGCAAGCAAGTCAAAGGGACAAATATCTGGATGGCTTGGTCATGCGTTTTTATCATGACAAGAATACAAACCGATTCCAAGACTGCTAATCCTGTGAAATGGTGAACCATGACCCACCCCGCGCCCATCGGCATGACACACGGTGATGATATTTGAAAAATGTAAGTGTGTTTAATTCTGTATCCAGCTGCGCGAAATTTGCCTCTCTCTGAGACTAATGTCGGATGAGTTATAAAAGCTATTTAGTTAATGCGGGGGGATTTTGTTGTCATGGTAGTTTTGGCGATATACATAGCCAAGTTTTAACCCTCCATTAATGTTCATGGACAGGTGGGGTATTGCGTATCCGTGGTAGAGTGGTTCACTGCCGTGGGAGATCACCGAAAGTCGATCCTACGTAAGGCAAGAAGATGATGATGATGAAGAGGCAGAAGGAGGAAAATATGATGAAGGATGAGGAGGGGGTTTATGATGAAGGAAGGAGGGGGAGGGTGATGATGAAGGAAGAGAAGAAGACCAACACTTCGTTCACTAAAGGAAGTAGTCGCCATTGTGCACATTGGCTGTATTTAATTCCAATAGATGTTTACGTTTTCTGTCGTGAGTAAGCTATCACGCTATCTATCACCTTATCACTGTGCTTGATTTATTTACTGTCAATTCCGCGATTGTTTTGTTCCAGGGCACTATTTATTCTTGGGCTGCACCGAATGGGTGGGCCACAGATAACCGCTAAACATCAATAATCCATGTTATGAGTCACAAGTATTTCCTCATGTTCACCGTCGGCTGTTATCGTTTAAACGGGTCATTTCCTTTTGTCGTGTGATCAAATCAGAGAGCGTCATTACTTTAAGCTGAAGTGGGATTCCGTGGCTGAGAGGTCACGGTGTCCCGCTGCGGCTCAGAAGGTACCGGAAATATCAGTTGTTGGGGAACTCTTGAGGCCGCTGATACGGCAAATAAACAAATTCACAAATATTGATTGGCGATTATAAATGTGGCTGTCATGTCACTAATTGGGCTGTTGATGTTGATAATGGTGTCTAGAGGTGAAGTTATGGCAGGTGTATTAGCTGTGAATATACTCTCATTCTCATGGCACTCCCACAACACCTTCTTGCATGTGCTATCGAGTTGAAGCAATACTCGGCGGTGGCTTAACAGTTTATGTCACCATGAGGCACAAACAAACGAACTCCACAGCCAGCCGAGGCACACTGACGTTCTGTGCGCTCGTTCACTGACCACTGTGGGCAGACGCTTGATGTTCACCTTTTTACTGGTATCTCCTCTGTACGCGTGTTGTGCCTTCGACACTACAATATCATTCTCTTCTGTCTGTCACAACCCAATGCGATGCCAACCGCTAGTTCACAACTGTCACTCTCAAATCTGTCTAAGCGGACAATCACTGTAGCAAACACGTACCAACCAGTGTTATGAAATGCTTGGTGCTATGAAACTATCTAACATATAATGTTGTACTAGAAACAAAAGATTGCGTTGTGTATAATGAACAAAATTGTGTGGTCGCTAAACTGTCTCGTGCCTGAATGATTCGCGTCTAGCTAGTTCCCTTTCTAGTAGCTGTGGAATATAGACATTTCATATTCCCATTAGAAGAGCATCATAGGTCTCAAAATGTTATATTACACAAGCATAGGTTAAATAACAGACAAACACTGAAGCCATTTAAATAGTATCATAGGTGTAAGAATTTTATATTACACAAGCATAGGTCAAATAGCAAACAAACACACAAACCATTGATAGAGCATCATAGGTTTCAAAATATTTTACTAACCAAGCTTGGGTCAAATAAGAAACACACACCATTGATAGAGATCAAAAGTATCGGAATGTTATATTACACAAGTATAGGTCAAATAACAGACAAACACACAAACCATTGAAATAGTATCATAGGTTTCAGAATGTTACACCCAAGTATAGGTCAAATAACAGACAAAACATACAGACCATTGATAGAGCATCATGGGTATCAAAATGTTATAGTGACCAAGCATATGTCAAATATCACACAAACACACAAACACATGGACTGTAATGCTGTCTCTAGTATATTCACAACACTTAAAGAAGAGGCATGATTGGTCGGTTCCACTGTTACCACATTTCCTATGATACTTTCCAATAATTGCATACACTAAATGCTTTTATATGGTGAATGGATGTTCAACAGCCACTGTAAGATTGGGACAGAAAATGGTGTTTCCAGAAACATTAGGTAACACAAAAAAAACCTGATGATTTGACCTAATCTCTCTCTTTTATGAATGGCCTGTTGTTTGTTGTATTGTTAGCTTATATTTTGTTTTCCATTCGCACACTTTGAACTGAAGCATATCCCACACACTTGCAGCTATTGGTGAGCGCATTGAACTGATTTTTGCATGAGGGTTAGCTTTCCCCAGTACCTATGTCCCTCGCCGTCATGCGAACCCTCTTGGACTTCTGAAGTACTTTAGCATACATTTAGTGTATGAATGATCACATGGCTAAGTTCTTACAGCAGTGAATGCAGTATGTTTATGTTGATGCATTCTTCTTTGAATAGTTGAATTGAGATGGGTCAGGAACCGACATAATAGCTCTTGGGACATTCCCATACATGATCCTTCCTCATCTTCAACAACCAACGAAGAATCCCAATACTAATGGTGCCAGCTGTAATCTGATTATGTGTCCGTCTGGCCTTTCCTCGGAGTACTGAGTGTCTGTTCTTACACACTATACACATGGTCCCAAAGCGTCCTTGACCACACCTGTCGTATTGTGTGCCAATACCCCACCCAGCTGTGCAGATTCAACTGATGTGTCTCGCTGCTCTTTCCCGAACACACCAGCATGCCCTGGTGTAAAGATCCAACGAGTGTTCCCAGTCTTTGATTTTTGTTTTAATCCAAGCATACCACTCCGCATGAAGTATACCTGTCTTCACTCTTCTCAGCATGCTCTGTGAGGCCGTTACTATCACCGCATGTTTGTGCTGTTTGTCCTGCAGCCATCAGGATGCCGCAGTGACTGCCTCCACTTCCATTCTCACACTAGACATTTTATAAATTGCCAGGCTCTCCAGCACTGAGCACCGTCCATTAACCTTCGCTATGAATCCCAAGGCCCTTCTTTTGTCCTTTATCACAGAACCATCAGTGTAGATGATTATATCACCGTGTTGCAAATTGTCCTGTATCAGTTGTTGCACCTCCCATTCAGCGCTATCTGCTGGCTAATCCTTATCACTGGTATAAATTATTGCTGTTTGTGTATTTGAGTTTTAAGGATTCACTGTTTACTTCATCTTTGTGTGTGTGTGCGTGTGAGAGAGTGAGAGAGAGAGAGAGAGAGAGAGAGAGAGAGAGAGAGAGAGAGAGAGAGAGAGAGAGAGAGAGAGAGATTATTTTTGCAGTTTGCACCTGGCAAGATTCAGTGTAATATGCCTGGCAATAAATAGTGTAACCTATTGTTTATATCTTCACTTTTTACATTCACAATGAAAACACAATTGATTTGATATTCTTCTTTCTTATCTGCAGTGGATGTACATTGTGCCAGTTGTCATCATGATGGTGATCATGTCATCAGCAGATCAGCAGGCCCAAGGAGGTGGCGGAGGCCGCTAGAGCAACAGCTGATGAGCTGATCTAATTGTTAGCGCTCTTGTATTGTTGTTATTGTTTGTGCGTTTGTTTGGATATCTTGTAAGCTTTGTTGTGTTAGATGACTTTCTGTGTGAATGCTTTAGTCATACGTGAATAGTTCATCGGCCAGTGAAAGAGATCAGTTAGCTGAAGTAAGCATCAAAGCAATTTTATAGCATGTATGTGAACTACAGTAACTCCCCATCCTTATGGCAGTTGGGCATGGATTACTTGTCATCCTGGTGCTTGATCTTCAACAACATGTCATTCTTATGGCAGTTGAACTTCAATAACTTATCATCCTTATGGCAATAGAACTTAAATAACTGTTCATCCTATAGGAATTATCTACCAAGCAATTTCCTTTCCCTTGTTACATTTAACACAGTTGTATTCTATCTAGGTTGTCTTTGAGCATAGGCTTGGAGTCTGTTGACAATAACTCTGTGAAGGAAACATAACCAATCTGGGCCTGTTCCCAGCCGGTCTATATTTGCCATGTTGAATCATTAGCTGATGACATCCAAATGTACCTGCCCATTAGTGTGAAGTTTCAGTACCAGTCTTGCCAACCCTGCTGGTTTGTGGGCTTGGAGAGGGGAAAGAGAGTTCAGCAACACAGTTCCTATGGAGATGGTTCTTTGGTAGGGGATTGGAAGAGAAGTCTCTCTCAGAAGAGTCACTTTTACCACGGGCATAGAGGTTGAACTTTCAAGGATAGTAGAGAAACAAGAGCATCTTGTGTAACTGTTGGAAGTAACTTTACTGCATTTTATTTGTGGTAGTACATGTGTATATGAACGTGTCCTATTTCATATGATGTGTAACTGAAACAAGAGATGTATGTGGTATTGTGTGTTGGTGATACATAAAGTAAACATAAGTTGTATGTAGTTGAAACATAACTTCAGACATGTATTTGCTTGTGTGTGTTGATGATGATACAAAATTAAACATATGACATGTATTTGTTAATGTGTGTGTGCATATGGTTTCAGTGTGTTGGTGATATGTAATTTAAACATAAGACATGTACTTGCTGGTTTGTATGTGATGATGCAATATTTGTGTTTCATTGTTGATTGTTGTAATTATACACCTCTGGTTGTATGTCTTGCAGTTGCCCTGATTGTAAACAAGATAATGTTATTAAAAGTATAAGTGGATTCGGTTCTTTCTTCTTTCATGTATAAACTATTTTGCTTATCCATTCTAAAAATTGTTACGGTGGGAAGTTTGCTTGAAACAATTTTATCTCCAAAATTGCACGTTTCACATTTGCAATAAATGAAAATCTCATAGTTTGACAGTGCAGTTGAACGTCTACATTGTAATCATATGTGGATTATTTATTTCATTTGCCTGTTATGGTTGTATTCTTGGATGAGTCATCAACAGTCACGTGCGGTATAAATGGCACATATGTCATTGCCTTGTGTTACCTGGGCCCAAAAGTAAAGCAAAGAATATTAACACTAGCCTACCATGCTGTACACTAGACCTTGTGTTACCATGATCCAAAAGTAAAACAAACAATATTAGCACTGTAACCGACCATGTGTGCTGTACACTAGACATTGTGTTCATCATCATCATCATGTGCCCTGCCGGTAAGCGTGGACGGTTATGTTATGCCATGACTTGATCACCAGAGTTGTGGATCAGCTCAGTGTTCTTGTCTTGACCATACGACCATGCACCGTGGCCAAGCCATCCAGGTATTTAGTAGCCTGCTGATGGTCTGGAGTCACCTGGTGCACATGACTACCCCTACCGGGCGAGGCTGCTCCTATGGAGCACCCATTTACATTGTTTCTCTGATTTTCGATGAGATTGCAAAACATAATTTTCTTGGCATATGTAAAGAAAGTAGTTTGCCATTGCTTTCCTTCTTAGCAGTGACCATACTGGTCAATGACCGTAGCCATTGTCTTCCCCCAAAGAAAGAGATCCTCTGCCTACCATCGTGAAGCTGGAGACCATAACCTACAACTATCTGTTGGCTGCTCTTCAACCTCATCCACCACCTGCGCCCATGGCTTCACATAACCCTGATCGGGAGGCTAAACTTGTGCTCCACCTTGCCCAAGGGTGTCCCGTAGACTATTGGAGAGAAGGAGGTACCTTACTTCTCCTTTGATAGGGGATACCCCTACCCCGCTACCCTGAGATCTTATGTTACCTGGGCCCAACAGTCAAACAAACAACATTAACACTAGCCTACCATGCGTGCTGTAAGAGTCCACTGAGGCAGGTTGGCATGGAACTGGCTACCTCAACCTATCAAAACATTTAGCTACAACATCCAACCAATCATGAACAAGGCTACCAAAAGGCCTGGCATGAGTTGATTTAGTGCCTATGCTCCATTGGGAGATGAAAAGCAGAAGAAAAAGAGAGAATAAGAAGATGAATTGCTTTTACGGAGATAATTGCTATGATAACCAATCAGTATGGGCACTGCCAAAAAGGAAAGTAATGACAAAGTACCTTCTCTACAGATGCCTAGAAAACTGTTTGAAAAAAGAAAGTATGGAAAATTTACTGTAATGGAGGACAAGTTCGGCACAGGACAAGCCAGTGGGTGGATAAATTGCCACACAAATACGTACACACAAGTACAAACATATAAACCAAAGAACACATAAAGAGGCAAATTAATCATTGCTTAGAAAATATATAACCCAATGGCAATGTACGGCTATGAGATTTACACACTTAATTAATCTACTGCAAAGAAACTTTGTTGAACATGAAATATTACAGAAAGATGCTGAGAAAATAGTGTTTCCCCGGAAAAAGACCTAACCCTATAATAAGCCCTAGCACGATTTTTCAAGTTGTTTTTAATATAAGACCTACCCCTAAAATAATCAATCAATCATGTGCCATGCCGGAAAGCGTGGGCGGTCATGATTCGCCATTTCACTCGATCACCAGAGTCGTGGATCAGCTCAGTGTTCCTGTCTCGTCCATGCCATGTGGCCAAGCAATCCTAAAATAACATAAATAGTTAAGATCGTCAGCTAGAATGAGAGACTTGCTGCAGAATGGCTAATCTAAATGCAGACGCCACTGGTGCGCACTTGATAATGAACAGATGTGGTTCACAATTTAATACGTCACTCGTGTGAAATAAAGTTACTAATGCACTACGAGCAGGCTACATGGACAAGAAATGCTCATTTAAGGAAAGCTTTATTGCTGGACATGAGAGACCGGGACCAGTGGTTCTACAGGAAATGGGATCGCAAGAAATACAGGCCGGAATTCGGGATTAGTAGAGTTATGACGATGTTCCAGAAGAATATGACATGACTGTATTTGAATAAATGTAGAAATTTGTACATGAATAAATGTAGATTTTTGTATCTGAAAAAAGGAATATACATCTATCCATCCATCATGCGCCATGCCAGTAAGCGTGGGCGGTCATGTTTTGTCATCTCACTCGATCATCAGAGTCGTCGATCAGCTCCGTGTTCCTGTCTCGACCATGTCACGTGGCCAAGCCACCCAGGTATTTACTTCTAAGTCTTCCCCTTGGGCCGGCTTCCTGGCCTAGAGGTTAGCGACTTTTCTCCGTAATCTCGTATACTCTGTCATTTTACCAGTACCACAATTACATTGATCGATATCTCCTTGTATCTAAACTCCGGTATCTTTAGTTTATTGATTTCAGCCTGTTATGTCCTATGTGGAGTCTGAAGATAGCCACTAGTTCACTTCGGTCAAGTGTGTAATATGCATATCCTTCTGGTGGCCTGGATGCTCTGATTCCCATTTGGTTCTATAAATGCTTTTTATAAACCTCTTTGCCTCATTATAGGTTATGTCTATGTCAGGTTGTGGTAGTCGTCCACCCTCTTTTGTTAGTCTGTCAGCCTCTTCATTTCCAGGTATACTGCAATGTGATGGGATCCACTGTATTACAACTTTTTTGGATTTCTGGCATAGTCCATGGAGTGCTGCTATTAGATCTGCTAGTTCTGTGCTGTTTTTGCTCTTCGGTATAGAGACAGTTGACTTTGCATCTGTGAAGATAGCTATTTGCTTCTCTTTATTTTCCTCCATCAAGAGCATTTCTGCTGCAGTTTTCAAAGCCTCTACCTCTGCTTTGTAGTTACTTGAAAATTTCGTTGATTTCAATGTTTCGGGTTATGAACGTTTCGGGTTACGATCCGAGTTCTGGAACGAATTAAGTTCGTAACCCGAGGTACCACTGTGTGTGTATGTGGGCGTGCGTGCGTGTCTGTGTATATCATTGGCACATTTCTGTCTTGACAGACGATAGTTTAGTACATTGTGCTTTAAAAAGGCTTAATAACTACGAGCCATGGCGGTGGAGAATGTGACTGATAAGGCCAATTCGCACTGTACATGTTCGTCCACAGTGGATGCATGTGAAAACATGGTCATTTCCACCATCATGCACCATCTTACGTCTCTCACGCTCTATATGTGCTTTATCTGCAATCATACCTCGCTGTAGCACAAAGCCTGGGCTAAAATATAGAGACCATGGGTTGCCCATGCAGCATGATCCCTCTCTCGGCCTGCCTAGTTCACTCCAGAGGAAAGGTATAACCTCTACATCTGGAACAAGACAAGCTGCAGAAGCTGCCGGATCAGCAAAACAATGCTCTAACTGTCCGCCTGTCGGAGCTTCGATCCTAGACCAGCTGCCAACGAAGGCTTATGGCCTGGTCTGCCCTGCCATGACATTTTGTCTTTAGGTTGCATTTCCTCGCACCAGGATAAGGCTTGCACCCTCCCAATTGCGCTCTTCCGCCCGAAGCCGATGGCACAATGTGGGGTGTCGGGTTTGGTAAGCGCCTCCGAACATTCGGCACTAACAGAAAGCAGGTAGTACCGTCTACTGTCATACGGTAGCTCAGTCATATCTCACTAAGACCTGCCTCATATATATATATATATATATATATATATATATATATATATATATATATATATATATATATATATATATATATTAAGACATCCCTCGAAAATAAGCCCTAGTGCACCTTTAAGCTAAAATTAATAAAAGGCCCGGTCTAATTTTCGGGGAAACACGATAATATCAAGTGAGTATTAAACGCGCTGAATATTGAAGGCAACTGGAACTAACCATCGTCTGAGCAGGGAAGCTGAACAATTATCACATATAATATAAGACACTTGAACCCGGGAAGGTTAACCCGGTCAACGAATGCCCGCAGAAGTCGGATGTGTCGGCCTAACGGCGCAAGAACGCAGCTCTGCTGTAAACAGTCACAACGCAATCACATCCGGAAAAAAAACTCCGGATGAACGAAGAAGAAGAAGACACTTGAACAAGACAACAGATTTTGTTGCCTATGGCAGTAAAAAACATAATGGCAGAAATGACAAAAAGAACAGGAATTTGAAAAATCAAGACACATACAATAGGTTACACAATTTATTGCCTGTCATATTTCGCTGCATCTCGTCAGGTGAATACTGCAGACGTCACTTAACATAAAACCAAAGCAAACAATGAATCCTGCAAGCTGAAATATACAACACACATTGCGCAAAAGTATTGTTTGTCTTTATTTATCAAATTCACGACATAAACAGTGTTTAGAATTTAAATTGCCAAATTCGACAACGTGAAACAGCTCCCCACATCTACAGCTAAGCTACAAATTAAAATTAGCATGATCAAGTAGTATGGTGCAGAAACACGGACAATACGTAAACTATGTGTGAATATCATGACAGGAGAAGACAATAGAGGACTTCTATCTGATACTAAAGAAAACACTGAAGAGAGGATAGAATAGGCAGCAGACTAAAGTTTCGAAATTAGAAAACTAAACAGCAGAAGGACATTTATAGCCTTTCCATTTTGCTATCTATCTTCGGATGATCTCCACGTTTATATAGGTGGGGATATGGGGTGTTCCATTTTAGTTCCATGCAGCCTTTATGATTCCTGTATATACAATTTGGTGCTAAAGATTTCATGCACTGAACTAAGAATCTTATTGTATGCTTTAAAATTGGAGGCGAGCAGCGCACCTTTTGATAATTTCAACTGTGGTGAAGATGCTCTTGATTACAATGATGCCTTTTCTCTTTATGACATGTACATACTTTTTATGTAACATTTGTATTAAAAAGCACGGATCTGTCATCTTACGGTAGGTGTGATTTGGAAATACCTTCACAAATAACTTGTTATGGTATTTCTAAACTTCTTATCGCACCACGTCAGTATTTGTGTTTGGAACAAGAATGCACACCAACAAATAGTCCTCATTTCTGCCGTTAAATCGTTTGCTCTCGATAATTTAACTGTCAGCAATAGATGGCATCTCTCGCAGATAGCGTTGCTTAGAAACTAACGATAACGACGAAACATCGAATTATTTGTGCCCCTAAGTTCACCTGTACTCTGCTGCTATTGACAATGGCCGGACAAACATTGCTTTATATTCCGTAAGAGCTACAAAGTAATCCTGGGATCTACCATGGACTGCGGTTTTCTGTAGTATACACTTTATTTGAAAGAGTTACCGTGTAGTGGAACACAGCTCGCAATCCCGCTTACCGCGTGCGAAATACAGCTGCGGGCGAATTGGAAGCAGACCGCCTTGCGTTGATTGCCATACAATGGTATGAGTGTCGGTCGTTCAAAACACAATGGCAAACTACTGAACGTAAACTTGCCAAGAAATCACAAACAGCAAAAGATGCTGGGCTTGACTGCGACGTCCTGTAAAGGATATGCATTAACTGTGTAGAAAATACGTTGTTCTTGTTGGAAACAAATTTATTTCTCCTGGTATTGTTGAATGCGCATGCTCCGTGGCGAAGGTGTTACCGACGCGGTTCGTGATCTCGCATACCCGCGTTCAAAAACCTGCTGCGGGAAACTTGGCAGCAGACCGTCTTGTGTTGGTTGTTTTACGAAATGATATGGGTGCCGATCGTTCAGAAAGCAATGGCAAACTACTGAACGTAAACTCGCCAAGACATCACAACAGCCAAAAATACTGGTGTTGACTGCAACGTCCTGTTAAAGATATGCAACTAATATTTTTTTATTGTTGAATGCAGGTGGCGAAGAGACAGAGAGTATATTTAAATGTAGGCATGGAAGAAACAGACAGACATGTTCTTTAGAGAACAGAAGACTACGACTTGGACACCTTTGAAACATATGCTGATGAATGGAGGATGTGGAACCGTTTGACAACAAACGCATCTCTGTGGCAGCCGACGATTTATGGGAAAGAAGTCACTGTATTTACTTTTAATCTCGGTCCCTTTTTTATTGCAGGATTTACTAACTAAATGTTTCCGCCACAAGCTCACACTTGACAATAGTGAACATTTCCTGTGGTTTTCGCTGACACAGGAATGGAGCAATTATGGGGGATTAGTTTGCTATGAAGTTGGAACTGTACGATTACTACTACATTACTAAATTGTAGCTATTTTGACTTTTGTCTGCTTTTTCCTGCTTATTGTTTGTAAATCTCCCCCAATAGGACATACGAGGTGGGGTGACTATTTCCCTTCCGTCTCGCTTGTACTTCCCAGATTATACACACAAAATTAAGAAAATAGTCTGGTACCCATCTTTAAGAAGCTGGGTTGACCCAGAGTCGCACTGGTGGGAAAGATGAATCCTGCGTCTGCTGGAGAATGAACGCGGGCTACTGTCATTGCTGGCAAGCGCACTGACCACTATGCATAGGTCAAATAGAGTGTGGGGCTGTAATGTTGGAAGTCATAAAATGCAGAGATTTGAAAATAAGAGTTATGATTGCTTCGCGTGTTTCATTGGTTTCCCGTTAATGACAGCGGACGCAAATACGCTTTCTCAGCGTGGATAGATGTCAGAGATGTTGAAGAACAGAGAAGGGATATGCGGTCACAGATTCCAGCAGGAGAGTTTAACCCAGGACAGTAGCTATTGCCCGCCAATGGCTCGCACGCACTAATTATGCCATAGTCACTATATTGGCTGATTCTATGTCCGAGATACAGAAGGTAACAACGGGTTGCTGGGGTATGCTTGGCTGCCTGTTATTAGTGTGATCAACCCCCGGGGACTTCCATGGATATTTCATACCCTGGACATGGTAATGAGAGTCCGTGTTAATGAGAGGGCAGATGTTCAGGCTTCTAGGGCCTTTTTATTGGGCACTTTTCGAACTGACATATTTTCATTCGTTAAGGCGATCAATGGAAGGATTTCAGTGTAATGATTTGGGATGTAACGAAACTAAATAAATAGTATACACACAGTTGAACACTCAGCAATCATTTAGCGATGTGAATTAAAAAAACAAACCCGTTACGGGAATCCGGTGTGGGTATGTGAAGTACAAGGATCATCACATTTTTTTACATGCCTGAATTCATTCATTCATTCAGTAGCATATCCTTTTCTGAACCTCGCTCCCATAACAACCTTCAAGACAACTTCACGGTCATGAGCATATTGTCCCGCATCTGATACACCCATCTGGAGATCATCTGCCACATCCTGCACCCATCTTCTCTTTGGCCTTCCTCTTCCTCTCTTCCCGTGCATATACGTCTCCACTATTGTTCTCTCAAAACTTTTATGACGTTTCAAGTAACCAAAATATTTCAGTTTTTTTTTTTAGTTTTATGGTCTTCAGTAACAAACCGTCTTCAATGTTCAGATCTTGTCGTATGAATGCATTTGTTCTTTTCTGTATCCAAGATATTCTTAGAATCCGTCTATAACATTTATATTCAAAGGCATGTATGCGATGTTCAGCTTGTGTAGCCAGTGCCCAGTTTAGTAAGTGACCCTAACAACCATCAACATGCCTGAATGCACGAAGGAAAAGGTGACCAGTCTTTCACTCCCATAGCTAGCGACGAGGCCAGGCATCGAACCCTCGTTCGATCGCACTCATGCCTTTGTTAGTGCAACCTGCTAATCCTAACACCAGCGCTCCCGCTCCATGTAAATTGGTAAAAGCTTGATTAGTCAGTTAATTTCATATCCTTTACAGGACGTAGCAGTCAACTCCAGCATTTGTTGGCTGTTTATTATTTCTGGGCAAGTTTAAGTTCAGTAGTTTACCATTGCTGTCTGAATGACTGGCACTCATGCCAGTCTCATACTCGTTCAGAAAGTAATGGCAAACTGCTGAACGTAAACTTGCCAAGGAATCAAAAAATGGAGGTGATTGCTACGTTCTGTAAAGGATATGCAACTAACTTTATTAGTAAGTACGAGTATGTAAAGGACGCATTTACACGCCCAAAGATGACAGAAAGAGACAAACAGTTTTCTGTGGTCATGTGATGAGAAGAAAGACATTGGAGAACATGGTGACGACTGGAAAGATCAAGGGAAAGAGAGGCAGGGGCAGATCAAGAGAAATGATGCTGGACGGATTGAGACAGTGGCATGGAGGAATATCATCAGCAGAGTTGATCCAGAACACCAAAGACCGAGATCTGTGGAGAGACATGAACGCCTACGCCAGCTGGCATGGTACTTGATCATGATGATGAAGGCGAAATAGGCATATGGTGCAAGACCCATATTTGTAGAGACCAGTCAGTATTCAGTGAGTGATGTGGGCAGTATCACACCGGTCGCATTTACTTCCCAGACATTACCGGTACCCATTTTAGGCTACATCGAACCCAGGTTAATATTTTAAAGATTCGAATCCGCCCTGGTGCGGATCGAACGAAAAATCACCAAAGAATTATTACGAGTATTGTTTCAATGTTTACAGGTGGCCAAGCTGGGTTTCAATCACGAACAATGCATGATGTATGACTGGCTCTTTCCCGTGAATTCCAGTCTTCATGGAATGTGTATGTTTACATTTGTTGTTATTATATAACAATAGTCATATCAAAGAGAAAGATTTAATGTCATATAACAATAGATGGGAAACTGCTTAATTAAGGTGATGCATTTTATAACCTAGGGGCAACCATAACATCGTAAGCATAACAGAAATTAAGAGAAGAATAGGTCAAGCAAAAGCTGAATGTCAGAAAATCAAAGGTATCTCATGCAATAAGACATTACCAGTGAAGGTCAGAAATAAGAGTCCTGGTGTGTTATGTAGAACTTGATATGCCATACGGCAGTGAATCATGGGGCATGAATGACCAGATTAGGAAGAGCTTGGCGGCAACGGAGATGTGATTTCTGAGATGAATGTTGTGAATGCCTTGGACTGCCTTGGACTGCCAGAGTAACCAACAACGACTGCTAGGTATAGGCTAATGAAAGTTGAACATTATTACAACTATAAGAAAGAGATTATTTTCTTTGGTCATGTCATGAGAGAAGAGGCATTGCGGAACACCGTGTCGTCTTGACAAATCAGCGGTCGAAGAGGCATAGGCAGACCGAGAGAAATGATGCTGGGTGGACTGAGAAGGTGGCATGGAGGAATACCATCAGCAGAGCTGACCCAGAACAGCAAGGGTCGAGATCTGTGGAGATCCATGAGCGCCTGCGCAGGTCACATGATGATGATGATGATGATTTGATCACGGGTGAAAAGTCAAATTCACAGAACACCGGACAACACACTCTGCAATACCTGTCGGATGAGCTTCGAAGTGCACTAGTTCCTTCATAGCAAAGGCAACTTGAAATGGAGACGATGGGTTCGAACACAGTGTACATCCATAGTTTCTTAAGCTCCTTTTGTCTAATGCAGTGTTACCCAAACATTTTAAATTGCCACTCCTTTTATAATTGATAAGTAACACAAACCCACGCCCCCCCCCCCCTTTTTTTAAAAACAGTTCAGTATTTCATAACCACACCATATATGCGGGTGCCACTGTAATGTAGCAACTAGCACATTTACCCGCCAGCTCTGCGGTCATATGTTAAACTTCTCAAAGAGACGGATTCGTTTTTAATCAACCTTACCTTCCAGATTGAGACGGCCTAAATTAGATACCATGAAATGATCAGAGACGTACAGGCATTTACCACTTCATCCATCTTTATTATGTGCAATAACAATTATAATTATGTGCAGTAACAGTAAACTTGCGTGATTTTGGGCTTAAACAAAATTAACAATTTTAATTACGTTCATTTCGCTAAAACCACATTAACAAGTATAACTACGTGAGCTTCGCTACATTAAGCAATTATAATTAGGGTATTTCGCTCAAGCAACATTGGCGGTTATAATTTTGTATTTTTCGCTAAAACAGTATTAATTATTGTAAATGCGTGTATCTCACTAAAATAACATTAACAATTATATATACGTGTATTTAAGTTGAAACAACATTAACAATTATAAATAAGTATAAGTATATTTGAATAAAGCAATATTATAAATTATAATTACGTGGATTTTGTTAAAACAGCGTTAACAATTATAATTACTCGCGAAACTCGAGTATAGTGCTTCCATATTGACGTAGATAGGCCTTAGGTTCATACCAGAATCCGATCGGCGTTGCCAGTAGTGGGTTGTGCTCAATATTTAAATTTCAAATCCCGAAACAACCACATAATCAATTATAATTACATGTATTTGTGAGATAAAACAAAATAGTTTATATGTGTATTATTTTATTTAGTTAAACTAGTTTATTATTGATAGACAGCGCGCAATAAATCTTTATGTTCTGTAAGTTCAGCATATAATGTGAAGGGCGAGTTCGTGAACTCTGGTTGGTCTTTGCTGACTAGAAGAAAACTTATGAGTAACGTCCCTTGTTGGCATTCACGCAACATTATCACACAGAGATTCCAGGATTACAGTTTGAGAGAGCTTCACGTGTTGCACTTTCAGCGACTGGTTCGCGACTTTCCACCTAGGCAAAGATAATAAAAAAGACTAGTTCAGTTACACTAAACACATAAATACAATGACTTCTAGACAATTTTCATATGCGGTTGATAGTCTAGACAATGTTACGTTTAGTAGTTTCCCAGTGCATTCTGAGCGACAAGTCTGCGTTCTGCGTTTAAGTCAAACTGACCGGTGTAGGGCATAAACTGCTAGTCCGACACCAGAGCGCCGGAAGTTTAAGAGCTAGAGTTCTCTTATTCTTTCACGCACCTGTGGTTATCTTGACAGTCTGTAAGGAGGACAATGAGAGTTCATTCCAGTATACCATTCCTGTTGGTTAATGTTTATGCCCGCAATGGGAGTATGGACGCCAGAAGTGGCAGTGCTTAAGTGGCATATTAGGCCACGAGAGAAATGTTATTTTCTGTGGTGACTTCAACGCTAAAGGCAGATCATGGGGAAACACTTCCTCCAATACACAAGGGGAGGAGCTCGAGACTGCACTGGAAAAGACCACAAAACAATTCAGGGATATCGAATTATAACCATGCAGAATACAATAGGCAAGCTGCTGGAGAAGGTAATTGCCAGGAAAATATCAAGCCAACTAGAGAGGCAAGGTGTTTTCCCACCTACCCTGGGTGGGTACCGTCCAAAAAGAGAAACCTGGACCAATGCAGCAGTCTTTGCCCATGATGTCTATGAAGGTTTCCACTCAGGCACTGAAACCGTTGCTGCAGCGATTGATCTTGAGGACGCATACAACAGAGTACCACTGGATTTTTTAATGTTTCAGCTTCTTGAACTAAACGTAAGTCCATTCCTCCTTAGTTGGATCGCTGCAGCCCTCTTCCAACGGAAAGTAGTTTTTATATGTGGCAGTTGGACTTCGGAACCAACAACAATATATCCTGGCCTACCACAGGGATCACCATTATCTCCGGTACTGTTCAACGCCTACACAGTGAGAATCACCAGTGAGCAGATCACTGGACCTGGCAGGACATTGTCATATGCCGATGATGTTTTAGTGTATCGTCAGGGTAAGGATAGAGAGGAGGTTGCTGTGGAACTACAAACCGAACTCAATCGCATAAGTACTTGGTGTGATGAAGCTGGATGGCGACGGACGGTCGTGTTGTTTTGTGTTCGTTAACTTTTTCGCGTAGGGGATGGATTTATTCATCTCTTGCGTGTAATTGGTGTGCCAGGATGTAAAACCAGGAGTTTCTACTCAAGATCTGCGCGGGTGCTACGGAGTTCGTGCATCGAGCGAAGCCATCCTTGAGTGAATTTTCAGCAGCGTGTGTGGTTTTCAAAGTCTGTGTTTACGTTTTTTCAACATGGCGGAACAACGTGTGTTCTTCGTGCGGTCTGCAGTCAACATACCGAAGCGGCGGGGTAGCCGCTCAGGGAAAAAGAAGCAAGGTAAGCGTGGAGGTTTGAGGCGTTTTAGACTCAAGTGACACCGTCTAGGACTCAGGAATATCCGTATTCTATATTGGAACTGTGCCAGTGTAAAACAACGGGGCTCTATTTTAGAAACCCTAGTTTACAGGAACGACATTGTAGCACTCCAGGAGACGAGACTGGGCGATCAGCTACTCCAGATTGCCGGCTTCAAATGTTTCTACAACAGACGACATCTGGGAATGGCGATTCTCGTTCGCGACAGCATGGTGGCGTCAGAGCTAGACATGTCCAGTTGGGACAGTGACGATATACAAATACAGGCGTTGAGAGTTCATTCCAGTATACCATTCGTGGTGGTTAATGTTTATGCCCGCAATGCCAGTGTGGACGCCCAGAAGTGGCAGTGCTTAAGTGGCATATTAGGCCACGAGAGAAATGTTATTTTCTGTGGTGATTTCAACGCTAAAGGCAGATCATGGGGAAACACTTCATCCAATACACAGGGGGAGGAGCTCGAGACTGCACTGGAAACCATCGACCTGGTTTGTATCAACAGTGGCTGTGTCACCAGAACAGCAAGCCGTCCGGGCGATGAGGACAGTGTTATTGATCTGGCGCTAGTTTCACCTTCACTCACTACAGTGTGTAGATGGGGTGTCCTAGGACACCATGGCAGCGACCACCACCCGTGCAGCATACTGGTGGAGAAAGGCAGAACCAGGCAGCACAAGCTAAAGGTAAAGACGTTCCAGTATGACAGTACAGGGCAAGATGTGGTGAGTAAAATAAGACGTGACAAGCGCAGAACGTTTCAGGGCAGGAAAAAAAGCTGGGAGCAGCCACCGTGGTGGAGTTTCGAGGTGGAGAAGGCTAGGGTGGATAAGCGTAGTGCTGTAAGGAGATGGCAAAATGCCAAGAAGAACAGAGCTGGTCATCCTAGTCCCTGCTTGCACTTAGAAAGAGAGATGCACACAAAAGTAAGCTACTTCAAAAAACTGGTCACGGTTGTTAAAAGCGAAAAATGGGCAGAGGTGTATCAAAGAGTAAGCACAGACAAGTCACTGAAATTGTTCTGGCGACTACATAAAAGCATGAGTGGTGTAGTCAAGAATAAGAGCATTTCTGACTTCCAAGGTGCTGACCTCATCTGGCAGAGGACTGACGAGGACAAGGGCAAAGCCCTCTTTGAACGCTACCTTGAGCAAAGCAACCAGACAGACATGGGAGGCCGAAATCTGGCCAAGGAGGTCACCTCAGACAGATGCAAGGCCCAGGACACTTCGGATGAAGACACAGTGACAGTGAAAGAAATCAAGGCTGTGCTTCGACGATCAAAAAACAGTGCTCCAGGTCCTGATGGCATAAGATACGATGACATTAATAGGTGTACCGACAATGAGCTAGAGAAACTAGCAGACATGTACAACAACAGTATAGGGGGTGCTAGCATCAAGGAGGAATGGTTACACAGCTATCTGATTCCCTTGCCGAAGCCTGACAAAGACCACAAAACAATTCAGGGATATCGAATTATAACCATGCAGAATACAATAGGCAAGCTGCTGAAGAAGGTAATTGCCAAGAAAATATCAAGCCAACTAGAAAGGCAAGGTGTTTTCCCACCCACCCTGGGTGGGTACCGTCCAAAAAGGGAAACCTGGACCAATGCAGCAGTCTTTGCCCAGGATGTCTATGAAGGTTTCCACTCAGGCACTGAAACCGTTGCTGCAGCGATTGATCTTGAGGACGCATACAACAGAGTACCACTGGATTTTTTAATGTTTCAGCTTCTCGAACTAAACATAAGTCCATTCCTCCTTAGTTGGATCGCTGCAGCCCTCTTCCAACGGAAAGTAGTTTTTAGATGTGGCAGTTGGACTTCGGAACCAACAACAATATATCCTGGCCTACCACAGGGATCACCATTATCTCCGGTACTGTTCAACGCCTACACAGTGAGAATCACCAGTGAGCAGATCACTGGACCTGGCAGGACATTGTCATATGCCGATGATGTTTTAGTGTATCGTCAGGGGAAGGATAGAGAGGAGGTTGCTGTGGAACTACAAACCGAACTCAATCGCATAAGTACTTGGTGTGATGAAGCTGGGGCAATGGTCAACCCAACAAAGGCAACAGTGACTTGGTTCTCGTTGAATAATCATATTGTCAACACTCCAACACCAACTGTAATGCTGTGTTCAGAGATGGTGGAAAGAACGCAGGCCTTTGACCTGTCCGGCTTGGGAGGCCCTGCTGGTAGCTACGCTACCGCCGGCATAGCTCTCAGGGTCATTGAGAAACTCAAGCTCCCCCACCACGACAAGGTGGAAACACCATCGGGGGAGACTACTACTACTACTACTATTATTATTATTACTACTACTTCTACTACTACTACTACTACTACTACTGCTACTACTACTTCTTCTATTACTACTACTACTACTACTACTACTACTACTACTACTACTACTACTACTACTACTACTACTACTATTACTACTACTATTATTATTATTATTACTACTACTACTACTACTACTACTACTACTACTACTACTACTACTACTACTACTACTACTACTACTACTACTACTACTACTACTACTACTACTACTACTATTACTAATGCGATTTCGATAATACACTACCATTAGTAGTTATATAAGGCCATGTCGCCTCCAGACGTAGCATATGTACGAACTATTCTTGAATTCAAAGCGAGAGAACGCCCACACACAAAAGAACAAAAACCAGTATATTTCCTAACTCTTTTTACAGAGCACAGACAAGCAGAGTACCTTCACTAGTTTGTAGGCTCGATCCACGCATGTATATTCACGAATCAGGCACACTTTAAGCATGTGAGTGTTGTTCTAATTCAGCCCGCCGTGGAAAATTAATCTCTATTCAGTATACTATATTATGCCCCTTCCTGGGGTGAAGAATAATTATCTGCCCCTGTCAATCAAGAGTACGTTAATCATCGTTGGACTGGCTCTGTACTTTCGATAATTATAATAATTCTTATTTTCAAAGGTATAAATAACAACATCTACATCAGTTCTAATAAACATCAGTGCTAGATACACCAGGAGAACTTACTGCTTGGGTCTATTTTGATGATGTCCCCGCGACAGAAGACCTGCCAAAGGTGTGAAATGAGCACATCAAGGTCCAGCAGAACCAGCCCACCAAAGACTGTGTGGAGGAGATCATCAAACTGTTGTAAGTCTAATAGTGTTGTTGTGTATGTATGTGTATGTGCGTGCGTGCGTGCGCTCGTTTGTGTGTGTGTGTGTGCGCGTGCACACACGCTTGCGCGCGTGTGTGACTTTCTTATTCACCGTTATAACATTTTGATATTGTGAGTGGATTGTGCGCTTCTCGTAATTATTGACATATTCTTAATGCACATGATTAGAGCAGGGCATTCCCTTGTATTGACAGTAGGAAATGGTTGTCACGTGGAGAGTTAAAGATTCTCATGCGGATGTAGAAGACAAAAGGTAATCTCCACATTATCCTCCCAAGATTTTAATTAACGACAACGACGACTAAGAGGACGGCGACCAAGAAGAATAAGGTGAAGAAGGTGATAACTAAGACGGACAATAACAACAGCCGTGCTTCCATACGATATAGTATGTTTCTGTGTATTAAGTGTAACCAATAAAGAGAAAGAACACACATACACACACACACACACACGCACGCACGCACGCACACACACACACACACACTTTACATAACTACTCACCCACAACCAAAATGATAATCCCCGCAGCTCCAATGCTCTTGGCACTGGGTCTGTCGTCTTTTATACTATTCAGTTTACGGTAATTTGCCCTCGTTTCGTCTGCATTCACTGTCAGCTCCCGTACAAGCCTGCTGATCTTCAAAATAAGTCAATAGAATCATGTTAATTTGCATCCGTAAATTACGTACTAGTATAAGGTTCCTAGCAAATATGGTTTGTGTGCACAAGATGTCCGATATCGCCCAAGTCTCTGGTTCTAACCTCATTCCATCCCGCTCTTACACACCCCCCACCCTTTCCCAACCCTTACCTTACCTTCTTAAGTGCTCCTAACTGTTAGTTTTAAATCATGATAGTTCCCCATTGTTTCAATCGTCAAAATTTTGGTCTCACCCATATCCTCCTTTCAACTGCCCCCTTTAGTATAGTCTAAGTCAGTGGTTCTAAATCTTTTTTGGCTCATGCACCCCTTCATAATATGTTCAAAATGGCATTCCCCCCCCCCCTCTTTTCATATTTCCTCCTTATAAATTTCCTCCTCCCCCGGGTCCCTACACAGTATTCTTAAAACTGGAAGCTAAATTTAATAACACATGCTAGAACCGTCTAGACGTCAACATAAAACATGATTTGCGGGTCTTCTTACGTTATAAAAGGAATTTCAGAAGGGCGAGAATCACAGAACCTTAAAGTATGGAGGGAAAAACAATATCAAGTAATCGATTCTTATATTAATGCGATCTTGAAATAATCTTAATCCCCCCCCCTTCCCCCCCCCCCCCCCTTCCCTATTGGAAACCATAAAATTCCCCACTGGGAAAGGGGGGGGGGAGGATTCCCCACCGGTTGATAACCACTATTCTAAGTTGTTACCGCTTGTGTTTAATTGTTTCCATTTCCCCACCTTCCCAGCAGTTCTGCCCAGTCCATTTATAGGCATCATTGATGGTTTTCTGGAATCTCTCCCCTTCTCATTTCAGTTTGCTATGGCCACTTGTGCGGTTGAGTGATTGGTCTTGTGGCACCCTCACACCACACCCCTATCCCCAACATCCCCTATACCATCTTCGAATAGCGTGTTCCGTTTCCACACGAATTTCCGGTATGTTCTTGTCTACCTACACATGAGGCGCTTGCTACACACAAGCCGAGTCCATAGCAAGGCAGCTCCTCACCACAGATAAGTAACTTTTCCATATATTTTCAGGTATATTTTCTCGTGTAGTTGTATCTGTGTATATTTCCTTCTTATGTGCTGAGGAAGGTTTTAGCTTCAACGTCTATGTTTTTCACTTGCGATTGTGTTCTAGTAAAACTTACCTATTCTACTTCTCTTTCCTGTCGATTCATTTATTCAGTGGTTTCTATAAGGCGGTAGTCTAGCTGAACACGCATTGATCGATCGATTGATTAAGGAATCGGCGTCACAACATTCATGTCAAATCCATAGATTTGTTTTTTCAAATCCCCGGCCGTAAATGTTGCAAGGCGTAGATATTGATCGTTTCACTGTCACTCCTCCTTCTCTCATGCGTCGCCTTACCAGACTCTCGCAGACTCCTTATTCGAGTACCTTTGAATATGCTGTTACTGTTGCTATGTATTTAACTACACGTATAAGTTATTCATAACTATTATTCAGTATCTCTACCACTTGCCCACAAAGAATGTTTCAGCGTTTGGCTTTTTAGAAGCCAACAGATCTCTCACTCCAGCATATCCTGGACAATATACCTATCTATGTCCCTGGAAGAAAGTGTCGACTATGCTTGCAATACATACATGCCACGTCTGTCCTTTTCGAACTTACATAACAGGAACCGAGAATCAGAAACTTTGATTGTTTGCTGACTCGAGTACTTCTTCAATTGAAAGCTTCGGTGATCGCTGCAATCTCCATCCTTGGACTTGAGGTCGTGAAAGTATAGGCACCATACCCAAGCAGCGACTTCCGCCTTGACTCTCGCTAAGAATTCGCAACCAGATTTCTCTCCTCGCTTCACAGAACGATCTGTACACACTATTGCGTCATCTCTGCGGGCATTTTTAAAGATCCATGAACAAATATACAAATCATCATAATCCTTAGTCTGGTGGCTTGACCTGTACAGAACTTCCCCCCAGAAGCATCATTCCAATGTGTCCCTATCATACATACACTATACGTCCCACTTCTGCTGCTATCATGTGTATATTACCTACATCTTGAATTCATCTAGGTTGTGGTCCCTCTCTCTTTTCCAGTACACCTTCCTCCACAGTTATCTTCTCTGGGCATTCAAGGTTATTCACAGGCCCAAAATATTTCAATTTGCCCAATGTTATTTGAGCTTAATAAAGAATAACCTTCGAGAAGGAGTCATGGTTGGATGGATCTGTTTCTAAAGACCCGGTGACGTATCTATAATTGAATAATTATATTGTCCCCGAAGCAGTTTACTGCTATGGGTCAACCATGTGATAATGCCTGAAAGGGCAACGACAACTAGCGGGCCAATATGTTCCTCACTTTAGCAGTCAACAAGCCCAGGCCTTGAACCCGCGTTTGACCGTGCTCATGACATTACCACCGTCGTTCACGTAGCCATTATAAACACGCATACGCCTTCAGTGATGCTAATATACCTACATGTGCCATTGTCGGGGTTGAACCAGCTACCTAGGCATCGGCACACCGGAAGTTTGAGATCGAGCGCTCCTATCTATTCAGCCATACTGACCCCCACTTATCTGTGTAAATCCCGAGATATACTATAACTGACCAATACAGAGATGTCATTTGCAACGAGGAAAAGAGTGTTGAGGTGTTATATAGAACCTGTACTTTTGTATGGATGTGAAGCGCACACAATGAGTAGACAAGCTGAAAAACATCTGATAGCTCTGGAAATGTGGTTTCTGAGGAGAATGCAAAGAATACCATGGACAGGCAGAAAAACCAATGACCAAGTCCTACAAGAAACAAATGAAAAGTCGACATTTTTTGGTCACGTTATGAGAAGACAAAAATTTGAGAATTTGGTGATAACTAGCAAGATCGAGGGAAAGCGAACAACGGGAAGGCAGAGAAGTAATTACCTGGATGGCTTGGCCACGTGGCATGGTCGAGACAGGAACACTGAGCTGATTGATCCACGACTCTGGTGACTGAGTGAGATGGCGAAACATCACCGCCCACGCATCTCGGCGTGGCACATGATGATGATGATGATGATGATGATGATGATGATGATGATGATGATGATGATGATGATGATGATGATACTACAGCTGCTATCGGTCACGTGATTGACAGGGACAATGCGATTGGCATGTTGTTGAACATACAATAGGAACGTATGATATAGCTGTCCGAGGCACGGTACGAAACCGATGAACCGATTGTCTTCTATCTAGTCTATGGCTAGGTCGGCGTGGCCGAGAAGTTTATCGAACCTTCTATGTGCACGGTCAGTTGGACTTACGCGTTGACTTGTCGTTCAGAAAGCATTGACAAACTACTGACATTAACATTGCGTATAACTTCAATCTGAGGTTGATTGCAATGTTCCTTGCAAGATTTCTGTCTATGGCTAAGGAAGATAAGGGTTAAAACTGCAAAAACAGAGGTATGAGATAACCGAACAACATTAGGACATGTGAGTTAACTGTACAACAATAGAAGATATGACAACTGTACTTCAACAGGAGATATGAGATAACTGTACAACAGGAGAAGATATGAGCTAACTATATAACAATTAGAGATATAACATAAATGTACAACAACAGGAAATATAAAATAACTAGAACAATATGAGATGTAAGATAACGATATATGAACAGGAGATATGAGATAACTACAGTACAAACAGTATGAAGGTATGAAAAAACTACACCAAAAGGAGCCTTACCTTGACGTCGATGGGAAGAGCCAAATACTCGGGATCCAATATAACAGGAGGCTGGTCGCAGTCACAGTAACACACTCCATCGTCCCAGTCTTGAGAGGAACATGTTTGTTTTATAACAGTATTTACGGAATACATGTTTCTATATTGTTATAACAGTGTTTACTGAATACGTGTTTTTATATTGTTGTCGCATTGTCTCTGAGGTGTTTGTTACATTTTAAGTTAATCGTTTTTATTGTCATTGTCGAATACAACAACAACAACAACATCAACAAATACTACTACTACTACTACTACTACTATTACCACTACTACTACTACTACTACTACTACTACTACTACTACTACTACTACTACTACTACTACTACTACTACTACTACTACTACTACTACTACTATTTCTACTATTACAACTTCTAATATTAATCCTGCTACTACTACTACTACTACTACTACTACAATACTGCAACTGGTACTACTACAATCCCTCCTAATACTACTAGCAACACAGCCATTATTTGTATCACAACTACTACAACTAACTGCTAACTACCAATCCTACCTAACACTACTACTACTGTTGCTGCCATCACCGTCACCATGGCTACTACTATTACTACTATCACCACTTGTGAACTGCCACTATCACTACCATTCATTCATTCATTCATTCATTCATTCATTCATTCATTCATTCATTCATTCAGTCGCATGTCTTTTGCCGAACCTCGCTTCCATAACAACCTTCCGGAAACCTTCACGGTCATAAGCAAAATGTCCCGCATCTGATACACCCATCTGGAGATCATCCGCCACATCCTGCACCCATTTTCTCTGTGGCCTTCCTCTTCCTCTCTTCCCAGGCATATACCCCTGCATGATTGTTCTCTCCAAGCTTTCATGACGTTTCAAGTGACTAAAATATTTCAATTTTCTAACCACTAGCACTAACTGCCGTTCTCCCTGGCCTAGTGGTTAACGACTTTCTCCTTAATCCCGTATACTCTCGTGAGTAACGTGACGACGGCGGGAATCGGTAGCGGTTCTAACCGCGTCGGTAACTTAGGGGTATGTGAGCCGGTCGCTCAGAAAGCAATGGCAAACTACTGAGCGTAATCTTGCCAAGAAATTAATCAGCTGAAAGATGTTGATGTTGACAGCGATGTCCTGTAAAGAATATGCAAACATTATAGCACTAACAATACTAATTGTACTTTACACATCATAACTATCCCTATGTAGATAAGCATTAATGCATGGAGATAGCCAGCGAGAGATGAGAGAATGAGATGATGTATGAGTCGCAGAGATGAGATGAGATGATGTATAAACTCAGTGAGACACGGCGGCCAGATTGTTGGACATATAATTTTTAACCCATTGAATAACAAAGTTAGTTCTCACTTATATATATCTGTCTGACTGTATGTGTCTGTCGGTCTTTTCTGTCTATAATACTATCTGCCCGTCCGATGCCTATCTATTCACACGCGCGCGCGCGCACGCACACACACACACACACACACACACACACACACATTCACATACACGCACACACCTTTTAGAAAAGACACATACATCATTTTTCTACATAATCTTCTAGTTTTTAAACACACGTTGTCTATTTGTCATCATGCATTCGCATTCCCTTATTAAAAATGTTTCAGGTTCAGCCACGACCCATGAATGCTCAGCTAAATTCACTTCTTCATCAGAGGTGAATCTACGTCCTGGAAGAGCTAATTTCCGGGGGCCAGACAGCAGAAATTTTCGATGGAGCAAGATCAGGCCTGCAGGGAGGATGGTTTAACACCTCAATACGAAGTTGTCTGGGATCCTCAAGGGCCAGTGTTGAGACAATAGCATGTAAAAGTTTCAACAATCAACAAATCAAAAATGTTAGGGGAACTCTGTGTGTATGTGTGTGCTTGTATGCACGCGCCTCTCTATCTTTCTCGTGATCTGTTTTATGTAATTACATCTCCATTTATCTCCCCTATGAAATGTATTATTCAGTGCCGTTTCCGTAGTGAGTATTAGCGCCAGTAGATCTCTAGCAGAGTCTGTCCTAACTGATTAAGTGCCATGGGATGATTAATTGTTTTAAACAACTTCACGTATATGCCATGGGCTTGTATATCGCTGAAATGATGTCTTTGTATTACAATACAACATATTAACGACTTTTAAGTCATAACTGTGAATCACCATTACTTCCCATTTTCCGCCATCCATTTTTTGTCTGATTCAGAACTACCTTTGTTTTGGCAATAAATCTATTAAATCTTCGTTGTCCACTTTTCTAAGCTGAACCCTGATCACAGTACCTGCCCCTTTATATCTGTAACGGTCCCTAACGCTTTTGTCCTCAACGTGTCCCTTCCCTTGTGGTTTTCAGTAGATATTGTATGTTGTTTGATTTGACAAAAGTATCATCTTAAAGTTAAAATAAAGTAATAAAATATCAACACTAACTTTCCATGGAGCCGTCTGTTATAGAGCAGTTTGCATGGGCCGGCTTGACCGAGTTATCCGCCGTTACAGGTTTCATGGTTGTGTTCTCCCCTGTAGAAGTAATAAGGTGGTATATGAATAAATCACCTATAGAAGTAATAAAGTGGGATATGAATAAATCATCTGTAGAAGTAATAAAATGAATAAATATTACTTTTAGAAGTAATAAAGTAGGACACAAATAAATAACTTATAGAAACAATTCGATTCGATTTCACCATTACCCCTATCCCGTTCAACTTCAAGGAGAAGTTATAGTAGGGTCCATCACTGGCTCAGAATGATAGTCCTGTGACTAGACAGCCACCAAAGCAGCTGAAGATGGTTTTGCCCTCACAGTCCTATCAATCCGAAGGTGATTGTTGTCCACATGGGGTAATTGACAATAAGATATAGAAACAATAAAGCAGGAGTCTAATAGATTACATAGGGAACTAATAAAGCTATGATACTCACAAATTATTCAGGGAATTAATGAACCAGGATACACATAAATCACCTCTATAATTTTTAAAGCGGGATACACGTAAATCGCCAATAGAAATAGCAAAGCAGGATACTAATAAACCAATTATATAATTAAGAAAACGAGATGCAAATAAATCATCAGTATAATTAATACATATGGATACAAATAAACCATCAATAAAAATTAATAAATGGGAATGCAAATAAATCATCAGTAGAATTATTAAAAGAGAGCACCAATAAATCATCACTCGAATGGTGGTCACTATTTCTTTAAGTGTTTATATTGTCCAGTGTATCCTATTAACTTTACTTATTCTCTCTACTTCCAGGAGTAAACCCTGAGGACACATTCGGAGATGAAGTCCCTAAGGCAGTTTCATGTTGTAAACAACATAGTTCTGGCAACTCCTGCGACGGCACCGATGCCAAGTTGCATTGGCTACTGCCTTTCCCTTGGTCAACATTGGTGACGTGGAGAGGGGGAACCTGCTACTGGGCAACAGCTGGTTCTCCGCATTCCATTGCCCAGGCTTGTGCCCTGGAGAGGTCATTTGAGTACCGTGTAACAGCGGTAACACAACACGGGAAGAAGAAGTTACCGGTTATAAATATTAATGCTCGATTGGCGTAGAGCAAGGTGCCAGGGGTTGCTTCCGACGGTGGGAGAGATCATCGTATCTCATTAGGTAGCTACCGCCCACCTAAGCTGGGCACCCCCCAGTCAATAAGGTGCTGTCTCGCCACGGTTTATCTGATCCTGAGGGTGTGTGGAGCTTAGGGACAAAATCCTGACACATGGACCGCAAAAGCCTGGGAATATGGAATATAAGAACCATGACCCCTGGCATCTCAGGCGATCTAAATGAGATTGTCGGTGCCCGTAAAACAGCAGTGATAAACAACGAACTACTGAAACTGGGGATATACTGCCACCGAGTAAATGGTGGGTTGCCAGCAAGTTAATAAGTGAATATTGTCACCCGGTCAATAATTGTTTATAAGTGAATATGGGTTACTACTTGGTAATCAGAGGGCGAAGAATGGCTCACAAATGAGTCGGCAATAAGTTATTGCTGGATGGATTACGACTGGCGATTCTACTGCCACTGAGCTATTCTGTGTTGCCGATCGATGAGATGATGTTACTCAGTTGCTAACGAATTAGGGCACCTGTAACTGTTCATATTTGGAGTGATTCGTATTTGCCCTGAGATTATAATATAACTCTTTCTACCTTCTCTAAATATCACATGACAGTCTACATCACTTTAACGATGAATTCTTCTCAACACAACAACTGCAGAAGTTTCACACTATGTATTCATCTTTCTCTAAAACAATGTTCAATGTCAAATCAGTGTCACTAAAATAATGATACTTGCCCTCGATCTCTATCATGTACATCTATCGCTCGAACAATCACTGACATCGACATTCGTCCACAGATTCACAACGTTCCATCTGTACAAACGTGGCGGCTAGAAGAACTTCTGCCATGTGCCATTCTTCGTCCGACCTCGAACGCGGTCCAGACGTGAATCCTCTCTAACGGACCTGTAGTCCGTGCTTGACCTTCGCTCAGGTTACTTCCGGCAGAGTGGTTCACAATCCACTCGATCTTCACGTCTGTCACTGAAATGTGCAAGACTCTAGGTCACCTGCACTGAGTGGTACTTTGATCCACGCCAACTCCATGGCATATACATTGTCGCCCTGCAAAAGACGATACTCTCAGAATCTGGAAACATCAAGGAGAGGGACTTTACTTTCTATTGGCATGGCAAATCGTGCGAAGAAACCAGGGAGCATGGAGTTGGCTTTGCTATAAGAAACAAACTGCTAAAGTCCACCATGCCACTAAGTAATGGCACTGAAAGAATACTGAAGCTCCAACTCCAGACAGAGGCAGGCCCAGTTAGTATTATAAGCGCTCACGCCCCAATACTAACCGCAGAATCAGAATCTAAAGATAAGTTTTATGACGACCTTAGCCAAGTGGTCAGTGAAACACCAGAGAAGCAATATCTTTTTATCTTGGGGGGATTTCAACGCCATGGTTGGCTCCGACCAGACATCTTGGCCTTTATGTCTAGGATAGTTTGGCGTTGAGAAGATCAATGACAATGGACAACGTTTCTTGGAATTCTGCAGCCATCATAATGTGTGCGTGACCAACATCTTCTTCGACACAACACTACACAAAATGTGTGTGCATGGAGGGACCCCAGATCACAGAACTGGCACCAACTCGAGCTGGTGCTCAATAAACGTAGCAATCTCCGCAATGTACGGCTGACTCGCAGCTATCATAGTGCCGACTGTGACACCAACCATTCTACAGAAACAGAACAGAAGGGAGACCACGCGTCGACATTAGCGGCACCCAAAACAAATATAAGGTCAATAAGTTCACTCAGGATCTGGCGGAGGCTCTGCCTGGCCCCACAAATGGAACTGTCACCGAGAGATGGAGTCATTTGCGCGACACCATTTACAACACAGCACTATCAACATTTGGCAAGAAGCAAACTAAGTTAACTGACTGGTTTGAAGCACACTCTGGAGAGATGCTCCCAGTCCTGGAGATGAAGTGACATGCACTCTCAGTGTATAAAACATCACCATCAGAGAAAATTTTGCAGGTACTGCCATCGGCCAGAGATAGAGTACAACAGATGGCAAGAAGATGTGCGAACAGGTACTGGCTACAGCTCCCTGCACAAATCCATTCTTGTGCAGACACTGGAAATATAAGAGGAATGTACGAGAGCATCAAGCAAGTTGTCGGTCCATCCATAAATAACATGGTCCCTTTACGATGAACAGATGGGGAAGGGGAGGGGGGGGGGTAATCATAAAAGATCGAGAGAAACAAATGGATTGCTGGGTAGAACACTACTCGGAGCTATACTAAGTGGAGAGTACTGTAGGAGAAGAAGCTCAGTCCAAGATGCATGCCTTGGATAACGAACCGTGCCTCACAGAAATCAGCGAAGCACTTGACACTCTCAAATCCGGCAAGGCACCCAGAAAGGATGGTATTCCGCCTGAAATTTTAAATTGTGGCAAAGAAACAATCATCCCAGAACTGTATGCAATACTTCAGCTCTACTGGAAAGAAAAATCTGTGCCACAAGATATGAAGGACGCAAACATTGTCACAATTTACAAAAACAAAGGTGACAGAAGCGACTGCAACAACTATCGCAGCTTTTCTCTCCTCAGCATTACAGGCAAGATTTTCGCTCGAATAATCCTAAAAAGATTACACATTCTTGCTAAAAGAATCTACCCCGAATCACAGTACGCATTTAGACGCAACAGGAAGTACAGAGAACAGAGAAAGCCATTGCAAATTGCCTTCATTGACATCACAAAGGCATTTGACCTCGAGAGCAAAGACGGTCTTTCTAAGATCCTTGAGAAGATAGGATGTTCACTCACCCGGCTAAGTCTCGTGAATTTATTTCACGAAAACATGCAGGGGACCATTTTATTTGATGGCTCACCATCCCAATCATTCAGCATCAGCAGTGGAGTAAAGCAAGGCTGCGTGCTTGCTCCTACACTTTTTGGTATCCTCTTCTTTGGGCATGCATTTAGGACTTCCACTGAAGGTATATACCTCCATACAAGATCTGATGGCAAACTTTTTAACCCATCAAGACTCAAGGCAAAGACCAAAATAAAATCAAGATGCACAAGAGAACTACTTTTTTGCAGACGATGCAGCACTGACTACTCATGCAGCAGAAGATCTCCAATGGCTCACAGATCGTTTTGCAGCCGCTTGCAGAGACTTTGGGCTCACCAACATACTAAATAAAACACAGGTGATAAAACAAGTAGTTTACCATTGCTTTCATACTATTTTATAAAAATCAACGGTATGTGGCCTGAAGCCAAATCGCACACAACTGTGTTTCGAACGAGGTACGCTGGATTACGATCAGCGTTCGTAACTCCTTCGCCACAGATCAGGCAATATGACGTTTTGATTGACATAGGTCCGGACAATCTCTCGTGTGTGTGTGCGTGCGTGCGTGCGTGTGTGTGTGTGTGTGTGTTATTTAAAGCAAGTATACTACAGGGTGTATTTTTAATGACTTGCCGGTCCAAGTTTTGTATTTACCTATTATGTTGCATGGACTTTACAGAGGGTGAATACAAAACTTTGACCGGCAATATTGTCAAACACTGCACAGCCATCAAAAATACACCATAAACAACCTATAATATGCTAGGCTGCTAAGACGGAAGCTCACCTCCAGCACATATCTTAAAGTAAGTCGTACGGCTGTCGTTCATTTTCAGGTACTTGCCAGGGGTCCTGATGAAAGCGTGTCTCTTGGTGTCTCTGTACAGCATGCAGGTTCCATCTATGACTAGTAACCGAAAGAGAAGATTGAAATAAGCTGAAAGCAGCATATGCATATAAAGAATATTCAAGCAGTCTTTTTTTTTTTTTTTGTCATGTGGCATACTGAGTTTTAACTTACAATTATTTATTATTTATGTGATTAATGAGAAGAGATTAATTGGAAAACTTAGTGATAACTGGCAAAATCGAAAGGAAGATACCAAGGGGAAGACCGAGAAGTAAATACCTGGATGGCTTGGCCACGTGGCATGGTCGAGACAGGAACACGGAGCTGATCCACGACTCTGGTGATCGAGTGAGATGGCGAGTCATGACCGCCCACGCTTATCGGCATGGCACGTGATGGATGGAATGCGTCTCATCATTATCATCGTCATTATGATGCCCATCATTGTTTTTATTGTAATCATCATCTTCGTTGTTATTGTCATCATCTTGGAGGTCAGCATGGCCTAATGGATAAGAGGGTTCGTTCTTAAATATCCGGTGTGCTGATGACAAGGTAGCAGTTTCAACCCCTACACCGGTCAGATGGACTAAACCGTTTACTTCTCGCCCTAGACTTGGGGACGTACATTACGAGTACCTCAGAAGTCGGAGTGGGTTCGCCTGAAGGCAAGGGATAAACAAACAGCCCAGTGCACTAGAAGTAGCAACACGTGTATGGACTGCGCTTGAGTTCAAAGCGTGAAAACGAACAAATGCAAAGTTAACAGGTTTTGTTGTCATGTCATGTGATATATTGTCATGTGACGTGTTGGACGTTTAACTCGCAATCGTTTTATATTTATAAGATTAATATTCCAGATCATTATCACCGTCATTATGATAATCACCATCGGTTTTATTATAATCATCATCGTTGTCGTCGTCGACGTTGTTATTATCATCATCTTCATTGTATAATTATCGCTATCATTGTCATCGAAGCCAGTATCATTATTGTCATTGTATAATTATCGCTATCATCGTCGTCGAAGCCAGTATCATTATTGTTATTGTATTCTTATCGCTATCATTGTCGTCGAAGCCAGTATCATCATCTTCATTGTATACTTATCGCTATCATCGTCGTCGAAGCCAGTATCATTGTCATTGTATAATTATCGCTATCTTTGTCGTCGAAGCCGGCTGCCTGGCCGAGGGGTTAGCAGCTTTCTCCGTTAATCCCGAATACTCTCGTAGTCAACGTGAGCGGACGAGAATTAGAAGTGGTTAGAGTCACGCTAGTGACTTATGAGAGTATGCAGCCGGTCGCTCAGAAAGTCGTGGCGTGCTGATGAGCGTAATCTAGTCTGGGAATCAACATACAGCTGAAAGATGCTGGTGTTGACCGCAATATCCTGAAACAGGATGGAAACGCGGGAAAAAAAACATCGTCGTCGAAGCCAGTATCATTATTGTCATTGTATACTTATCACTATCATCGTCGTCGAAGCCAGTATCATTATTGTCATTGTATACTTATCGCTATCATCGTCGTCGAAGCCAGTATCATTATTGTCGTTGTATAATTATCGCTTTCATCATCGCAGTCATTACCATCATCTTCATTGTATAATTATCGCTGTCACAGCCATTATCATCATTGTCAATATCATAATCAGGATCATCATAGTCATCGCCAAACTCAGCAGCCGTATAAACTTCGTCATCATTGTCATCATTATAATTATCATCAAGCTTACGTTCAGTAGTTTGCTTTTGATTTCTGAACGACTGGCACTCACACCATTTTCTGAAAACTAACGCTAGGCCGTCTGCTTCCAAATCGCCTGCAGCTATTTCAAACGCCGCATGTGGGATTACGAATAGCGTTCGTAACTCCTTCACCACAGAGCCGACTAATTATCATCACCATTACCATAATCACGATTTAAAGATTGAGCACAACCCACAACTACCTAAGGCCTTGTCCACGTCAATTTGCAATAATCAAATTGATTTATTTGGTTGTTTCGGGATTTGAGCTTTTCGGGATTGCTCGCTGGATTTAAGACGACCTGGTGTGCCTTGGCAGCCGAGAATATCTGATCATTCGGGGCCACATCGAATGACGGATGTCAATCGCGACGATCGGGAAAATTTTGAGCTATAACCTACGATCGGTGACGTTGTGATATTCTAGTGTGAGAATTTGGTTGCGTCTATCGTGTACCGCGTGATTCAGTGGTTACACACTCGCGTCACACGCCAGTGATCCTGGGTTTGTTTCCGGGTCCGGTCAAGGATATGCACTACTGACGAGCTCAAAAGTGAGCGAAACTCGAGTATAGTGCTTCCAAATTGACGTGGACAAGGCCTTACGTTCGTACCGGAATACGATCAGCGTTGCCAGTTGTGGGTTGTGCTCAATCTTTAAATCTCAAATCCCGAAACAACCAAATAAATCAATAATCACGATTGTCAAGGACATTGCCGACATCATCATTTTTTTTTTCTTTCTCATATCATTTTGCATGACATTGCAGTCAACACCAGCATTTTTCTGCAGCTTTTGATGTCTTGGCAAGTTTTACGTTCAGTAGTTTGCTTTTGCTTTCTGAACGACCGGCTCACATACCCCTGTAAGTAGCCAACCCGGCGCGATCTGCTGCCGAAACTCGCGCAGCTATGTTTCGTACGAGAGTATACGGATTACGAACAACGTTCTTAACACCTACGCCCGGAACACCGGCGACATCATCATTATGATCACCATAAACACAATTGTCATTATAATAATATTTAATAACCAAGCAGGGTTTGTGCATGACCAAACTATTTGATTAACTGGCGCGTATAGCAAAGTGTATAGGGAGCTGCGCTGATAATCGCATGAGCGCGGGAGAAAGAAGGTTCGACGCCTGTCACTTGTCGTCTCGATAGGTGAGGGAAAGACCTGTCACCTGTTCCTTCGTGCATCCAGCCTATCAAACGTGAAAATCCTTGAACATCACAGATGCGTAGGAGTAAACTACTTCTGGACCAATTTTTAATTTAAACAAAAACATAAACATGTTTTGCTATTATTAATACATTGTGACTGTCGTAATAAGGTGTCGTCCCTGGGGTGAGGGGAATCAACACCCACATTCTTTTAACCCATATCATTAACTTGAGGATCTTCTGGATTTATGTCCACAACACCCCATCAGTCCTTGGATCTCTCTCTCTCTCTCTCTCTCTCTCTCTCTCTCTCTCTCTCTCTCTCTCTCTCTCTCTCTCTCTCTCTCTCTCTTCTCTCTTACCACTGGACCATGCCCCCTCTCATTCTTTTCCAAAACATACTACACACAACTCTAGCTTCTAACAAAATGACAAATTAATTTAATAAAGAAAAGTGTCAGGTATGTGCAAAGTGTGTGTGAAGAATGTCTGTCGTATAATCTAGTGTGTAGGCAGAATCAGAACGAACAGCTCAGGATCAAGTCTGCTTTCATCACAGTATCGGCCACACAACAGCACCATAGATCAAGTACAGAAGGACCTCACCAAATGATGCGTCTCTCCGGCCAGGTGTCGACTTCCTCCAATGGATAGTCCGGATATCTGGTCACCAATAGTGGATGTAGTCCGATACTGGCCATAAATCTGACACACACAGTGTAACTAATCTGTCACTAAAAGTTCTCTGAACTGATAACCCTTTACAGTAAAATAATGTTTACTGTCACTTTGAAAACAAAATGTTAGTAGTTAATTTCTCACAGGAATTTACCAATTGGAAAACGCAATATTAATTGTCAATTTCTCTATATAACTACTATTGTTCCTGATACTGGTGGTATTGTAAATATCTTCACTCTACTATGATGAGATCTACCACTGAGGAATCACTCTTAGATGATCGTCGGTTCCTGCTCAGCAGAAGCCAGGTTCTTGCAGACCCTCTGGGTTATGGGCCCAGTGCAAATGCCGCTGAGTAAAAACTGCCTTCAATGATCGAGCCATAATCTTCTTCTATGACCTGTCTGCTAGCTTTTTGGAAAACATAGTGGAACCTGTTGAAGAGAGAACACACCTGGTGAGAGCACCCCGATTCCGACCTTTATTAGGTGAGTGTGGGCGACGGCCGCACTCAGATATATAACAGAGAACTAAACTATGTCATAAGGCAAAGGAGCTCATCACACCGGTCTGAGTCATGGTAAGACAAGGAACGACTAAAGGAAAAGTACAGAAACCCAATAAATACCCTACTGGAAGATCCTACCATTTTACATTTCCTTTATCCCCCCAACCATCCTCAATCTCCCCGAACATCATCCCTCCACCTTGTTCTTAACTCACTGAGTTAATTGATATCTCACACTAGCTAGTTTAAGCAACGCGATAGCCTAAGGCTGCCGACGCTCCTATAATCAGTTCTCACAACGCACATTACTACGCTCGACTCCTAAGAATCATCTAATTTGGGTCTATTTAATTAAATACCATATATTTATTCCTGTTTGAAATCGAGACTACTAAATCACACAGTGGATAAATGTCCACCGATGTAAATCAACATAAGACACTGTAGTCTCTCTCCATAATCAAAACAGGAACATCACACACGTCCTTGTTGCCTCACAACATTTGGTCAACTCCCGCCAAAGTTGTTTGTCCAGACTGCTTTAATACTGTGTCTGAATGACGTCACAAATCTGACTAGACACTAGGTGTCGAGAAGCTATTTTTTCTCTCCTTTTTCGACTCGATGCAAACAACTGGCCGGCTGTCCCGCTTTAATCTGGGGAATTGTTCCCGGTACTCCAAAAAGTCTTGCCGGCCTGTGATCTGGAGAATATTTTCCCCACAACAAAAGACTTGCCGATTCCCATCAGGACAGTCTGTCTCCAACATCAAATGATGGCGGCTGTCTGTATACGAATGGCGCGACAGTCTTTCATCGATCGACAACTCAAAGAATTCCGCGATATAGGCCCCCTCTTAAGAGAGTAGTCCACATCACTCTCGCTCATTGGAGGTTCGATCCAGATGATCTATTCCTCTTCTTCAGGAGCTGGGTGTCTAGACAGGAAATCAGCTCCAACATTTTCCTTACCAGGTATATACTCCACCGTGAAGTGGTGGGGCTGAAGCAGCAACGACCACCGCATCAAACGGGCGTTGAGCTTCTGAGAAGTGGCCAGGAACATCAGGGGTTGATGATCCAACTGGACCCGAAACTGAACTCCATACAAATAAGGCTGGAATTTTTGCACGGCCCATACGAGAAACAAACACTCCCTCTCGACGGTGGAATAATTCCTTTCAGTCGGGAGAAGTTCAGCAGTTTCTGTATTTCCTCCTTCAGGGCCTTTTCTTTAGAGAATGGCACTGGGTACACCTTTTGGCGAACAGGCTCTTGTATGGTCAATGTCATCTCGAACTCAACCAACCTCGTTCGTCCTGGTTTATCAATCAGTATCTGCTTATGAGACTCGAGAACCTGGGTAATCTTTTCTCTCTCCTGGGGAGTCAGATCAGGGTTCACCTGCACATCCCTATATGTCTCCTGGTGTACCAGTGGATATTCCTTGCCCTCGTTGGTTCCCGTTTCAATCTCCACTGCGACTGCCATTGCAATGAGGTGGGCTGCTTTGTCTCCGGGTCTCTCCTCGTACTTCCGCAGGAGATTAATATGGAAAATCGTCGACTTTCCCCGGATCCGGATCTGATAGTTGGTTCTGGAGACCACCCTTTCCACGGGAAATAGTCCTTGCCAACCTATCTCCAGTTTGTTGTTTCCCGTTGGGAGTAGCAACAAGACTTTTGTCTCCCACCTCTAGAGATCTGTCTTTAGACCTACGGTTGTAGTAAGCCGCACGTATTTTACTGGCGTTTCTCAAGTTCTGAGTCGCCAGAGTCCAGCCCGTGTGAAGTTTTTCTTTCAGTTCCTCCGCGTATTTATAAAAGGAGATCACTTCTTCTGGCGTCCCCTCCTCAGTCCAACTCCTCGACATGGCTTCCAATGGTCCTTTGATTGGACGACCAAACAGCAAAGTTGCGGGTGGTAGTCCTATTGAGCCATGAGGCACTTCCCGATTGGCGAAAAGTGCTGCTGGGATATATTCATCCCACCTATCAGGTTTTTCCTGTGCCAGTTTCCTGAGCATTGTCATCAACGTGCCGTTGAAACGCTCTACTTATCCATTGGCTTGAGGGTCTTAAAGGCTGGTGTGAATATGGTTAGAGTGGAACACCCTAAATACCTCCTCCATGAGTTTCCCACAAAACTGGGACCCATTGTCGGTCAGAATCTGATTAGGGAAGCCTAATCTGTTAAAGGCCTCCATCAGTGCGTCAGCCACTCGTTTCGAGTCAATTGTGGTCAATGGTACGGCTTCGCCCCACATTGTACAGCAATCCACCGTTGTGAGTATGTACATGTTCCTCTTTCTAGTCCTAGGAAGTGGACCCACGATGTCGATGGCTTCCCTCTCGAAAGGAGAGTTCATGATGGGCATTTCACCAAAGAACACCTGCGCTGTCCAGTGTTTCGGTGCCACCCTCTGGCACTCAGGGCATGACTTCGAATACCGACGCACATCACCGGTCACTCCCGGCCAATAGTAATGGCAGGAAATTCTCTGCATGGTGGCGGCAATACCCATATGCCCACTAAATGAGATGGTATGCCCCATATGAAGAATTTGGAACCGGTAGGCCTTCGGGACCACCAACATTCCGTGTAAGTTGTCTTCCCTTCCGGCTATCCTGTAGAGTATCATATTCTTCGTGTAGTACTGCCCCCGTTTTGGTGGATCAGCACTTCTCTGCAGCTTCTTGTAGCAAGGACTTAAGGTTGCATCCTCACTCTGGGCAGTTCGCAACTCCCCCGGCAGTGGGTAAGTGACAATTGCTTCTGCCTGATCAGTTCTCGTCTGAGAGCGAGTCTGAATTGCTCCCATATGGATTGGCTCCCTGGGCATTCCCAGAAAGACATACCGGCAACAGAGGATGACGGGGAAAATGGGATCGGTCAATACAGCGGCCTTAATTGCGCCGGTGACATATCTTGACGCAATCCCCACTTTGACGATTGGCAACTTCATGGCCACAGCACTCTTCTGTGCAGGATGTATCTCCATGGTCTCACATGTGAATTGTTCTGGGTATACCAGATCAGCAGAAATCACGGCCTCCCCGTCCAGGCCAGTGTCATATAGACACTCAACTTGTCGGCTGTTAACCTCTATCAATTCCACTACAGGTGGCTTATCCTGGTCTGGAGTCTCTTCCTCGACCTCGACCTGTTCGGTGGACTCCACCTTGTGTTAAACTGGACAAATGACGACATGAGAGTCTCCTGACTTGAACCTGCAGTCTTTAGCATTATGCGTGTTCGACCTGCAATGTTTACACCATTTCCCTGTCCTAGATTTTCTCGTGCCGGACTTTGGTGAGCTTTCCTGGTTTAGAGCTTCCCTGTCGACCTCAGCATTTTCGGTGGCGACCTCCTTTGTAGCCATTTGACACGCCGCGAAGTGAGGGCTCTTAGCCTTCGATTTGCAGTCCCTCGTATTGTGAGATGGCGACTTACAAATAGATCACCACTTCTCCATCCACTGTCGTTTTGGTGAAGAGTTCGAGGTGCTCTTGCTTCCATACTTTTTCTTCTCCAAACTCTCCTCTGAAATTTTAACATATGGTTCCACTTTCTTAGTTTCCGTGCTTTAGGATTTCTTCCGGTCATGTTTCTCATGACCTTTGGTGTTTGTGGAATGGTTTTCTCCAGCCTCCCCATGTACCTCGACAAACCGTTCTGCCAATATCGTCACTATGTCGATGCGTTCCGCCCCTTGTTCTCCCAAGAATGTCCTGAGAGGTTTCGACATTTGCTTTCGCATCTGGTCGACTATCATTAGCTCTTCCAGACTCTCATAGTCATGCGCGAACCCAGCCAAATCCATCCACTTATGGAGATAGGATTTCAGACGCAGACTGTAGGCGGCAAACAACTCTCCCTGTTCTAGTTTCGCTGCTCGAAATTTTTTCCGGTAGTTATGTGACGTAACTTCGAAACGTTTCAGCAGAGCCGTTTTCAATTCGTCGTAATTGTTCTCGTGTTCTGGCGGCAGGCGGGAGTAAACCTCGTAACCTGTTCCGCGTAATCCATGGGACAACATAAGACACCATTTGTCACGATCCAGACCCATAGCAACAGACATTGCCTCGAAGCGTTGTAAGTACTGGTCGATTTTCTCTTTGTCTTCTTCATAGACAGCCAAAGGAAACTTCATAGCATGGTAACTATGTCCACCCACTGGGGTTGAGTCAGGGAGAGAGAAACCTCCCACTGCTCCTCAGTTTCCACACTAGATTGCCTCTTAAGCTCGAGTTCCCGCATTCGGTACTCATGCTCCCTTTTCTGAGCTTCTTGTTCGGCTTCCAATCTCTTAGCAGCTTGCTCCGCTTCAAGATTCTTGGCAGCTTGCTCAGCTTCAAGTTCTAATCTTTTAGTGGCTTGCTCAGCTTCTAGTTCTAACCTTTTAGTGGCTTGCTCAGCTTCTAGTTCTAACCTTTTAGTGGCTTGCTCAGCTTCTATTCTTTTAGTTTCTAACTCCATCTTTCTTAATTTTCATCTAGGCCTTCCGATCTTCCCTTTCTGCTTGACGAAAATCTCTCTCCACCTCCTGTAGGTACTCTGTTAGTGCAGAACCCGACAAGCCCATTCTTTCCCCCCTTGCCCTTAGTTCTGCCATATCTAGTTTAGGAGTGGCCATATTTCAGAGAGGTTAGTCAGCAGGTTGAGTGTCAATTTCTCCAAACAATATATAGGTATTCACTATTTAAAATGAATCTATAAATTTAACACCACACAGCACAACAAAAAACAATCTCTCAATGACAAGAGTAGAATTAGGACCAAAGACCTATGTAGACTTGTGAAGTGTGAACAGGTATGAAATGTGTCTTAACTTCTATCCACATTCACCCTAGCTGGACCTCATTAATATGATATCACCATCCCGTGTCGATCCCCCAGTAATGTCGTAATAAGGTGTCGTCCCTGGGGTGAGGGGAATCAACACCCACATTCTTTTAACCCCATATCATTATCTTGAGGATCTTCTGGATTTCTGTCCACAATACCCCATCAGTCCTTGGATCTCTCTCTCTCTCTCTCTCTCTCTCTCTCTCTCTCTCTCTCTCTCTCTCTCTCTCTTTCGCTCTTACCACTGGACCATGCCCCCTCTCATTCTTTTCCAAAACATACTACACAACTCTAGCTTCTAACAAAATGACAAATTAATTTAATAAAGAAAAGTGTCAAGTATGTGCAAACTGTGTGTGAAGAATGTTTGTCGTATAATCTAGTGTGTAGACAGAATCAGAACGAACAGCTCAGGATCAAGTCTGCTATCATCACAGTATCGGCCACACAACAGCACCATAGATCAAGTACAGAAGGACCTCACCAAATGATGCGTCTCTCCGGCCAGGTGTCGACTTCCTCAAATGGCTCTTGGATGCCTGACCACCAATAGTGGATGTAATCCGATACTGACCATAACTCTGACACACACACACACAGTGTAACTAATCTGTCACTAAAAGTTCTGTGATCTGATAACCCTTGTACAGTTAAAAAAAATGTTTACTGTCCCTTTGAAAACAAAATGTTAGTAGTTAATTTCTCACAGGAATTCACCAATTGGAAAACGAAATATTAATTGTCAATTTCTCTATATAACTACTATCGTTCCTGTTACTGGTGCTATTGTAAATATCTTCATTCTACTATGATGAGATCTACCACTGAGGAATCACTCTTAGATTATCGTCGGTTCCTGCTCAGCAGAAGCCAGGTTCTTGCAGTCCCTCTGGGTTATGGGCCCAGTGCAAAAGCCGCTGAGTAAAAACTGCCTTCAATGATCGAGCCATAATCTTCTTCTATGACCTGTCTGCTAGCTTTTTGGAAAACATAGTGGAACCTGTTGAAGAGAGAACACACCTAGTGAGAGCACCCCGATTCCGACCTTTATTAGGTGAGTGTAGGCCGACGGCCGCACTCAGATATATAACAGAGAACTAAACTCTGTCATAAGGCAAAGGAGCTCATCACATCGGTCTGAGTCATGGTAAGACAAGGAACGACTAAAGGAAAAGTGCAGAAACCTAGTAGATACCCTACTGGAAGTTCCTACCATTTTACATTTCCTTTATTCCCCCCAACCATCCTCAATCTCCCCGAACATCATCCCTCCACCTTGTTCTTAACTCACTGAGTTAATTGATATCTCACACTAGCTAGTTTAAGCAACGCGATAGTCTACTGCTGCCGACGCTCCTATAATCAGTTCTCACAACGCACATTACTACGCTCGACTCCTAAGAAAAATCTAATTTGAGTCTATTTAATTGAATACCATGTATTTATTCCTGTTTGAAATCGAGACTACTAAATCACACAATGGATAAATGTCCGCCGATGCAAATCAACATAAGACACTGTAGTCTCTCTCCATAATCAAAACAGGAACATCACACACGTCCTTGTTGCCTTACAACATTTGGTCGACTCCCACCAAAGTTGTTTGGCCAGACTGCTTTAATACTGTGTTTGAATGACGTCACAAATCTGACTAGACACTAGTCGTCGAGAAGCTATTTTTTCTCTCCTTTTTCGACTCGATGTAAACAACTGGCCGGCTGTCCCGCTTTAATCTGGGAATTGTTCCCGGTACTCCAAAAAGTCTAGCCGGCCTGTGATCTGGAGAATATTTTCCCCACAACAAAAGCTCTTGCCGATTCCCATCAGGACAGTCTGTCTGCAACATCAAAGGATGGCGTCCGCCTGCAGACGAATGGCGCGACAGTCTTTCATCGATCGACAACTCCAAGAATTCCGCCACAGTGACATTGGAGCCGTGCCTATGGCAAAGGGTTACTGGCGCAGTTCGCAATCCCGCTTACCGCGTTCGAAACAGCTGCAGGCTTTTATACAATGGCATAAGTGCCGGTCGTTCAGAAAGCAATGGCAAACTTCTTCTTCTTCTTCTTCTTCTTCTTCTTCTTCTTCTTCTTCTTCTTCTTCTTCTTCTTCTTCTTCTTCTTCTTCTTCTTCTTCTTCTTCTTCTTCTTCTTCTTCTTCTTCTTCTTCTTCTTCTTCTTCTTCTTCTTCTTCTTCTGCTGCTGCTGCTGCTGCTGCTGCTGCTGCTGCTGCTGCTGCTGCTGCTGCTGCTGCTGCTGCTGCTGCTTCTTCTTCTTCTTCTTCTTCTTCTTCTTCTTCTTCTTCTTCTTCTTCTTCTTCTTCTTCTTCTTCTTCTTCTTCTTCTTCTTCTTCTTCTGCATTCAGCGTTGTTTTTTTTGTTTGTGGATGTAATTGCGCCTTGCCTGTTTACAGCTATACTTGCGCCTTTGGGCCGACAAATCTGACTTCTGCTAGCATTTCTTGACCGGGTTAACCTTCCCAGGTGTTTTGTAGGACCTCCACTCTCATTGGTGTGGTGTCATTCCCCCCCCCCCCATCCCAGCTGGTCCATTCAGATCAGCCGGAGACATAAAGGTCAGCCCTAAAGAGAAGGTAGGGGCAGACCATGGGCATTCCCCCGCCTTCCAAGCATAAGAAAGGACATCTACAGGACAATATAGATACTAGACACAGGTCATAGACAGGACATAGACAGGACAAGACGTTATAAAAGGGGACACAAGTCTACGGGACTCTGTTGACTAGACCGCATTGCACTGTACGACCCTACCCAATACGGGCAGACTGCAGTCCGACGTGACTGGTGGGAAGGCCGGGGTTGTCTCGAGAAACACGAGGTCCAATACCACGCGACCAGCCGGTCAGCGTGAAGAAAGGACAGACGGAGACTCGACAGTTTAGGGGAAGGATGTGTTAGCTTGTGTTAGCTGGAGCATCAAAGATCATCTGTGACGAGACTAAGAGGACGCCCAAGAAGAATCTGTTTTAAACCACAGGTGGTGGTGGTGGTGGTGGTGGTGGTGGTGAGTGGTGGTGGTGGTGGTGGTGGTGGTGGTGGTGGTGGTGGTGGTGGTGGTGGTGGTGGTGGTGGTGGTGGTGGTGGTGGTGGTGGTGGTGGTGGTGGTGTGGTGGTGGTGGTGGTGGTGGTTGGTGGTGGTGGTGGTGGTGGTGGTGGTGGTGGTGGTGGTGGTGGTGGTGAGGTGGTGGTGGTGGTGGTGGTGGTGGTGGTGGTGGTGGTGGTGGTGGTGGTGGTGGTGGTGGTGGTGGTGGTGGTGGTGGTGGTGGTGGTGGTGGTGGTGGTGGTGGTGGTGGTGGTGGTGGTGGTGGTGGTGGTGGTGGTGGTGGTGGTGGTGGTGGTGGTGGTGGTGGTGGTGGTGGTGGTGGTGGTGGTGGTGGTGGTGGTGGTGGTGGTGGTGGTGGTGGTGGTGGTGGTGGTGGTGGGTGGTGGTGGTGGTGGTGGTGGTGGTGGTGGTGGTGGTGGTGGTGGTGGTGGTGGTGGTGGTGGTGGTGGTGGTGGTGGTGGTGGTGGTGGTGGTGGTGGTGGTGTGGTGGTGGTGGTGGTGGTGGTGGTGGTGGTGGTGGTGGTGGTGGTGGTGGTGGTGGTGGTGGTGGTGGTGGTGTGGTGAGGTGGTGGTGGTGGTGGTGGTGGTGGTGGTGGTGGTGGTGGTGGTGGTGGTGGGTGGTGGTGGTGGTGGTGGTGGTGGTGGTGGTGGTGGTGGTGGTGGTGGTGGTGGTGGTGGTGGTGGTGGTGGTGGTGGTGGTGGTGGTGGTGGTGGTGGTGGTGGTGGTGGTGGTGGTGGTGGTGGTGGGTGGTGGTGGTGGTGGTGGTGGTGGTGGTGGTGGTGGTGGTGGTGGTGGTG
>OY992876.1:169506178-169658678 GCA_963921405.1 Cepaea hortensis | reverse complement strand
AAGGTGGTGGTAAGGTGGTGGTAAGGTGGTGGTGGTGGTGGTGGTGGTGGTGCTGGTGGTGCTGGTGGTGGTGGTGGTGGTCGTGGTGGTGGTAAGGTGGTGGTAAGGTGGTGGTAAGGTGGTGGTGGTGGTGGTGCTGGTGGTGCTGGTGGTGCTGGTGGTGGTGGTGGTGGTGGTAAGGTGGTGGTAAGGTGGTGGTAAGGTGGTGGTAAGGTGGTGGTGGTGGTGGTAAGGTGGTGGTAAGGTGGTGGTAAGGTGGTGGTAAGGTGGTGGTAAGGTGGTGGTGGTAAGGTGGTTGTGGTGGTGGTGGTGGTGGTCGTGGTGGTGGTAAGGTGGTAAGGTGGTGGTGGTGGTGGTGGTGGTGGTGGTGGTGGTGGGGGTGGTGGTGGGGGTGGGTGTGGGGGTGGTGGTGGTGGGGGTGGGGGTGGGGGTGGTGGTGGTGGTGGTGGTGGTGGGGGTGGGGTGGGGGTGGTGGGGGTGGGGTGGGGGTGGGGGTGGTGGTGGTGGTGGGGGTGGGGGTGGTGGTGGTGGTGGTGGTGGTGGTGGTGGGGGGTGGTGGTGGGGGTGGGGGTGGGGGTTGTGGTGGTGGTGGTGGTGGTGGTGGGGGTGGGGGTGGTGGTGGTGGTGGTGGTGGTGACGGAGACGGATGATGGATGATGATGATTGTTGTCCCTTGTAAAACATACGCAAAAAAATGCAAGAAATATCAAATCCACAAGTTGATAGAAGAGCATGGCCATAGGTGCTTGAGACTTCCTTCGTACCATTCTCATTTTAACTCTATAGAACTTGTGTGGGCTAAAATTACAGGACAGATGGCAACTGGCAAAACTACATTAAAATTGTCTGACGTCAAGATATCAACCCAGTCCGCGTTATTACATATTGATAAAAGTTAGTGGGGAAAAATGTGAGGACCATGTGTTGAAAGAGAAGGATGACTATTGGAGAAAGGATGGATTTAATTTTATGCAACCGAGAGCAGTCATCAACCTACTGGAATCGTGCGACACATAATAAGGTCTGGGCAGATCGCAGACATTAATCACATGCACACCTACTGGGATATTTTGCTCCAACTATTCAGAAGAATTGCAGCACTAAACATTACAGCTTCGGTACAAACAATACAACTTGTCAATGGCAACAGTTTGTATTCCACAGTGATGAATTTTCAGTCCCGCAAGCCCTCAACGGTGACAAATAACTGGCATTGAAGAAAAGAAAAAAACACTAAACGCATTTAATACCAACAGAAGAGTAATATTGCGATGGATACTGACATATTGTGGCATAACAAGGAATGTGAGAACAAATACTTTGTAAAATGAGGGAACAACATACAAACATACGAATCAATCTATAAACTTCAATGAAAAGAGGACCAACATCGTCGCCGTTAAGAAGGAAGCCCTCTTCAGAGACATTCACAGCTATATTCGTCGCGCAAAGCAGGTAATCATGTTCCGTCTCTGAACAGTAAACAGCAGAACAGACAATCTTTTACGAAGACTCAACACGGTTCTGTCACTGATGTGCACGTGTGAAAAAAAAAAAAACTACACAGACAGCTGAATAGATCCTTAAAAATTGACACATGATGACTAAATTGCGGTATCATTTCTGGTCACTCCATACGCACATTAACGCACAGCTGTTTGGAAGCTTTCACGAACTCCATATAAAAAGCTAAATACATCTTAGTAACATGACTCCTTGTGTACACATTATTAACCAGGAGCTGAAGAAACAAGAAGGAAATGAACAAGAAAGTAAGAAATATATTCCTTCTACTATCCTATCCATTTCCATTTCGATTCCACATTATTTACTCTATGCCTCTGTAAATTCTGTCTTTAGTAATATTACACATTGCACCCACTTCCATACGAATATGGATACGCCTTGTGTCGTCACCCGAATTGACGTGCATTACTGTAAAACAAGTTTGTTGGTGTGAATTCACTAAATTTTCGCCAAAACATCAAAGAAATGTAATCGCTTTCCATGATTTAAGTTGCCATTTTACCTATAAAAACATAATCCTTGGGAGTGGATAAATATAAGACGGCAGGAAACATTTCATAACGATGCAAGAGACAGTTTTCAAAAAAACTTGATCGTGATGGAGGTTAAACATTTGTAAACGGACTGTAGCTATCATTCCAGGACTATTGTTGATGTTTGCCTTCTGTGAAGTGTTCTCGCCCTTGTAGTCACTACACGGCGTTTAAAATATGCCCCGGATCAGGAACCAGCTATGGATAGTGATGTTATAGGGCCATCACTTTGTGTAGGCAAGATTGCACATGGGAATAAGTGGCCAGTCATTCCCTCACTTAGTGAGATACGCGAACGCGGGCGTCTAACCCTATCCCGATCGCACGTCTGACATCAGCGTCGCTCACTTATCAAATAGGCCAACTCACCCATTACATTGTAAAGGGTGCATTTAAATGCACATTGCCGATTAGCCAGGTATGCGTGTAAAGACTAAACAGACCAAATGGAAAGAGCGAGGAATTGGAATAGACAATGTAGCAGTCAAAAACATTGTTGGTCGCATAGAGTTTGCTGACATTCTTTGACTAGCTAAAAGTTGGTAAAGTAAGTAAATGACCCTTATATTCGTATTGGACATATGGTGCAGGACATCCATCCATCCATCCATCAATCCATCCATACATCCATCCATCCATCCATCCATCCATGGATGTCCTCTTAGTGGAGAGAGTAAATTGAAGTACTTGAGTACATTCGACAGGTGTATGTCATTTAAAGATCATGTGCAGGCTTTGGTGGTGAAGGCTGGTAGGGGACTTAATGCTTTGAGAGCGATGGCAGAAACGGGGCAGAGCAGAGGATGCTTTACAGGCTCTTTCAGGAGTTAATAATTTATGTCATTGAGTATAGTTTAGGACTGCTGACAGTATCGAAGCGCCATCTTGAAAGGTTGGAGCGCATACAAAATGCGGCCATGCAGGTAATTCTGGGGTGCACAAAGGACACCACTTATAAGCATGAGGCATATTCTGGCGCTACCAACAATGGCGATAGGCATAGGGTCCTTCAGGCCAAATGGTACCTGAGAGTTGTTGCAGATAGGGATCACCCCTTGCATGAGAAGCCATGGATATGGTCAAGGGTCATAGACTTAGACGAGGAAGGTCCTGGATAGCATAGGCGGAAATACCTATACGTCAGGTTTGTGATCTAGATACCATCAATCGTGAAAAAGAGCGGGTTAAAGTACCGGAAGACATGACGGACTAGCACAGTGTAATAGTAACACTGGGTCGTGAGTGCAGAGAATGGGCAGAGGGCCGCACAGAGTTTGTGGTGCAACAACTGATCCAGAGTAATACACATCAAGGTGACATAGTGATCTATACTGATGGGTCAGTGGTGAGAAACAGGTGGATGGTTGGGGTTTCATTGCGAAGGCTAATGGGCGATTCTTGAAAAAGGAGAGTGTGGAATATGTGCCTACGACCTCCAGCATGACAATGGAGATGGAAAGAGTCACAGCGGCGTTCCGTTGGTTAGAGGAGACCACTGCAATACACATTGTCTTCATCGCGGACTCAAGGACTATGCTTAGTAAAGGGGAGAAAGAAATGGCTCACCTTGCTTCAAAGGTCATAGATTGTAAGAGTTGTGTGGATTTTTTGCCCTGGCCATGCAGGAGTGCGGGGGAAAGAATAGGCTGATAGGTTGGCTGGGAATGCACTTCTTGGTGGTCGATTACTTATGGACAAAGGAGAGGTGGTCGTGCGCCTGTGGGACCAGGTGGAGAATATGGGGAGGGGGGCAGATTGAGAACCCGTATGTGGAAAGGATGAAATTGCGGGGGATTGGCAGGGGTTCCGTAGAATCTCAAAATTGAGAGGGAAGACAAGGAGAACTCTCAATCAGACAGTGGTGGGAACGATTAGTAGTGTGACTCTTCGCTGGCAGTTGAACAAGGGGGCGGAGCACATATGGGAATGTCCTGAGTGCAGTGATGTCGGTTCTTAGCTCAACTCAACTCAACTGGGCATATAGTGCTAAACAAGAAACACGCGTTGAAGCAGTTTCCTGCCATGGGTTTGTCATGCGACAGGGCCATCACATTTTGCAGGCCTGAATGTTCGGAGTAAAAAGTGTCCAGTATTTCTTCACTTAGCGAGACGATTAACGCAGGTGTCGAACCCTGGTGATACCGCGCTCGTGGTGTGCTCAACGTGGCTCCCTATCACCTCCGCTAAAGCGCCCACTCATATGGTGCTAGTTCCATATTATTAGAGACCATCGGCACTCGATGGCTGATGTAGTCACAATCAGGCCGATCGCCTTTACTTTTCAAGACTGGACAAGCTTCGGGGAAGATTACTTTTAGCAAACTCTGGTAAAATGGATTCTTGGGCAACCTGTGGAAAGATTATGCTTAGCAAACTGGTAACGTGGATTTTTTTTTTTTTTTAATGGAAAGTGGACGAATGAAAATTGTGGGGAAAGGCATCTGATAAATAATTATTTGACAGTTTATTTTCAGGCAAATGTAGCGAAAGATAACTCTTGTGCATACTCCTCAAACGTCAGTTATGTGGTAAAATTATCGAGAAATGTTGCAGACATTATCCTTAAAGCGCCTATGGAACAAGCTGCTACCTGGACAAAAGAGTAGAAATATTATGTTTAATTAAACTGTAGCTGACCCATAAAGCCCCAGCACTCGGCACCAGTTTGGTCGATGTCGTTTCTACAGCTCCTGGCACATGTGTTCAGATCCCCGTTACTTGTTACTGAGGGATTTTTCCAAAGAGCATTCTTCTCAAGTGGCAAAAAATAGCATTGACCTGAAGAAGACAAGTTATTGGAAACGTTGGTACAGTAAAGAAGACAAATTGATGGAAACGTTGGAACAGGTAAGAAGACAAGCTATTGTTAACTTGGGAACAGTAAAGAAGAAAACATGTTGTAAGGAAATATTTAAATGCCAAGCGTAAACTTGCTCAGGTCTAGAAACAGCAGCAGCGGTAGTAGATAGAAGTAGCAGTAACAATTGTAGTAGTAGTTGTAGTAGTAGTTGTATTTGTAGTTGTGGTTGTTGTAGTAGTAGTAGCGGTTGTAGTAGTAGTAGTAGTAGTAGTAGTAGTAGTAGTAGTATAGTAGTAGTAGTAGTAGTAGTAGTAGTAGTAGTAGTAGTAGTAGTAGTAGTAGTAGTAGTAGTAGTAGTAGTAGTAGTAGTAGTAGTAGTAGTAGTATTTGTTGTTGTTGTTGTTATAGTAGTAGTTGTTGTTGATGTTGCTGTATAAGTAGCAGTTGTTTGTTGTTGTTGTTGTTGTTGTTGTTTGTTGTTGTTGTTGTTGTTGTTGTTGTTGTTGTACAAGTAATAGTGGTCTTATTATTGTTATTGTCGTTGGTTGTGGTATTGTCGATGTTGCTATAGTGATCCCAGTTTTATTAGTAGTAGTAATATTAAAACTGGTAATGATAGTAACTGTTGTAGTAGTTGTTTACGCATTTGTAATACTAGTAGTAGTTGTTGTCGTGCTGCTGTTAGTGGTAGTTATAGTTGACACATTTTTCATGAACAACTGAACACGTCATGAACGATCTCAAGGACCTGTGAACAACGCCGTGAACCTTCTGGAGTGGCCCTGCTGTAAACGCATCTCCGCACCCAGTATAGGATGATACCTTTAGGTGCATGTCTCACCGGTGTTGTCAGTACCAGTACTCTTCTAGAATGTTGGTTTTTAACTCTTAGTGTACAGGATATTCTAAACTCAGTCTTCCGTTCATGGGGGATTGGGGAAGCTGAATGTAGGACGGGCCTGCGTGCCCAATTTGTGACCCTTTTTGTTTCGGGTTTTTAACTCAAGCGTAGTCCATACACGTGCTACTATTCGAGTGTTTACGCTGATGTTTGCGTGTGGATTAACTTTCCCTATTACCAGTGTCCTTTTCCATCAGACGAACCCACTCCGAATTCAGAGGTACTTGTAATTTACGTCCCCAAGTCAAGGACGAGAAGTCAATATTTTAGTCCAACTGACTGGTGTAGGGGTTAAACCCGCTACCTCGGCATCAGCACACCAGCTGTTTAAGAACGAGATCTCTTATCCATTGACCATGCTGAACTCATGTGACCCTTTGAAAATTTTGAAAATAAAGTTCGTCCGTTCGTTCATGATTGGTAACATTAACGTAAAACGCATTGAGTCAGATCGCAATAAAACTGAAAATGCCACCAAATGTCAAAGCACATTGTCAGAAATGTTTTGCAGAAATACTGGAATGGAACACCAGCCATATATTGTTACTTATGTGGATTTGTACTGGATCCACTCTCATTTGAGTCTAGCAAATGTGGGGGTATTTTAAAGTCACTCCATGTTAGACAGAGTACTGTCAAGTTTCGTTTGCGCACGTACGAGAGAGTATAGGCGTTCGCTTATCATGAGCTATGGGAGTCTCCGTGGTGAAGTGGTCAAGCCGTCTGATTCGGACTCCAAAGATTGTGGGTTCGATTCCGGGCCGCGTCCTTAAACTCATGAGTGCGTCTGTTTCGGAGATTCCTAGAGGTCGTCGCTGGAGCTACGGAATTCGTGCTTTGTGCGGCGCTTTCGGCAGTTCGCTGCGGAAAGTGACTGTGCCTTATGTCATAAACCCGGTGCAAGTAAGTCGACCCTGTTGACTTTTAATCGAATTTTTTTAATCATAATATAATATATTGTAAATATGATACATTGTATGTTTGTCTTTCTGATAAATGTAGTGTGGCAATAAGATAAGAAAATGCAATGACTTCGTATAGAATATAAAGGCAAGCTTCTTTAAAAAAAAATTAAAAGAAAATAAAAATAAAACAGCGCATACCTTCCTCGGTTTTCAGATGTGAGGATTTTATCAAATATAGTAAATTCGTCCGTCAAATCGATGGCAAGTAGCTTTCGTTTAAGCAACGCATTTTTGTGACACACGCTTCGATACAAGATTTCACTAATAAATTAGCCGAGCAATGGATTACTGGACACCCGAAAACATCAGAAAAAGACAAAGCAGACATGTCAGCGATGAAGGGATTCAAACCAGGGCATGCACACAGTGTAGTATCAATGACAACAAATACGCTGTATGCCAGAATGCTTAATAAGAGAATATACATGAAGAGTGTAGCCACAGATCATCGGGGGAGAGTTTTGGGAGCATCTGACTAGTCCAGATCTGGATGACAATATCAAGCGTCTGTCACGAAGGGCGTAATGCACTGACACCGACATTTGCCCTGTGTGTTCCAATATGCGGGATTTGTACACACCTCCCGAAATCGCAGAGCATCATCTCTTTGATCCCCCATGATTAACGATTCATTCATTCAATCGAAAGAACTTCGAACAGATCCATCCCATACAGGGCTTCAAATATACTCCTAGAAGAACATACGAAAACTATTTGGAGAAAACAAAATGAAGAGTAAAAGACCAGAGCACGGTAATATCAATTAGCTAGGCAGAAACCAGCAGACAAGAATTCTTGAAATGCAAAAGAGGGCACTGTAGAATCAGAGCACAACATCACTGAGTAGGTCTCGGCAGCTGTGGAGCACCAACATTGACTTCAGAGAACACCCGAAAAATGTGCCAACAATTGTTCAGAGAACGGACATTTTACAAACATGAGTAGCAGTACAAGAGAATCAGTGCGGGGGGGGGGGGGGTGACAACCTCGGGTACTAGCGTTCATGACCACTGCCGGAATAGACACCTAGCAAACATTGATCGCTAAGAAGAAGAATAAATAGAGGTTATTAGAATAAAATGTGTCTCCCTCCTGACCCTAAGACACACAATACAAGTTTTACCGCATGGCATATAACCGAAGTATTAAGTTCAATCGCAGCTGGATTGTACGAACAAAAACACACCAATACCTTCGTCTATCTGGCAGATGTAAGGCAGCTTGGTATCGCAGGCTGTCGGGTACAGTGTGAAGGTGTAATCCATGCTGGTACAATAGTGAGGACTGGCCAGCAGCTGTAACGCTATCTTCTCGTTGGGAGAAGTAGCGTTGGAGAATCCCTGGCACGGGTGCCAGAGAACAAGGTCAGTGTTAGAGTTGGGATCTGTGAAGCGGTGCAGACCGGTCCACAAGTGTGAAGTCAATCTGTAGGCAGGATTTTTGCATTGAATTAGTACTGATTTCATGTGATCAGAAATACTGGATATAAATGCATCAGGACGTTCAAATAATGTCTAATTAGCTGGGAGAAACAATTAATTGGTGACCACGACGGAAAGAAAGCCTCTTTAACAGATTAAGTGCCAAACAAAATTAGAGACTTTTCGACGCGTCGTGATAAGAGACTTCTTGACGAGCCGTCATGAGAGACTTTCTGACGCGCCGTGATGAGAGATTTTTTGACGCGTCGTGATGAGAGACTTTTTAATGCATCGTGATGAGAGACTTTTCGACTCGCTGTGATGAGAGACTTTTCGAGCTTTTTGATGCGTCATGATAAGAGACTTTTTGACGCGTCGTGATGAGAGACTTTGTGACACATCGTGATGAGAGACTTTGTGACGCATCGTGATGAGAGACTTTGTGACACGTCGTGATGAAAGACTTTTTGACGCGCCATGATGATAGATTTTTTGACGCGTCGTGATGAGAGACTTTTCGTCGCGCCGTGATGAGAGACTTTTTGAGGCACCATGATGAGAGATTTTTCGACGCGCAATGATGAGAGACTTTTTGACGCGTCGTGATGAGAGACGTTTTGACGCGCCATGATGAGAGACATTTTGATCCACCGTGATGAGAGACATTTTGACGCGTCGTGATAAGAGGCTTTTCGAGCTTTTTGACGTGTCCTGATAAGAGACTTTTTGACCAATCGTGATGAGAGACTTTTTGACGCGCCGTGATGTGAGACTTTTTGACGCGCCGTGATGAGAGACTTTCCGAGCTTGTCAACGCGCCGTGATGAGAGCAACGTTTGTAAAGGATTTGCTATATGATGATGAAGGATTTGCTATATGATACAAAGCTAACATTGAGTTGGGAGCCACGGTGGCGTAGTGGCTAGAGCCTGCCTGCTGGTCCGGTGGTCAAGTGTTTGAACCCGCCTGAAAGTCGGTCCAGCCAAAAGTGGGCACCAGAAAATGTCCTGGGAAATAAAGGCGGCTGGTGTGATACTGACCACATAAATAAAGGCGGCTGGTGTGATACTGACCACATAAATAAAGGCGGATGGTGTGATACTGACCACATAAATAAAGGCGGGCGGTGTGATACTGACCACATAAATAAAGGCAGGCGGTGTGATACTGACCACATAAATAAAGGCGGGCGGTGTGATACTGACCACAGAAATAAAGGCGGGCGGTGTGATACTGACCACAGAAATAAAGGCGGGCGGTGTGATACTGACCACATAAATAAAGGCGGGCGGTGTGATACTGACCACATAAATAAAGGCGGGCGGTGTGATACTGACCACAGAAATAAAGGCGGGCGGTGTGATACTGACCACATAAATAAAGGCGGGCGGTGTGATACTGACCACAGAAATAAAGGCGGGCGGTGTGATACTGACTACATGATTCATCGAGTGTCGGTTGATCTAACAACACATGGTGCTAGCATTGTTTACCCAATATAGGCCAGGCCGTGAGCAGGGGCACTTTACCTGTACCTACAATACCGAGGTGTGGAAGTGAATCAGCGATTATTAGTAAATTAGTGAGAAATTACATAGAGGCTGCAGGAGTGGGCTTCTGTAGCGTTGTGCTGAGAAATGTATTGACATTTAAAGCCATTAATGAAGACATCTGGAGAGAAGCTAACTGAAGAAGAGAACTGGCTACTTGTGTCAGAAGTAGGTAATCCATATTTGTGGACACGTCATCAGAAGGCATATTCTGGAAAATTCCATGACAACAGGAAAGTTGAAGGGAAAGAAAGACAGGGGGAGATCTAAAGAGAAGATTCTATATAGCTTAACAACGTGGCATGGAGGGGCGTCTGTATCAGACATGGCTGGCAACTCACAAGACGGAAGCCTGAACGAACATGGCGACCAACGCATTATGACATGAATTATAAACAACAGTTTTTGTTTTATAGTTTCATTTGGCACAAGAAAAACAAAAATGTAATACACGACGAATATGCTCATCACGGTGGTATCTGTCGCAAAGTGGGTAAACCGTCTGCCTCTCGATCTCAATATGGTGGGCTCGTGTCCGGACTGCAAGAGACTTGCCGTTGCATGAAGAGAGACCGAGCCAGGTGGGTCACGCCTGGTGCAAGGAAGTCCACCCTCTCGACCTGAGCACTTTTATGCTGATCACAAAGTGCGCAAGGAAGTCCACCTTCTTGACCTGAGTATTTTTATGCTGACCCAAAGTGTGCAAAGAAGTCCACTTCTTGACCTGGGTACTTTTATGCTGACCACAAAGTGTGCAAGGAAGTCCACCTTCTTGACCTGAGTACTTTTATGCTGACCACAAAGTGTGCAAGGAAGTCCACCTTCTTGACCTGAGTACTTTTATGCTGACCACAAAGTATGCAAGGAAGTCCACCTTCTTTGCCTGAGTATTTTTATGCTGACCACAAAGTATGCAAGGAAGTCCACCTTCTTGACCTGAGTACGTTTATATTGATCACAAAGTGTACAGAATAGCATGTATTAGTTATAGTAGAAAAGTACAAATAAATACACTCATTCATTTCGTAATTAAGTGCGTGGTTTCAATAAAAAGTATAATGATAGCTTCCAGAATTGGCATCAGCGTGGCTTATTGTCATTTAGATAAACTGGCAATTCCGGGGAATCAAGAGGTGGGGAAAAGGCGTGGGTACTGGAGAAAACGTTGTACACGGTGGGAAAACATGATAATAGTATGTATAACTAGAACATCCGTTCTCGAGAAACCCACAGGGCAAGCGAAACAGGAGGTGGCCTAAAACACACGGAGAAGGGGATTAGAGACGACAATGGATAATATGAGAAGAATTAGGAGATAGCAAAAGGTACGAATGAATAAAATGAGAAGGACTTGGAGGGGACAGCAGTAGCTAGCAAGAAAATAGGACAGCTTGGCATAAGTTGGTTAAAGACCCATGCTCTATTGGAGGATAAAGGACAGCAGAAGAGAAGAACAGAATGACATGCATATTGCAACATTTTGTAGAATTCCGTGGACATTGGGATAGAGGATGGCGTAGAGTACAGGATCCAGATGGTCTACAACCATGGCACGAAAAGACCACAGCACGTGTATTTATAAATATCATTAGGCAGCGACTGTTGTGAAGAGATGTGGTCGCCGTCGTCAGTTGGACAGGTACATGTTGCTGTTAACTGAGGGTTTGGACCAGACATGGTCCACAATCAAATGAGAAAGTGTTATAATGTAAATGTCCATTCACTGAGCATGGACATTGTGGAAGATACCATGGAACAAGACAAATAACACGATGACCCTAGTATGGCGATATATCGTCCTTCTGTCCAAATGTGTTGTCACATATGGCGATATATTATCCTTCGTTACTGAATCAGTTAATAATAATAATGGGGGTTGTGGTGGTGTTGTTAACGACTTCTTGTGTGTGTGTGTGTGTGTGTGTGTGTGTGTGTGTGTTTGTGTGTGCGTGCGTTCGTGTGTGCGTGCGTGCGTGTGTGCGTGCGCGTGTGTGTGTGTGTGTGTGTGTGTGTGTGTGCTCACCTGCTGAAAGCCCCGTTCCACTGCAAAAACCTGTCCAGAATATCAACGTCGGCTTCCACTATGGGGGAACTCTTCACGTTGACCAGGTGACCCCCATACCTGGCACATGTGTCTCTGGCCGACGCCCACGCCGCGGGTGTTGTGTGGAGGTAGTAGACAATCTTGCTGGACGGGTGCAGGGCTGTGACCAGAGACAAACATATTAGCGTTGTAAGTTTCATGCTATCACAATAAAGACAGCATTTTTATCATCATAATGAATTTCTTATATTATTTTCATAATGAAAACACCACATGATCACATTAATGAGCGTACGATAGGATTTCCACAGTCCATATACTGCACGATCACGTTAATAAGCGCAAAATATGATCACAACAATGAAACCGCCACATTATCAAATTAATTTGCGTATTATAGGATCACAACAATGAAAACACCACATGATCACATTAATGAGCGTAAGATAGAACAACAATGAAACCAGTTCAATGAAACCATCATCAAGTTAATTTGCGTACGATAGGATCACAACAATGAAAACCCATGATCACTGTAAAGGGAGTGCGATAGGATCACAACAATGAAAACACATGTTCACAGTAATGGAAGTAGGATAGGATCGCAACAATGAAAACACATGATCACAGTAATGGAAGTAGGATAGGATCGCAACAATGAAAACACATGATCACAGTAATGGAAGTAGGATAGGATTGCAACAATGAAAACACATGATCACAGTAATGGAGCTAGGATAGGATCGCAACAATGAAAACACATGACCACAGTAATGGAAGTAGGATAGGACCACAACAATGAAAACACATCATCACAGTAATGATAGGTTTACACATATGATTTATCGTAATATTTTGTCTGCGTCTTTTTGCAACACATGTGAGTGTTCATTGTTTTTAAGCGTGTCGACATTAGAGTTACATTACACCTATGGTGTTAACTTCAAGAATCACAGTTCCGTAACCCATCTCAAAAATTTAGCATAACCTTCATTTGTGAGATGAGGTGACCTACTTGGTGATGCTTGAAGAAAAGAATTACACATATTATAAACATACACCCATGTTTGTAATTAACACACACATTATTAGAAACAGAACATCTAAATTAACATTATACGAACATATAAATTGCAAACACCAATTACTAAGAAGGGGAGATTACACTGATACAAGGGACATAAGGGATTAATAAAAGTGATGACTTCACAAGAGAAAATCTGCCAACTAGCGGAAGCGAGATAGGGAGAAATCAGTTAACACAGATCTTGAACAAAGATGTTGAGGTAATATTTTGTGGAGGCCGTGGATAATATATCCATGATTAGTCTCCGATTAGAAGAGACAATTGTTTCCGGTCACCATTTTTGGGGTGTATGAGAGGTTTTGCATTTTAATGGGCAACCATGAATATAAGACAATGATACCTTGGTCCGTTTAACAGCCTACTGTAGTAAAATGTAGGGGAGTACTTGACTCTTGGCAACATATCAAGAGTGGTGAGCTGATGAGACACCAGTGGGTAGATGCTTCAACAGTGTATCATGCCCTTATGAATCACAGTTTTACCCAAACAGAGTTACTTATGAATTCCCACAACTCACTGACACATTAGTTCAGACTAATTTTATATAGACAACATTGTGTCACACTACTTAGGAAGAATTTGGTGACACAATACCCGGGGAGCAGGGGAGGATGTCAGAGTGTTGGGGAATAGAGACAGGACATATAAAGGACAAGGGACATAATAGAGACAGGACATGGGCAGGGATGCAGTGATGTCATTGACAGGACATCTACAGGACCACAGGGATATGATAGACAGGACATAGTTAAGGGCGCAGAGATGTCATAGACAGGACAGCTACAGGACATTATAGATATCAGAGACAAGACATAGGCAGGGACACAGAGATGTCAGATACATGACATATACAGGACAAGACCCAGTGATAAAAGGGGACACAAGTCTACGGGACTCTGTCCTGGATTGATCAGACAGCGTAACACTAAGGGACCCGACTCAACACTGGCGGACAGCCGTACGACGTGGCTTTTGAGACAGCACGACTGTCACGAGAGACACGGGGTCCAGTACCACGTGGCCAACCGGCCAGCGTGAGGAGAGCAGACTGGGACTCGACGCTTGAGAGGAAGGACGCGTGTGTTTCTGGAGCGAGTGTATAGACTTTGCGAGAGTGCTAGCTGTTTGCCATGTTGAATATAGCGGGGATTTGAGTGCAGGGTTTCTGTGTGATTGCCTGAGTGCTATTGTGATTTGTTAGACAGTACTATGTATATATTGATAATATGTTGCACTAACTGCCCGATGTGCGTATCTTGACGATACTCAGGTTCTCCTGAATAAATTTTTGCTACCACGTGCAAGACTGATAGTTTATGGAGTGCATGTGAAGAATCTAAGAATACCTGTGTCCGTGTGAGACGTTGACAGGCAATACGATATGATCCAAGCAATTAATATACCACATCATTAAATTAGTCAGCGTACGACAGGATCACAACACTGAAACAACTACATAATCATTTTAATGGGCGTACGACAGGATCACAACAATGAAAACCCTGCAACAAACAGCATAATGAGTCATATCACAAAGGATCATCATGTACAGGTTTAGGAGGAAAATAAAACCAGAAATAGCCAAAGAACAGTATGGGTTTGTAGAAGGCAAAAGTACAACAAATGCTGTGTGTTTGTTGAGAACAATGATTGAGCGTTCAATAGAAGTCAATAAAGACCTCCATCGTTGCTACATTGATTGCATGAAAGCTTTCGATATAGTAAGACATATTGATATGATGAAAATGTACAAGCAACTGCCATAAAAAAATTATAATGAAGTTGGTCAATTCCAGTCTATCTGGAGAGGTATTTGAGAGGGATGTGTAATGTCTCCTGATCTTTTCTTCCTTTATAGTGAAAATATCATAAGACATTTAGAGGCTATGAAAGGAATTGCATTCGGGGGACAAAACATCAATACTATAAGATATGCGGATGATACAGTATTGATTGCTGACTACGAGCAAGATCTACAACATTTAGTAGATGTTTGTTATTATACACAGTGAGAAACTAGGTTTGGAACTTAACTTTAAGAAAATAAAGGTCATGGTCGTCTCCAAGAGGAGAGAAATACCACACTGTAACATCCAAGTGATTGGAAATATTCTTGAACAGGCAAACCTATACAACTGTCTCGGAACAGTCGTAGCATCTGATGGAAAATGCCTCGCAGAAACTAGATCAAGAATTGCCATGGCAAAGGTGACGTTCTGCAAAATGGAAAACATACTTACCAATAAAAAGTTGTGAATTGCCGTGAGACAAAGAGTGTTGAAGGGCTGTAAAGAACCCATATTGTTGTATATATAAGCTGAGAAATATCTAATGGTGGTCGAAATGTGGCTTTTGAGAAAAATCTACATAATACCACGAACGGATAGAAAATCAAATGAGACAGTCCTTCAAGAGACAAATGAAAAACGGAGATTGATTCTAGTAATTAGACGTAGACAGTCAAGATGTTTTTGGACATGTTATGACGAGTAATAGACTTGAACATTTGATGACAACTGGCAAGTTTGATGGGAAGACAGCAAGGGTAAGACAATGCGATACATACTTTGATGGTTTGGCAACATGCATGGTCGGGACCAGAACACAGACCTGATTGGAGACTCTAGTGACCGTGTGAGATGGCGAACCATGAACGCTCAAGCCTTTCGGCATGGCACTTGATGACAAAGATTTCGGTTGAAATGCTCGCCTATTCTTCTTCTTCTTCTTCTTCTTCTTCTTCTTCTTCTTCTTCTTCTTCTTCTTCTGCTTCTTTTGCTTCTTCTTCTTCTTCTTCTTCTTCTTCTTCTTCTTCTTCTTCTTCTTCTTCTTCTTCTTCTTCTTCTTCTTCTTCGTTCGTTCACTTGAAATGTGTCTATAACTGCATTGTTTTTCATCAGTTTAACTGTCTTACTCTTGCCTGTATCTCTGTGTGTGTTTGTGTGTTGTTGTTGTTGTTGTTGTTGTTGTTGTTGTTGTTGTTGTTGTTGTTGTTGTTGTTGTTGTTGTTGTTGTTGTTGTTGTTTTCATCCGTCGAGTTTTTAAATCATAGTTTGTGTTTTGTTTTGTTTGTTTGCTTTTATGTACTGACAACAGAATAGATAATGTAGTATTATACTCACCACAGGCAAGAGTTAGACACAGAGACAATTTCAGAAAGTTGGTCAGCATTGTCACCGGCGTTGTTACAAGCTGGGGAGAAATTATGGATCGCATTACTATCCAAATGTCTCTTTGTTCGCGCTCAAACCTTCACGGGAGTGTCTAATATTGGCTTTAGCTAGTTTCGGGTTCATGCTGCTGGAATGGAGTTGGTTGATGCTTCGTGTGCAGGCAGAGCTGTGCAAGGTGATTTGCCGCCATATAGCCATACACACTAACATATGTCTCGAAGTTGTGATTTAGATGATATTTTAATCCATTGTATTAATCTATCTTGAATTTGTAATATGGATATTTTCATCCGTTGTACGACCCTATCTTGAATTGGTGATATGGAAATTTCAATATGTTGTACAAACCAACCTTGAAATTGTGATGTAGATGATATTTGAATCCTTTCTACGAACCTATCTTGAAGCTGTAATATAGATGATAGTTCAATCCGTAGTACGAACATATGTTGAAATTGTGAAATCAATTATATTTCAATCTGTTGTACGATCCTACCTTGAAGTTGTGGTATAGATGATATTTCAATCCGTTGTACGAACCTATCTTAAACTTGTGATAAAGGTGATATTTCAATCTATTGTATTATCTTAATCTTGTGAAAAAGTTAACATGACAATTCATTTTACGAACCTATCTTAAACTTGTGAAATAGGTTATATTTCAGTCCGGTGTAAGAACTTATTTCAAACTTGTGATCAACCCGATATTTCATTCCGTTGTGTCCTGTTCGCAATCTGAGGTTGATAACATGACCATTCTTTGAAAGTAATGATAAGCTTCATTTTTCATAATGTCTTAGTGATGCAGATTTAACACTCAGTGACGTCGGGACTTTCCTTGTTTACTCAGGATTAGTCTGGCTCGTTGAAATTGAATGATTAGCAACTTCCAAGATTGTCTTTTCAAAAACTATATTAACGTTTATGGCTATAAGGGGATTTATGTGGATAAAAGGGCCGAAACATTCGGGTAAGGGGAACATGTTCTGACGATCAGAAACCCCCTGCAGTGTTTGCTCCGCGGTGGAGTTTTTATGACTATACTAAACGAAACAAAAAGTAAAGTATGTATACCAAACCACCAAACATGCATCCAAATAACCTGTGAAATAAAAGTCAAACACCCCGTTACACACCTTTAGTCGTACTGGGCATATGGTGCCAGAACCATATTTGTATGGCACTCGGTAGGTGCTGTGATCATTACCGTGTTGGATGCTTTTACTTCCCAAGACATTTCTGTGTACCCAGTTTAGGCTGGGGCAACCTGGGAATCCAGGTCAGTTTTCACAATTCGAATCTGCACCGAAGCTGATGGAACCCATCTTGAACATGCCCAACCCAGACACTGCACTGCCGTTCTTTATGAGTTAAACATCAGTCTAAAGCAGCGGTTCCCAAAGTTGGTGCCATTGCTTCCACTAGCTAATTGAGGTGATGGGAAAGTCTAAGATTGGGTTGTGTTCGGAATTTTATGCTGGCTTTATTCATTGTTCCAAGCAATTGAGCATACGGTTATGTTTAGAATTGTTCCAAGCAATTGAGCATATGGTTATATGACTAACTATACTATAACTAACTAACTAACTAACTAACTAACTAACTAACTAACCAACCAACCAACCAACCAACCAACCCACCCACCCACCCACCCACCCACCCAACCACCCACCCACTCACTCACTAACTAACTAACTAACTAACTAACTAACTTATATCTATCTCTCTGTTAAATATTGATATTATAGTTCAAAGGTCATGTTTTCACATTGTAAAACCATTCTAAAAATGACACATGTTGTATATTCTAGTCATGCAAAAAGTACAATTAAGGCAACGTTATAGTCTATAAGCTGCCGTGGTGACGTAAAGTCTTAAAGACTCGCCTATAGGCATGATCATCATCTCATCTTGTACCTTGCGGTGTCGAGGTGATAAACAGCGGGAGAATGTAAGCCAGTAGTTCAAATCCCTATGGAGACATAATTTATGTGGGTACCTCTCGCTACTTCGGTCCATACGGTCACCTGTATCTGTATATATGTTTATTCGTCGAGTTTCTTAGTTATATTTTCTTTTCGTGATTCCAGCTCGGCAGCAGCGAACGCATATTATCGAAAGCGTTGTATTCTTGGTTAGGGTCTCAAGTTGTCTGGGTGTACAACGGCTGTCTCTAACTTGGGCAGTCTGGTAAAATTCACGGCGGGGGAGATGTGTATTTTCTTAATATACGCAAAAGGAGCCGCAAGCGTTGGTTTTCAGAATTGTATAAGTGTCGATTGTTCAGAAAGCAAAGCAAGGTAAACTGCTGAACGCACAATTGCCTAGAAAACCCTACACGTCAAAAACAAAAACTGCTAGTGGTTGATTGCTACGTCCTGTAAAGGGCATTCAAGTGAATGGGCATATTCTTAAACAAGTGACTCGGAACAGTTTTCTTGGAACAGTCATAACATCAGATGGGAGATGCCTTGAAGAGATTAGAGCAAGAATTGCCATTGCGAAAATAGCCTTTTGCAAGGAGAAAAATATACTGACCAATAAACAGATATAAATTGAAACGGGAAAAAGAGTGTTGAAATGTTACATAGAACCTCTACTTTTGTATATGGATATGAAGCGTGGACAATGAACAGACCAGCTGAAAAACATCTGATGGCTGTGGAAATGCGGTTTCTGAGGAAAATGCAAAGAATACCATAGACTGCCGGTCTCCCTGGCCTAGAGGTTAACTAGGCCAGTTTTTCCATAATCCCATACATTCTCGTGAGTAACGTAACCTGCGCGAGAATCGGTAGCGGTTCTCACCGCGTTGGTAACTTACTGGGTATGTGGGCCGGTCGCTCAGAAATCAATGGCAAACTACTGAGCTGAATTTTGCCTAGTACATCAACAGCAGATGAAAAATGCTGACGTTGACTGCAACGTCCTGTAAGGGACATGAAACAACAACAACAACAAAACCATGGACAGACAGAAAAACTAATGAACAAGTCCTTCAAGAAACAAATGAAGATCGTAAACTGATTAGAGTCATTAGACGTAGACAGTCAAAATTTTTCGGGCATGTTATGAGAAAAAATGAATTGGAGAACTTGATGACAACTGGCAAGATTGAAGGGAAGAGACCAAGGAGACGACAAAGAAGTAAATACCTGGATGGCTTGGCCATGTGGCATGGTCGAGACAGAAACACGGAGTTGATCCACGACTCTGGTGATCGAGTGAGATTGCAAAACATGACCGCCCACGCTTACCGACATGGCACATGATGGATGGATGGATGGTTGGTGGACACACACACACACACACACACACACACACACACACACACACACACACACACACATGCTCACCGATGTTGATGATAATAATGACAGCTATTTTTTTTGAAAACCTTGTTTGAACGAAGTACGACAAGAAAACAATCGTAAACAAAACTTACTGATCAATAAATAGTTAAAGACTGGTTGGTTGGTCGCTAGTTATAGCTGCTGCAAAGATCGATTGTAATCAGATATTCATTCTAGAAGCGTGGCTAGACCAGTGCAGCGAGATCTATCGAACATTTCACACTTGATCAACCCTGGATACCAACTGCTAACAATGGCTTGAATGGACATACCCCACGGATGTACATACACACAATTTACATACTCCACGGATGTACATACACATAATTTACACACTCCACGGATGTACATACACATAATTTACACACTCCACGGATGTACATACACATAATTTACACACTCCACGGATGTACATACACACAATTTACATACTCCGCGGATGTACATACACATAATGTACACACTCCACGGATCTACATATACACAATTTACATACTCCACGGATTAAATACACACAATTTACATACTCCACGGATTAAATACACACAATTTACATACTCCACGGATTAAATACACACAATGTACATACTCCACGGATTAAATACACACAATTTACATACTCCACGGATGTACATACACACAATTTACACACTCCACGGATGTACATAGACACAATTTACACGCTCCACGGATGTACATACACACAATTTACATACTCCACGGATGTGCATACACACAATTTACATGCTCCACGGATGTACATACACACAATTTACACACTCCACGGATGTACATAGACACAATTTACACGCTCCACGGATGTACATACACACAATTTACACACTCCATGGATGTACATACACACAATTTACATACTCCACGGATGTACATACACACAATTTACACACTCCACGGATGTGCATACACACAATTTACATACTCCACGGATGTACATACACACAATTTACACACTCCACGGATGTACATAGACACAATTTACACGCTCCACGGATGTACATACACACAATTTACATACTCCACGGATGTGCATACACACAATTTACATGCTCCACGGATGTACATACACACAATTTACACACTCCACGGATGTACATAGACACAATTTACACGCTCCACGGATGTACATACACACAATTTACACACTCCATGGATGTACATACACACAATTTACATACTCCACGGATGTACATACACACAATTTACACACTCCATGGATGTACATACACACAATTTACATACTCCACGGATGTACATACACACAATTTACATACTCCACGGATGTGCATACACACAATTTACATACTCCACGGGTGTACATATACATACTTTACATACTACCCGGATGTAGATAATATAAACTACATAGTCTACGGATGTGCATACACACAATTTACATACTCCACGGATGTGCATACACACAATTTACATACTCCACGGATGTGCATACACACAATTTACATACTCCAGGAATGTGCATACACACTACTTACATGCCCGATAGATGTACAAGCAAACAGTTTACATAATCTATTAGCGTGCATGCAAATAAGACCTGAGGTCCGACCAGTAATTCTGTGGAAAATGTTTAATCTACATTAACATTAATTTGATACATAAACATGAGCACTGGTCTGTCGACCCGAAGGTCATGGGTTCGATCCGTAGCTGGACGAATTCGGATTTTTTTCAAAATTCAGTCTAAAATTAGTACTTAGAATGTCTTGAGAAGTAAAGGCGGCCAGCTGGATACTGACGTCATCATCCACTGAGTTCCTTCTGTTCTATACAAATATGCTTCTAGCACCATATGCCCTAAGTATTGAAAAAAACGAGTCCTTACTTAGATAAAAATATAAAAATACACGGAACGGAAATGTAGTCAGTCCCATGGCAAATGGACCAATGACCTTCGTACAATCTAGCCTTCTATATAATGAGATGAGAAGCCATTTATCTTCGTCTCCACCTTTCCTTTTTAGATAATTTCCAGAAAATTCTTAAAATTGTACCGGCCCTATTCAATGAGGCACAGTCGATAACACATCCTTTGGAAGCCGCATTTCCTTTCCCATATATCGAGTGTCGATTGTTTTATAAAAATATGGGGCATGCTACCCACGTCATACGTCTTTTCCTTGTTATAACCTCACCAGTCTTCAAGGCTGGGTTGATCCCATGACCACGCTCGAGGTGTGAGAATAATAATCCCTCCTCAGCTAGACAATTGGCTGCATTAATCAGGACCACTGATGCAATGTGAATTATCCCTCTGTGCCACCGCAGCAGTCATGAAAATGATAATAATAAAATCTTCTTCTTCTTCTTCTTCTTCTCTTCTTCTTCTTCTTCTTCTTCTTCTTCTTCTTCTTCTTCTTCTTCTTCTTCTTCTTCTTCTTCTTCTTCTTCTTCTTCTTCTTCTTCTTCTTCTTCTTCTTCGATTAACGTTTGATGTTCATGTTGCAACCAATTTAGTGCGTAGATGTCTGCTTAATTGTACAATTAATGGCATGTCCTTTACATGAAATCGCACTCACCTCCAGCACGTATTGGCTGTTCGATATTTTCCAGGCAATTTTACATTCAGTAATTTGCCATTGCTGTCTGAACATCCAACGCTCATACCATTCTTAAAATCAATACAGATTCGCCTTATTCTAACTGTGAAGTAGATGATAATAATGAAGCAAAATAGAAAGAACTTACGTGTTGAATAATAATATCGCCGAAAGCAGACGTTGACGTTATACATGTAGAGATGTCATCGTTGTCAACCCACAAGCACCCAACCCGGCGTTGCTACAATCATGTGCTACAGCATGGAAAATACACACGTATGTATAGCCGTTACTGCTGGCTCTTGTTTCTCTGTTTGTTCTTCATGTTATGACCACATTAGAAATGCATTTTTTAAGTCTCTTTACGTTCCGATGCTCTTTTCAGATTACCGTCCCTAGCCTATCCTTTTGTTTAGGGAGGATAAAATCGATACAGAAAATTTCTCCGATAATCTACGGTGATCGATTCTAGGCAAAGTTGTGTGTTTTTAAACGGAGCGATTTTTCTGTATTGTTTGCCTTGCTTTTGTGATTCTTAATGTAGACCATATCTGCAAACTGGAATACTTGGGCCACATTAAACGTCGACATTGTTTGGAAAGGAAAGTTACGGAGGACATGGTTTCTGGAGAGATTGGGGGGAGGGGGGGGGGCGGTGATCGGGACGATTGTGAAAATACAGCATTCACTCATTTAGTCCCAACCAGAATGTCACGTGTGGGTTCGGTCTTTCTCTTGAATCGTAATTATCTCAAGCTACGTTGTTTTACTTTTTTATATTTGGTTGGATAATACAAATTTCAAAAAAATATGGGTGCGATAGTGGCTACTTACTTGTTATTTTATTTTGGCGGCTGTGGTTGAACGAGTTAAACAAATCTTGAGAGTATTCCAAACATCACCTAATAGTGTACCTAATGTCATTATCATCACGTGCCCTGCCAACTGGAGTGGGCGTTCATGTCCCTTCACGGATCTCGGTCCCTGATATTTCGGATCAACCCTGTTGGTGATATTCCTCCAAGCCACATCTCAGTGTCTAGCATGCGAATATGTTATCCGAACACAGATGATCACAATTCCCAAAGGCAGCTGTTACTGAAAAGATTAGTTTGCTTGTAGATCGCTTAACCTTGTGTGTATATATATATATATATATATATATATATATATATATATATATATATATATATATATATATATATATATATATATATATATATATATATATATATGCATATATATACATGTACTATTATTTTCAAGAGTTGCGCCATGACTTATATTTGACGAGTAGGTAGACGCCCGGCTGACCATTTTTAGGGAACACCTTAGGGACATTTCATAACATTCCGACAAAGCCGTCGCCAGTCAAGTCAATTTTCCCGATCATAGGGATGTCGGTGATGTATGCGTCACTGTCATAAAGGCATGTAGTTCGAACAGTTCGGTTAGACTCAAATTGTAAGGTCACTCTATCAAGGATGTTGTATTCTCAATCCAGCTGGAATCAACACTATTATAGATGCCACTGTTTAATTCTGTTGACTTTGTTCCATAAAGATTACCATATTTCCACGCCTAACTTTACCTTCCTCGCTTAGAGTGTGCACCTATGTGTCTTCATATTTCCCAATTTGACATCTAAACACGTGTATCACTGCACATCTTTCCTATACGCGGAAGTTGTTCCCCCATCTTTTACCATTCCTTATTTATATTGTGCATAATTTGTGTGTTATCTACAATATTAATTGTATCATTTAGCACTGTTTGAAATGTTTCTAAAGAAGTTAATACTATTAATAGGACCAAAAAGTGGGTTTGTGTGCTGTGATTATATTATTTTATCCATTGCATATTTCCTTAATGATAATCTATTATTATTATTATTATTATTATTATTATTATTATTATTATTATTATTATTATTATTATTATTATTATTATTATTATTATTATGTGAATATGATGTGTATTATCTGTCGTTTTGCGGACATAGGTATATTTGGATGTTTCAGTAAGGGTGATAGTTGATATGTAAGTGCACTAGCTTTTTGACATCTGATTTCAATTTCTCTGTCCAATCTGCCATCTTCTGTGATCATACTTCCAAGACATACAAAAGTGCTTATCTCGGATCATCGACTGCATCATGATTACCCATCTGTCCTTTACATGTTAAACCATCCACTTGTCAACTGGGGATGTAGCTCAGTGGTAGAGCGTTCGCTTTGCATGTGAAAGGCCCCGGGTTCGATCCCCGGCATCTCCAGATTATTTTTTTTCATCTTGTATTCAAAACAATGTTTTCCGAAGTGAATTTGAATAACGAATAGATTGCAAAGATTCTTCTTGTATTATTTTTTTAAATATGCTCTGCATTCATTTACCGTGTTTTTTTCTACACAGATGTGACTTGTATAATAAATAATACGTTACATAGTCGATGTGTCAAAAACAGGCAGTGCTTGGAGTGTCGAATGTCTTAATAACGATCTAAATGAGTCTAAATGTATGACCCTTTGAAAATGAAATTCGTTCGTTTGTTCGTTCTCTTCTCTCTTCTTCTACCTTTTATTTCCTATTATATACTGTTGTCATAACTATATTTCCGGTTCAGTCACTTTGTTGTTATCATATACGCGGATTTCACGAAACACATGTCCAGTCCACAACAAGAATACAGATGTGTAACTATTATATTTATATTGTCATGTAGCATTTTTCATGTATTGTTTTCATATGGTTGTGTTGGTGTGTCTCGTGCAGGCCTTCATTGTTATTCCGATATCTTTCATCTCTGTCTCAAACTCTCTTCACTAGGACATACAGTATGCACTCATTTAGTCCCAACCAGAATGTCACGGGTGGGTTCGGTCTTTCTCTTGAATCGCAATTATCGCAAGCTACGTTGTTTTTCTTTTTTTTATATTTGGTCGGATCTTACTAATTTAAAAAAATATATATATATGTGTGTGCGACAGTGGCTGCTTACTTGTTATTTTATTTTGGCGGCTGTGGCTGAAAGAGTTAAACAAATCTTGAGAGTATACCAAACATCACCTAATAGTGTACCTAATGTCATTATCATCACGTGCTCTGCCAGCTGGAGTGGGCGTTCATGTCCCTTCACGGATCTCGGTCCCTGATACTTCGGATCAACTCTGTTGGTGATATTCCTCTTAGCCACATCTCAGTGTCTAGCATGCTAGATGATCACAATTCCCAAAGGCAGCTGTTACTGAAAAGATTAGTTTGCTTGTAGATCGCTTAACCTTGTATATATATATATATATATATATATATATATATATATATATATATATATATATATATATATATATATATATATATATATATATATATGCATATATATACATGTACTATTATTTTCAAGAGTTGCGCCATGACTTATATTTGACGAGTAGGTAGACGCCCGGCTGACCATTTTTAGGGAACACCTTAGGGACATTTCATAACATTCCGACAAAGCCGTCGCCAGTCAAGTCAATTTTACCGATCATAGGGATGTCGGTGATGTATGCGTCACTGCCATAAAGGCATGTAGTTCGAACAGTTCGGTTAGACTCAAATTGTAAGGTCACTCTATCAAGGATGTTGTATTCTCAATCCAGCTGGAATCAACACTATTATAGATGCCACTGTTTAATTCTGTTGACTTTGTTCCATATAAGATTACCATATTTCCACACCTAACTTGACCTTCCTCGCTTAGAGTGTGCACCTATGTGTCTTCATATTTCCCAATTTCACATCTAAACACGTGTATCACTGCACATCTTTCCTATACGCGGAAGTTGTTCCCCCATCTTTTACCATTCCTTATTTATATTGTGCATAATTTGTGTGTTATCTACAATATTAATTGTTTCATTTAGCACTGTTTGAAATCTTTCTAAAGAAGTTAATACTATTAATAGGACCAAAAAGTGGGTTTGTGTGTTGTGATTATATTATTTTATCCATTGCATATTTATTTCCTTAATTCAAAACAATGTTTTCCCGTAGTGAATTTGAATAACGAAGACACAAACAATATATTGCACGATTTATTGCCTGGCATATTTCGCTGCATCTCGTCAGGTACATACTGCAGAAATCACACAATGTGACAGTACAGGGACGTTTATAAGATAAGTCCTGATGGTGTTTTCTTAAAAGGTTTTATTCAATATAATCAGTTCAAGAATATTGCACAGGTTACATGTTATGATGTTCACCTCTCCAGACCCAGCTGTAACTAACCTTTCTAAAACCTACGTCACGGCTTGAGCATCTTTAGTTACGTTCTTATAGGATGCTCAACCGTGCTTAACCTTTGCACATCATGCTGCTCTCCAAACCTATTAACAGAGATGGTTGTGGCATAACGCAGCCAACATTATTCATTACCAACAACTGCCGCAAAAAGAGGAAACAACATTAAAAGAAATTGACTTCACAAACGCAATTGGAGATTGGGACTTAAAACTTAACATCAAAACTGGAACTGAACAAGTGACAAATGACGTGGATTCTTGGAAAGATTTCATCAGACCAAGCTCAGAAAACCATTGGATAGGAAAACCACATGACCGCCTTCGCGCCAGTGCATAATTAACATATATTACTATTTCATCAGAAATGTTAATAAGCCCGCACTTTTGTCTGAACTCGCTCCATGGACGGATGTGAGAAGAGTGTGTGACCAAAAATTCAATGGGCAAGGCAAAAGTCTGGATCCGAGGTACGTTTGTTGGCCCTTGATTAGACTAAGAACCCGATGTATCAAGTAATGTAAACCCATGTTTGTGATGTCAATTGAAATGTATGATTATTAATTAAAACCTCTGAAATGTAAAAATGCTCGACTGTAGATTCTAACGACGCAAAGCCATTCCCGGGCAGAATATTCTCTTCGATGAAACTACAATCTCTGATATTCTTAGAGATAATTATTAACTTTAAGAAGTGCATTCCACTACTATATTCTATTCTAAACAACTGTGAGAAGTGATGATTCGAAAGCAATCTTGTGCATTTCACCTAAACATTGTTAAAGATGCACCACTATCTACAGCTGAAATGACAGTTCGTGTACTAGAGCAAGTGCCTTGTTCTAAAACAGACTTATCTATGCCTATTTACAATCTAGAAAGCTGAAAGTGAAATCAATCTTTCCTTTCTCCTTTATCTATAGAATTAATAGGGTTTGGCGAAATAAATATTTATATTTATGTCAAATTTAATTAGATAAGGGCACACATGAACTGCAACACATGAGAAAGTTGTGCTTCGCGGAACACCATCACGCGAAGTGAGCTTAACTCATTACTCAACATAACTTAAAACCACAACACCACTCCACACCACTCATCACCACACAACCCAACACTCAACATCACAACAACAACAGGTAATGGAAGAGAGTTATTAGACACAAGAAGAAGAAGTAGTTAATTGGGAAAACACAGAGAATTATTTATACACATTGTAAACACCATTTAGTGGAAGAAATGTTCTAAATGTATGTCATTTATTTACATGCATCTTGACATATTCTCACTCTTGTCAATGTCTTACTGTACACGTTCACTGACCCCGGTCAAATGAGAACTTACATACAGCAGGAACAAGTTGATACAAGGCGTACACCGTGTGATAATCTCTGACCACCCCAACTTAACCCAACACTAGCTCAGAGAGAAAAGGAGGGGAGGGGAACTAGTTCCTACTTCAGGAATTTAGATTTCTTCCGACCTACTTCTTATTTATTGTATTGGTAGGAATGTATATATTTATGCGAATATTCATCAGTGATCTTGGTGGCTACATACCAACAACCACCCAACACATCAGCAAATTAACCACCTAAATCAGACCTGAGGGAGGGAAGCCGAGAGAAAGAGATGAACCACAAGTGAGAAGGAGGATGACTTCGCTATGAGCAGAGCATGGGGAGGCCTTCAGAGGAGCTATACGGGCAGACCTGAAGTGGATCCATCAGTCAATGGACCCTGGCTTACCTAATCCTCCAGTCACCAGGTTACTTTTCTCATAGGTTGAATACACACCCAATTTCAGGAAAACTACTGACATTAAATGGTTGAGACACCACTATCATACTTAATATGTACAACATCAAAATGTTTACTATGTTTTCACACTTGTTGACATCTCATATATTGATGCTTGTTATTGCTTGTCTGGGACAATGGTCCAATGTGCAACTGTTCTATTACTTTGTGTAAATCACAACAGAGATGTATGTACTGACCAGAAGGCTCAGGCCAGTCAATAAATGATTAACAAGAATTGACCTTCTGTTAATTTGTCAAGTTCAAACCTATCTGTGTAAACAACTTCTTTGTACATCATGTTGTCAAAATCTAATGTGTTTGATTATGTGTTTGATGGTTTAAAGATAAATTAACTCATAATGACTTACTGAATGGGGAAATAAACAGACTCTACATCTATCAACTGCTCAACATCCATGTGTTCTTCATCTAAATCAGGCTGAGAGACTTCTCCAGACTTTCCTCAGATTTGATAAACTAAAAGGGGGCTCCAGAGCTATCAGAATCATTGGAGAAGGGGCAGATTCCCAGTTAGTAATTACCATTCTTACCAGGGCCATAATCTATATCTCCTAGACAATACTTAATAGAACGAGGCCTGCAGATAACTCAAGGTTCATATTCTGGGGTTATTGAAGATAGAAGAAGATGGGGCTCTACATCTTTTGTTAGAGATGGGGCATGCACTACAGTGATCTCCCACTCCCTTCAAAAATATATGACATATTGTGGGCTAAGTCCTGGATGGTTCCCATATATTAACCTTTAAACAATCACCTAAAAATACATGAACACAGTTATCTTTAGATTATTAACACAGTTATTTTCTAGAATGTTTAACAGATACCATGTGGGGTATTGATTGACAGCCACATGATATGAATGACATTTATAGATAAATAAGAGTGGGTGACTGATTTTACTCCTGGAGAAGGGGGCCATGTTCAAATAGGCTTATACTTCAGAGAGAGTTGCTCCAGGTGAAATATATAGTGTGTATCTACTCTACCAACACTACTTCTCTTTCAGAGAAGGTGTTCCTTTACTGTGGAGTCTGAACTTAACAGCATTTCATCAACCACCGGAAAATCTTATCCGTTGGGAAAACTCTGTCTAATTTCAGATTCTTTTCTTTACTAGGAATTAATTGTGGTTACTTCAGTGCCTGCTGCCTTTGGCTTTTCCAGCATTGACAGACAGACATAACATAGGGTGTTTTTAATATTGCACATGCTCTGTTGTATCTTTGCAGATCAGGGACTGACAAACTTACGCGGATCAGACTAACTGCAATTATATTGATAGGCAGAGCAAAGCAATAAATTATAGACATGGCGGAAACTGCAAAGTTTAGAGCCCAAATAACAGAAACAGGTAGGGAGTGCGGGTTAGATGGCCTTGAGCTAGCTAACTATGTTTCGGATGCATTCGACAAAAGAGAAAGACTGCAGGCTGAATTGACTCTCAAAGAAAAACAGCTTCAAGCAGAATTGGAGGAGAAAGAGAAACGATTTCAAGCAGAATTGGAGGAGAAAGAGAAACGACTACAGGCTGAAATGGAAGATAAGGAGAGAGAGCGTCAACACCAACTGGAGTTGAGAATGGAGATTGAAGTGGAGATCCGGAGGATAGAGAAAGGGAGTGGTCCTACACCCTCAACCTCATCAGGATCGCCAGTGACAGAACCACCTCACGTCTCTCAACTTAATTCAGGAGCTATGTCATTTCCTCTGGAACCCTTTAATGAACAGACTGACCACATCGAAGGATTTTTATCACGCTTCGAGGCAATGGCTGTCAGCTGTGGGCTTGAAGAAAGTAGATGGGCGACGAAGTTGGCGCAGGCCTTAAGATCCACGGCGTATGAAGTGTTCTCAAGACTCACTAGAGAGGAACAACAGAACTACACAACACTCAAGACGGCACTCTTGAGCCGATTCGAAGTGGACGCCGAATCTTATAAACTCAGGTTCAAAGCCGCAAGGAAGGAACCGGGTGAGAGCTACGCACAACTAGTGGAAAGACTGAAGTCATACATACAAAGATGGACTTGCTTGGGAGGATTTGAGGAAAATTATGAAGGACTCCGTGAAATGATTATCATTGATCAGATCAAGGGGAAAATGCAGAACGAAATGAAGGCATTCCTAACCCAAAACGGGGCTGACCGCCTGGAAACTATAATCATCCTGGCAGAGAGATTTGAGAAATCTCAAAAGGAGATGGGAGGAAAGGGACGTTCGAACAACACCCCCTCTCAAAACAAAACTCCTCAGCCAAAAGAGGGTGAAAACACTGTAGCCACCGGGAAAAAGGGGAAATCCCTGAAAAACACTCAACACTCAGTCCAAACAGCGCCGAGGGAGGACAAACCATTCTGTACCCATTGCAAAATTAGGGGTCACACATTTCAGAGTTGCAGAAAGAAGCCACCTCCACACACAGCAGCATGTTTGGCCAACCGAAAAGAGAGAAAAGTGAGCACTGGTGAAACGTCCAAACAGACACCTCATCAAGACACATCGTCTCGTATTCCGGTTGTAGAATCCATCTTGCTAAATGGATTCCAAACGACCTGTTTATATGATACTGGGTTATCATATGACTGTGTTGTCTCATCATCCTTAGTTCACCCCGAACAGGTGACAGAGGAAATAGTGGAATTACAGGGACCACTGAAGAGTTCAACAAATATGTCTCTTCCAGTGGCAAAAGTGAACATAGCCTCGCAGTATGTCACTGGGACGATCAAGGCAGCAATCTTGGACGATCCGATATATCCTGTAATCCTCGGCTGTAGATTTATCGTTCTAGGAGAACCTGTTCAACCTGTGGCGATGGCGACCATGACCACTCGATCACAGGCAACAAAAACTCCAGAAACAACTACGCCAATCCCTCGAACGGAGGAACTGAAGAGGGCACAAGAGGCCGACAGCACCTTGGAACCCTGCTTCAGAAAACTGCCAAAATCACATTTACCTCTACGTAAAGGTGATCTGTTCATGAAGTCAGCACTTCTTTACAGAAAAGCAGGACGAGCTGGACAAGAGTTTAATCAACTTGTTGTACCAACTCAATACAGGACTCAGATCTTAGAGATGGGTCACAGTCTACCATTCAGTGGGCACATGGGTATCAACGCTACTACACAGCGGATTACCACTCACTACTTTTGGCCAGGGATGAATTCAGACATACAACGGTTTGTAAAATCATGCCCACAGTGTCAGAAAGTATCACCAAAACACCGGACACCACCGGCAATGTTGGGTGAATCGCCAATCACTGGAATTCCATTTGAGAAAGTGGCAGTAGACATAATCGGACCTCTCTCAGCAACGAAGAGGCGAAACCGATTCATATTAACGCTTGTGGACACAACAACCATGTGGGCCGAAGCAGTTCCTATGCCCAGCTGTGACTCCAAACACGTCGCTGATGCATTATTAGGAATATTTACACGTCTAGGATTCCCACAAAGGATCTTGACGGACAACGGTTCACAGTTTCGTGGTAAGCTCATGGAAGAGACCTTCAGACTTTTTCATGCACGCCATATCTTCAGTTCACCATATCACCCTCAGTCAAATGGACTTGTGGAAAGGTGGAACGGGACATTGATTAGTATCCTGCGCAAAATTGCCCAGGAGAAGACAGAGGATTGGGACTTGTATTTACCTGCAGCTTTATTCGCTTACAGGGAAGTACCCCATCACTCAACAGGTTTTGCTCCAGCCACACTGTTGTTTGGACGACCGATCAAAGGACCCCTTGAGGCGTTACTGCGAACATGGACTGATAATACTACAGATGATACAGTCGTGACTGCATCTACATATGTTGCCGAGTTGAAAAATCGTTTACAACACAGTTGGAAACAAGCGAATGTCAATCTACGTCAAGCCAGACGAAGAATTGCTCGTAACTTCAACCGCAAGGCAAAGGATAGAGAGTTAGAGGTAGGAGAGAAGGTGATGTTGCTGCTTCCAACCAGTCAGAATAAGCTGCAAATAGGATGGAGAGGACCTTATGTAGTGACGGAGAAGATCTCACGTACCAACTACAGAATTTCAGTCAAAGGCAAGATGAAAGTATTTCACATAAACCTCTTGAAGAAATATCATGAAAGACCCTCAACCACCGAACCTGCACATCTGATGGCCATGAGTGTGGCTACTGAAGTCGAAGAAGGATCAACAATGGGAGTCGAGTGCCAACTGCAAGCCAAAGAGACCTTTAAGGATGTGGAAATCAATCCCAACTTAACAAAGGATCAGCAAAAGCAGATTAGGGAACTTATGGCAAAATATGCAGAAGTACTTACTGATAAGCCAGGAAGAACTGATTTGGAGGAATTTGACATGAAGTTGAATGACACAGTGCCTGTGCGAGTCAAGACTTACCCAGTTCCTTATGCAAAGCAAAAGACTTTAGAGGAAGAAATACAACAGCTGCTCACCGCAGGAATAATCTCACCATCTGAATCACCTTACAGTGCTAGCGTCGTCTTATTGAGAAAGCCAAGTGGAGAACATAGATTGTGCATCGATTATCGACAGCTCAATGCTATAACTGAATTCCAAGCAGAACCTCTGCCTGATCAGAATAAACTCTTCACAGCACTCAACCGAGCTAAGTACTTTACTAGGATTGATCTCAGTAAGGGATATTACCAGATTCCTGTAAAACCGGAAGTTAGACCATGGTTAGCTTTCAGCACGCCTGGAGGACACTATGAGTTCAACGTTCTTCCATTCGGATGAAGTAATGCTCCCAGCGTCTTTACACGTATGATGAGAAAATTACTTGACCCACTACAGCATCCAGACATCAGTCACTTCATGGATGACATCCTGATCGCAACTGAAACATTTGAAGAGCATGTAGAAACCCTGCATCTTTTGTTCAGGCGCCTCAGAGAAACTGGATTGACGGCTAGACCAAAGAAGTGTCAGATAGGATTCCAAGAATTGGACTTTCTAGGTCATAAGATATCTCATGGACTGATAACTCCACAAGAGGGAAATGTGGACAAACTCCAGAGAGCACCTCGTCCAAAAACAAAGAAGGATGTAAGATCATTTGTATCCTTATGTGGATTCTATCAAAAATACATCAAGGACTTCAATACGCTGTCAGCACCTTTAACAGATCTTACCAAAAAGGGGAAACCAGAGAAAGTCACTTGGTCAGCTGACTGTGAGAGAGCTTTCACAGCACTAAAGCAGGCATTAACTGCTCATCCAGTCTTACATCTACCAGACCTCGACCAACCATTCGTGCTGCGCACCGATGCCAGTAACATAGGAATTGGGGCAACGCTGTTGCAGAGAAAGGGAGATGTACCATCAGAGCTATTCCCTGTAGCCTATGCTAGCAGGAAATTGAATGTAGCAGAGAGAAATTACAGTACTATCGAGAGAGAATGTCTTGCGCTCGTATGGAGTGTACAGAAATTTCAAGCATACCTATATGGCAGACACTTCACAGTGCAATGTGACCATCAACCACTCATGTTTCTCGCAGCATCTAAGACTCTGAATGCCCGACTTATGAGGTGGTCGCTGCTTCTTCAACCTTACTCGTTCCATGTTGAGTATGTTCCTGGGAAAATGAATGTGGGAGCGGACTTCCTGAGTCGACACCCAGTGCCTGATGAACCAGGTCAATCAGATGCAGAAGAGAATACAAGGGAGGAAAAATGGGAACAACTTGATAACTGAAAATGTTGGAAACATAGTTCCATACCATAGAACAATCTGGAGTGGGGCCATGTGGCATAACGCAGCCAACATTATTCATTACCAACAACTGCCGCAAAAAGAGGAAACAACATTAAAAGAAATTGACTTCACAAACGCAATTGGAGATTGGGACTTAAAACTTAACATCAAAACTGGAACTGAACAAGTGACAAATGACGTGGATTCTTGGAAAGATTTCATCAGACCAAGCTCAGAAAACCATTGGATGGGCAAACCACATGACCGCCTTCGCGCCAGTGCATAATTAACATATATTACTATTTCATCAGAAATGTTAATAAGCCCGCAATTTTGTCTGAACTCGCTCCATGGACGGATGTGAGAAGAGTGTGTGACCAAAAATTCAATGGGCAAGGCAAAAGTCTGGATCCGAGGTACGTTTGTTGGCCCTTGATTAGACTAAGAACCCGATGTATCAAGTAATGTAAACCCATGTTTGTGATGTCAATTGAAATGTATGATTATTAATTAAAACCTCTGAAATGTAAAAATGCTCGACTGTAGATTCTAACGACGCAAAGCCATTCCCGGGCAGAATATTCTCTTCGATGAAACTACAATCTCTGATATTCTTAGAGATAATTATTAACTTTAAGAAGTGCATTCCACTACTATATTCTATTCTAAACAACTGTGAGAAGTGATGATTCGAAAGCAATCTTGTGCATTTCACCAGAAACATTGTTAAAGATGCACCACTATCTACAGCTGAAATGACAGTTCGTGTACTAGAGCAAGTGCCTTGTTCTAAAACAGACTTATCTATGCCTATTTACAATCTAGAAAGCTGAAAGTGAAATCAATCTTTCCTTTCTCCTTTATCTATAGAATTAATAGGGTTTGGCGAAATAAATATTTATATTTATGTCAAATTTAATTAGATAAGGGCACACATGAACTGCAACACATGAGAAAGTTGTGCTTCGCGGAACACCATCACGCGAAGTGAGCTTAACTCATTACTCAACATAACTTAAAACCACAACACCACTCCACACCACTCATCATCACACAACCCAACACTCAACATCACAACAACAACAGGTAATGGAAGAGAGTTATTAGACACAAGAAGAAGAAGTAGTTAATTGGGAAAACACAGAGAATTATTTATACACATTGTAAACACCATTTAGTGGAAGAAATGTTCTAAATGTATGTCATTTATTTACATGCATCTTGACATATTCTCACTCTTGTCAATGTCTTACTGCACACGTTCACTGACCCCGGTCAAATGAGAACTTACATACAGCAGGAACAAGTTGATACAAGGCGTACACCGTGTGATAATCTCTGACCACCCCAACTTAACCCAACACTAGCTCAGAGAGAAAAGGAGGGGAGGGGAACTAGTTCCTACTTCAGGAATTTAGATTTCTTCCGACCTACTTCTTATTTATTGTATTGGTAGGAATGTATATATTTATGCGAATATTCATCAGTGATCTTGGTGGCTACATACCAACAACCACCCAACACATCAGCAAATTAACCACCTAAATCAGACCTGAGGGAGGGAAGCCGAGAGAAAGAGATGAACCACAAGTGAGAAGGAGGATGACTTCGCTATGAGCAGAGCATGGGGAGGCCTTCAGAGGAGCTATACGGGCAGACCTGAAGTGGATCCATCAGTCAATGGACCCTGGCTTACCTAATCCTCCAGTCACCAGGTTACTTTTCTCATAGGTTGAATACACACCCAATTTCAGGAAAACTACTGACATTAAATGGTTGAGACACCACTATCATACTTAATATGTACAACATCAAAATGTTTACTATGTTTTCACACTTGTTGACATCTCATATATTGATGCTTGTTATTGCTTGTCTGGGACAATGGTCCAATGTGCAACTGTTCTATTACTTTGTGTAAATCACAACAGAGATGTATGTACTGACCAGAAGGCTCAGGCCAGTCAATAAATGATTAACAAGAATTGACCTTCTGTTAATTTGTCAAGTTCAAACCTATCTGTGTAAACAACTTCTTTGTACATCATGTTGTCAAAATCTAATGTGTTTGATTATGTGTTTGATGGTTTAAAGATAAATTAACTCATAATGACTTACTGAATGGGGAAATAAACAGACTCTACATCTATCAACTGCTCAACATCCATGTGTTCTTCATCTAAATCAGGCTGAGAGACTTCTCCAGACTTTCCTCAGATTTGATAAACTAAAAGGGGGCTCCAGAGCTATCAGAATCATTGGAGAAGGGGCAGATTCCCAGTTAGTAATTACCATTCTTACCAGGGCCATAATCTATATCTCCTAGACAATACTTAATAGAACGAGGCCTGCAGATAACTCAAGGTTCATATTCTGGGGTTATTGAAGATAGAAGAAGATGGGGCTCTACATCTTTTGTTAGAGATGGGGCATGCACTACAGTGATCTCCCACTCCCTTCAAAAATATATGACAATGGTACTCACTCTGTTACAACAACTTACGTGAATTAACTAGATAAATCCTTCAAGTTGAAATATACACATATTCGCACAGTAATGTCAATTATCTACCACGGTAATTTTAAGCTGACTAACATGTCTTTCTGTTTGCACAATTCTGGCTTGCGTTGATAGATCATAATTGCTTCTGCAAATTTTAACAAACGAGTATTTTGTGTGTTAAACAACACGCGAAAGGCAGTGCCTCTGTCAACCACATGGTCGCTTTCGATAATGTGCCTACCAATTGAACCGATTCCTACACCAGCAGTCAAAGAGCCTGTTCCTCTGTACGCCACAAACAATTGTATTTACCAACAGTGGCGTCACTGGGGTTGGTGTCACCCAGTGCGGTAAACTCTTGGTGTCACCCCTCTAGACTTTCACCATGGTCTTCTTCCGAGTGTTCCTGTACCATATATAATCGCATATAGTAATGTTTGTAAAATAAGTCAAAAAGTTAATAAGGACATAAGAAAGAAAACAAATTGAACAATATAACTTCAATACTTCAGGTAAAACATAAATAAAGAACTTCGACAAACTCGGACAAAGTTAAATTTTTGTTATTTAACATTAAAATTTCTAAAATTAACAATGAACGGTTATGAAACCCGACTAGACATAGCTATGTCTGCTTTGTCAAATTTGCAATTGTTTTATTTTGGTGTCACCCCTTGATGGTGTCACCCGGTGCGGCCCGCACCCCCCGCACCCCCCTAGTGACGCCCCTGTTTACCAATTCACATGTAGATGCCAGGCCTTCTACATTGGTAGAACAGAGAGACAGCTTAAGAAACGAGTGTCAGAACACATACATCAATGGGCTAACAAGATACAACACACAGGAGATGCTAGCCTCGTGGGGCCGACACACCGGAAGCTCCTGGCGTCTTCAATTGGTAGGCACATTATCGAAAGGGGCCATGTGATTGACAGAGGCACTGCCTTTCGCGTGTTGTTTGACACACAAAATACTCGTTTGTTAAAATTTGCAGAAGCACATATGATCAATCAACGCAAGCCAGAATTGTGCAAACAGAAAGACATGTTAGTCAGATTAAAATCACCGTGGTATATAATTGACATTACTGTGCGAATATGTGTATATTTCAACTTGAAGGATTTATCTAGTTAATTCACGTAAGTTGTGTGATTTCTGCAGTATGTACCTGACGAGATGCAGCGAAATATGCCAGGCAATAAATCGAGCTATTTCCATTAATGATAATCTATTATTATTATTATTATTATTATTATTATTATTATTATTATTATTATTATTATTATTATTATTATATTTGTTTACATTATGTTACTTAGTTATTTTTGCTATCCATGTCCCCACTTTGAGTTATGTTCACCTGGCCTGAGTTTCTACGGTTTGTAAATGCTGATGTGTTTATGCTGTGCTTGTTCCGCAGGATCGACACATACTTAATTGATTAATTGTTTCAGTTTACATTCCGAACTGATTGATGATCACAGAAGGATAAAGAATACCTGCTTTCATGCCATGTTATCCTTACATTTCTATAATTGTTTCAATGGAGCGCGATAAATACATACATCATCATCATCATCATCATCATCATCCACTTCTGCCGTCAAGCGTCGTGGAGAAGAATAATTTGCGTTCCAACGCCCGGTGGGCGGCACTGGATAGTGTCATTCCGTGTGGTTGTACAATGTCTTTGATGTCGTCAATCCATTTTCTTCTTGGACGTTCTCGTGGTCTCGTCGCAGATGATCTTTGATGTAAGGCCAGTGATGGTAGTTGCTGGTGTTGCATTCTAACGACATGACAAACCACTTGATCTTCTGTCTTTCAATAAATATGGCACAAGGTGTTGATCCCACAGTCTGTCTGATAATAGCATTTCTTACTTGGTCTCGGATTGTTAAGTTGACAGCTCTCCCCAGGCATCTCATTTCGCAGGTGTTGATTTTGCGAAGGTGTAATTTCAAATAATTTTGATAAAGTCCAGGTTTGAGATTGGTAGCATAGGGTTGGTGTGAATAATATGCTGTTTATTATCTGTCGTTTTGAGGCCATGGGTATATTTGCGTGTTTCAGTAAGGGTGATAGTTGATATGTAAGTGCACTAGCTTTTTGACATCTGATTTCGATTTCTCTGTCCAATCTGCCATCTTATGTGATCATACTTCCAAGACATATAAAGGTCCTTATCTCGGATCATCGACTGCATCATGATTACCCAACCGTTCTATACACGTCAAACATTCCACCTGCCAACTGGGGATGTAGCTCAGTGGTAGAGCGTTCGCTCCCCGGCATCTCCAGGATTTTTATTTCATCTTGTATTCAAAACAATGTTTTCCCGTAGTGAATTTGAATAACGAATAGTTTGCAAAGATTCTTCGTGTATTATGTTTTTAAAATTTGCTCTGCATTCATTTACCGTGTTTTTTCTACATGAATTTAACTTGTATAATACGTTACCGGTCTCTGTGGCTAAGGGCTTGCGAACGCGGTTTGTGAGCCCGTATACCCGGGTTCGAAACACGGCGATGCTGGTTTTTTCGAAAAAGGTATAGGGGCCGGTCGTTCAGAAAGCAATGGCAAACTACTGATCGTAACACTTGCCTAGTACATCAACAGCAGCTGAAAATGCTGGTGTTGACTGCAACGTCCCGTAAGGGATATGCAACACAATTTTTGCCGGTCTCTGTGGCTAAGGGCTTGCGAACGCGGTTTGTGAGCTCGTATACCCGGGTTCGAATCACAGCGGTGCTGGTTTTTTCGAAAAAGGTATAGGAGCCGGTCGTTCAGAAAGCAATGGCAAACTACTTAACTAGCCTAGTACATCAATAGCAGCTGAAAATGCTGGTGTTGACTGCAACGTCCCGTAAGGGATACGCAACAACAACAACAAAAAAAATACGTTACGTAGTCGATGTGTCAAAACAGGTAGTGCTTGGAGTGTCGAATGTAGTAATAACGATCTAAATGAGTCTAAATGTGTGACTCTTTGAAAATGAAGTTCGTTCGTTTGTTCGTTCTCTTCTCTCTTCTTCTGCCTTTTATTTCCTATTATATACTGTTGTCATAACTATATTTCTAGTTCAGTCACTTTGTTGTAATCATACGCGGATTTCTCAAAACACATGTCCTGTCCACAACAAGAATACAGATGAGTAACTATTATATTTATATTGTCATGTAGCGTTTTTCATGTAGTGTTTTTCATATGGTTGTATTGGTGTGTCTCATGCAGGCCTTAATTGTTATTCCGATATCATTAATCTCTGTCTCACTCTCTTCGCAGTGCGTTTTCGTCACATCTCGACACATCTCGTCATATTTCGTCACACTTTTTTTTTCTAAAAGATGAGTCTTTGTTGACTCTTTCTTGTCTGTGTTTACTAGTTCCTCATTTACTGGCTTCTGCTGTTAAAGTCTTCTACGGGACGAGGTCGCCAGCCTCACCCGGTCCTATGCTAATTAGTCGCATCTTACGACATGCATGGGGCAGTGAGGAGCATTTTTGTGATATTCTCTGGCACAGGAACGGAACATAATGGGGCGACCCTTTGCCGTGAAGTTGGAACCTTAACTAACTAACTAACTATGCATGGCAGATTACAGCATGGTGTTTCGTGGTTTCTCCCATGGGCCCCAGTAACACATAAGCGAACAATAAGAGTATTTGGCTAAAAACAAACATATGAAATGTCACAATCCACAAATAAGTGCTCTGAAGATCGTAGAACAACTTTTGTTTATTTTAGTTGTACCGAAATATCCACTTCTGTGTGTATACGTGTTTTTCCGAAGCATCCTAGTTAAATTTTGAGTTCATTTATTTTCGGTTTCAGCTCGATAGAAGCCCTAGTAACAAAAGAACAGAAATGGGACCTTTGTCCTTCTTCTGCATGACGTTAAAACATGTCCACGCTCACGGAGCACTGACACAATACCAGAGCATGAACAGTGGGTGCTTAATGTGCGATTCCAGATAGGTCCCGGTGATTTCCACTTTCTATTGTTGCGCTCAGTCACACGCCGGTAATGCGCCCTAAAGCAGACTGATTCGCTCCAGGGCAGAGTGTTTTACGTAAAAGCCACCCAACCCTAGAAACTGTGGTTTCATTGTGCCTGCATGATTGTGAACATTCCGAAAATCACAGAAGCCTTTTATCAATGTTTTCCAACCTTTTGTTTTTCTTTTCTTTTTTCTCACCGTGACCCGTTTTATAATAACCCAGTCCTAGTTTATTGTGGACAAGTTACCCACTACCCTCTTTTATAATAGCCTAGTTACATACTGTCCTAGTTTATTGTGGACAAGTTACCCACTACCCTCTTTTATAATAGCCTAGTTACATACTGTCCTTGTTTATTGTGGACAAGTTACCCACTACCCTCTTTTATAATAGCCTAGTTACATACTGTCCTAGTTTATTGTGGACAAGTTACCCACTACCCTCTTTTATAATAGCCTAGTTACATACTGTCCTAGTTTATTGTTGACAAGTTAGCCACTACCCTCTTTTATAATAGCCCAGTTACATACTGTCCTAGTTTATTGTGGACAAGTTACCCACTACCCTCTTTTATAATAGCCTAGTTACATACTGTCCTAGTTTATTGTGGACAAGTTACCCACTACCCTCTTTTATAATAGCCCAGTTACATACTGTCCTAGTTTATTGTGGACAAGCTACCCTCTTTTATAATAGCTCAGTTACCTGCTACCCTCTTTTATAATAGCCCAGTTACATACTATCCTAGTTTATTGTGGACAAATTACCCGCTATTATCTTTTATAATTGCTAAGTTACCCGCTACCCTCTTTTACAGCAGCCCAATGGATACGAGTGCTGGCTCCGGTGCGCTGATGCCGAGGTAGTGGGTTCAACCCATTCACCGGTCATTTGGACTAAAATGTTGACTTCTCGTCCTTGACTGAAGAACGTAAATTACAAGTACCTCTGAAGTCGGAGTGGGTTCGCCTGATGGCAAGGGACACTCGTAATAGATGATGGTTCCGTCGCCCTGCTACTGAGTGAGTGCGTGGCGCGACACTGTGAGCTGTGGGTTTCGTGTGAAATGCTTTTGAATCTGCCCGAGGTGTTTTGGAATGTGACTGCATGATCAGAGCGATGGCAGCTGGCTATGTCCCAGAGTTGACCGGTTTTTTGCCTTATGCAGAAATGCGTGGCTGCTGGGCTTCTGGTTGACTGCCACTACCATCGACGATGAACTGTATTTTCGTGGACTGTGTGGGTGAACATCTAGGAAACATTCAGATGGGAAAATGACTGCCGATTCCATCAGAGATGAACTGGATGTTTCGTGGGGGACTATTGTGTTGACATTCTGGCGGCGGCATTATGCACAGTGTATCTGTGCGGGCTGTTGTTTGTCGAGACTCCTGTCTTTTCCACTTTTCACATTGGGGAGTGGGGAGCGTTTTGTTTGATATTCACTGGCACAGGAACGGAGCATAATGGGGATGAACCGTTGCTGTGAAGTTGGAACCGCGACTAACTAACTAACTAACTCGTAATAGGGAAAACTAATCCACACGCAAAAATTAGTCCAGTGCACTGGCAGTAGTGGCAAGGTTATGGAATATGCTTAGGTTCAAAAGCGAGCGAACGCCAAAAAACAAAACAGCAAAACATTAAACTCAAGAGATCTATGCTATAAACATGGAAATCAATCAATAGAGGGTATCTCAGAAATCAAGAAACTAAAGAATAGTTTAACTGATTCAGTGCCAAACAAAAAGTCAGTTTGGACCAAACATAGCTCGCAATCAAATGAACAAGTATTATCATGTAATTCTCCATTCATTTAGCTTTGAAATTGCGGAAGATACTACGAAACAATACCAAATAAAACACGATTACCCTAGTATGACTATATATCGTTCTTCTTTAGAAATGTATGGTCACATTTTGCTACATATTATCCTTCGACACTGAATCAGTTGTGGTTGATGTCTCTAATATTGTCATGTCCTTCATCAGTTAGCAGACGAGGAGGGCACGGAAGGCAGCTGGAGGCCGGATTAAGGTTTTTGGAGCTCATCGTTGCAACAGAAAGCATACAATATACCCGATACTCTTACGAAACAGAAGGAAGGGTAAATAACTAAGGGGATTTAGACAATAGTGAAACCAAAGATGCATATGGGATTTATACATAAGCTAATAAAGAAGTAAGAAGTTTGGATAATGAACATAGTTGTTTGACTTAGCAGTAGAAGCAGAAGTAGCAGCAGCTAAAGAAAGGAAACATCAGATGCCTCTACAGCACCTCAAGAAAAATTACAGGAAAATACAATCAACCAAGTGAAATATATACGAGAGGGTTTCAAATGAAAACATACCATTTTTTTTTTTTGGGGGGGGGGGGGGGGGGGAGAGATATTCTGAAAAAGTGAAGAAGAAATGTATCATTTCTCGATGTAGTCACACTACGTTGGATGCAAACCCCCCAGCGCCGAAAATGTGCTTGGATTTCTATAGAGAAAGAAATTCTCTGTGGTCACTACTCGGTGTGCCCGGCCCGGCTGTGAACAGTCTGTCACAGAAGTCACGCCGTTTTAAAACTTCCTACTCCACACATACACTCGCTGGACTGACAGGCATGTATAACCACACTGGACCTTCATTCGACGACGAATTTCTATAAATTTAATCCTTCACTGATCAGAAAATGGATAATAGACCTCTGCTCCTCTTTGGTGCATGTCAAAAGTGGAACGGCCATCTTTAAACTGTCCTTATAAGGTCACCATGTTCGTCTGCACCGTGATGCAACGTGCTTAACACTCTTGACATTCCTCAAAAGCCCAGTTCCAAACGATCCCACAAATACTCAATCTGCATAATTGGAGCTGGATATCAAGTGTAAGACCCCCCCCCCCCCCTCCTCCTCCCCCTCCATCTACAGTTCCTTAAACCGTTTCACTACTCATTGTCCATAATTCGCTTCCATACAGAAGAACAGGTCACACACAACAGTTCAGTTAGTGGATTTTTTTTTTTACTTGTGACGTTTCTGTTTGTATTATGATGTTCATTTCCGTGAAAGAATCTGTGAATGTTGCAATTCTTCTATAATTCTGTCACAATTTCCGTGGCATGTCATTGCGTAGCCTAGATATTCAAAATGATCGATGTTTGTTAAAGAAAGGAAATAATAAACTTAATTGCACGATCGTTGCATGGCATCGCAGTCAACCCCGGTATTTATTGGCTGTTTGTGACTTACTATGCAATTTTTAGTTCAGTATATTGCCAGTGATTTCTGAACGGCCGACGTCTCAAACCATGAAAATCAACACAAAGCCATTAGCTTCACAATCGTTTGTGGTTGATTTCGAACCCTCGACTCGGTGTGTCGGAGAATTATGAAACTCCGCAATACACTATCCTCTAAATCACAGACACATTGAGTTGAGTTGAGCTAAGAATAAAAATTGCTGCACTCAGGACATTCCTACACATGCTCCGTTCCCTTGTTCAACAGTCAGCGAAGAGTCATACTACTCATCGTTCCAACTGCCATCTGATTGAAAATTCCCTTGGTCTTCTCTCTCATTTTTGAAATGCGTCCAGAACTCATGTAACCCCCCCCCCCTCCCCCCCCCCCCCCCCCCCCCCGCCATACCATTCTCTCCACTTACGGGCTTTCAGTCGTTCCCCTTCTTTCTCCACCTGGTCCCACAGGCACGCGACCACCTCTCCCATGTCCATAGGTACTACCACCGAGAGGTGTATTTCCTGTCAGGCCCTCAGCCTGCTCATTCTCCCGCATTCCAAATGAAAACGTAGTGGTTGTGCTTTTTTGTTTTGTGCTGTTTTTATATTTCGTTGTCCTATCTATCTGTGTTGTCCTGTCCTTAACAAAGATTCTGAGAATCGAAACGTCGGCCGTCCTGTGTGTCTTATTGTACGCGTTTGTGTGTATTTTATTTTATTATTCATTTTATATATTTACTGAGTGCTTCTGATTTCGGACTTTCACCTGTATTTCGGGATACGATGGATCTCCTTGTAAGGTATATGCAACGTGTTGCTGTTTAGTACGTTTCTTCTCGCAGGAGCTTAATATACCTATATGTTTCCGATACATATTGTTATATCCTGCTGCCGCCGCTGCTTTTTCTTTCTATTCCCGCATTCCAGCATGACCAGGGCAGAAAATCCATACAATTCTCACAATTCTACACGAAACATTTTTTATCCACTTTACTCCATGAGTCCGTAATGAACACAGCGTGTGTTGCAGCGGTCTCTTCCAACTATCGGAAGGCGGCTGTTACTGAATCCACCTCCATTCTCATGCTAGGGGTCGTAGTCTGGTTTTTTTTTTTTTTTTGCTCGCTCGCTTTGAAGTCTAGCGTAGTCCATACACACTATTTATAGTAGTGATGGACTGAATTTTGCGTGTGGATTAGCTTTCCCTATTAACAGTGTCCCTCGCCATCAGGCGAACCCACTACGACTTCAGAGGTATTTGTAATTTGCATCCCCAAGTCAAGGACGACATTTTAGTCCAGCTGTCTCGTTTAGGGGATGTAGGGGTTGAACCGCTTACCTCGGCATCAGCACACCGGATGTTTAAGAACACGCGTTCTCACCGATACGACCATGCTGACCTGTGGTCGTAGTCTCATATGCCAGCTCCTTTTTCAAACATCGTCCGCTAGCCTCAGTCCAATGAATCCTCACCCACTACGAGTGTCTCACCACTGACCCATTAGTGTGGATCACTATGTCACCTTGAGATGTGTTGATCTGGATTAGTTGTTGAACCTCAAACTCTGTACTGCCAGCTGCCCATTCTCTGCACTCTCGACCCAGTGTTACTATTATCACGTGCCAGATCGACATGTCTATCGTTACTTTTATCCACTCGTTTTCACCCTGTTTACTGCTGACTGTAAGTCTTTAGCCATTCTTTCCCTTTCTCTTCCCTGTCTGTACACAAGCACATCATCTGTGAATGTCAAGATTCTACCAATTCTGGTGCCTCAATTGCAGCGACTTTGTTTGTGTATATAATTAAATCGAAGTTGTTATTCGCAGCGTTCAGTGTTATACACAGTCGCAGCTGATCACGTGGCGTTTACTACCGTCGACGATTGGTAACGTCACGTGACGTTTATGTTCGAAAATGGCGAGAAAAGGAGCACGAAGACGAGTTATGTTTCCTCTAGTAGTAGTACAGGAAAAAAGGCAATCTTCCGAATTATTTATTGTAAAAAGTATCCATTACAGGGCTTCATTAGGTGATATAATAAAAATATTAAATATATAGAACTGTGATTGAAATAAAGAATCATATAATTGAATGTGTTGTCGTTCACTTATGGTTGAGTGTGTGGTGGACTGCTAGACTGATCGATTGATGCAATAAATGTTTCTGGGCCCTGAGGACCCTCGCTGTCGTCGGAGTGTATATCCATATCTTGTGCTACTCGTTTTACCATGTGTATGCCCCATCTGTCTGCTCTCATCTTTTTTTTTTTTTGTTCATTCGCAGCGCGCTGTGAATAATGCGCAGTATTATTCGCAGCGCGCTGTGGATAAAGTCTCCCTAATTAAATAGCGACGGTCTCCCTTGTCTAGAGTTAACGTCTTTCTCCGTAATCCCGTATATCCACGCGAGGAACGTAACCTGCGCGAGAATCGGTTGCGGTTCTCGCCGCGTTTGACACTTACGGAGTATGTGAGCTGGTCGCTCAGAAAGCAATGGCAAACTACTGAGCGTAATCTTGCCAAGAAATAAACAATCAGCTGAAAGATGCTGATGTTGACAGCGATGTCCTATACACGATTATATACACAAGTAAAGTTGCTGCAATAGAGGCACCAGAAATTGTAAAGGATATGCGAAAAACAAAATTAAATAGCATTGGGGACATGGCAGAGCCTTGTGGCAGTCCAGATGTAATAGTACAGGAGTCAGAAGTCCATGAACCCATGTGAAGTGCAATTTTACGCTCATAAAGTATTGCCGCAATCCATTTGACAATCCGAGGGCAGACAACCAATTCCTCCATAACCTGACACACATATCAAAAAGAGCATATATCAAATAATCATACCTGACCCTGTTGTAAGCATCTTCCATGTCAAGTCCACCGCCGCCGTCTCTTGTTAATTCTGGAAGCCCTCATTGACATCGAATGCAAATGTTACCGCACTGACGCAGGTGTCCTTCCCAACTTCCCAATCCGGTACCCCCCCCCCCCTCCCAGGCCCTTTGGGGAGCAGTTTACATCTGTCCAAGTGCTGCTGTAGCTTGTGTGCTACTAACTTCTCGAGTACTTTGCCAAAGGTGTTTTGCCCAGACACACTGATTACAGGTAGCAAACTGGAATGTTTTTTTAAAAATACCATCTCGCGTTTAGTTTTGCTAAAGGGTAATTATAATCACTTATCGAGTTATTTTAAGTTCGTCTTTGCTGACATTTTCTTGGCAATTACAAATACCGGGCGTTTGTAAAATCTCGCTACACTTTGCATGTAGAACAAATTTGAGAAATGAAGTACATGACGTCATCAAAATATGCTCTAAAAGGTTCATTAAATTGGTTAAAATAGTCACTGCTATGTTCTAGCGCTGCTTTGGGGGAAGCTGGAAAGTACCAATAAAGTATTCATTATAACAGGTGTTGGAAATTTCCACCATAGGCTTCAAAACATGGCTGTACAAGTTTCTTCATATTGTCAAATACCTTCTGCAACGTGTCTGTTGTTATTTCTTAAATAGTAATTCTGATTGCTTCTTTCAGATCCTCAATTGCGTGTACATTATTTTTGTAAACATTTCCTTTCAAGAAACCCCGTAGATAATAATCTAATGGAGTTAGATCTGGAGAACGAGCAGGCCCAATTCCACGTGATATTATGCGATTTGAGAACATTTCTTCGTTTAAAAAAAAACGCAGTGATGCTCTTGCTGTGTGTGCAGTTGCATCAACATGCTGGAACCTCGCTTCTTCATTTTCACGTGTATTCAGCTGCTCTAAAAAATTTTTAAAAAAAACAGGTTCCAGAATGTCAGTACGGTACCGATCGGCATTTATAGTGTTGTTAACGAAAATTTGTCCAGTAAAACGTTTTATACCGACGGCACACCATACCCCAATTTTGTCATCGCGTAGAGGCGCTTCATGAAATACATTGAGATTAAAAGTGCTCCAAATACGATTATTTTGGCTCTTATCGTATCCAGATAGATGACACCATGCCTCATCAGAGAAGAATGTTACATCGAGAATTGATTCGTCTTCTTTAGCGAAAAATGCTTGAAACCACGTGGAGTAGTTGATTCTGGATTGATTATCACATTCTTTTAGTTCAGACGCAACATAAATCCCATACTGATGAAAATGTAATCATTGTTTAAGAATTTTATGCACTGTGCTCACTGACACGTCCACTTGTTGCGACATTTTCCTTATTGACTTGTTTGGACTTTTCAAGATTCTTTTTGGATATCAAGACATTTTTCTTCAGACACAGCAGGCCTACCAGTTCGTAGAGCATCTTCCACATTTCCCGTAGCAAGAAACTTATTGAACAAATTTCTAACCATAATACGATGAGGAGGTTGTTTTTCAGGAAATCTTGCTATAAATCTTTGACCAACCATTCGTGTGTAACGACCGCCATTTCGAAACTCTTGTTCAAACAAAAAATTCTTTCTTCCGTTGATAACACCATTCTATTAGGAGTGAAAAGAATTACTCCAGCAGACGGCAGTCATTCGCAACATATTGTTTCACGACTGACTACGGAACACATTTTTTTGATGACGTCATATACTTCATTTTCAAATTTGTTCTACATACAAAGTGTAGTGAGACTTTCAAACATCCGGTTCTTTGGCTTTACACAGTAACGTTTACATTCATCTAGAATAGGTGTGACGAAGTACCTTTACCCGCTAACATGACCTACATATTGGCAGGATTCACACCAGTGTTAAATGATGTTCAAAAGGGAACCATGGACAAAAAAAAAAAAAGGTTGAAAATCACTATTCATCTTTTTTCGCACATGTTGTTTTGCAACTCATCATCATGGAGGTCATGGATCGCCATCTCACATGACCAGATGTCTTGTATCAGATCTGTGTTCTAGTTCCGGTTATGTCACGTGGCCAAGCCCGCCGGGTATTTACCTCTCTGTGGTCCCATTTCTCTGTTCCCATCAGTTTTGCAAGTTGTCACTAAGTTTCCTAGTTTATTCCACATCATAACGGTTTTTAAAATGTTGAAAGTCTACATCTATTTTCTCGAATCAATTTACGTTTTTTTTTTTTTTTTGGGTTTCTTGTAGGACTTTTACATTGGTTTTTCTGTCCATCCATGGTAATCTTTGTACTTTCTTTAGAAACCCAAATTCCACTGCCATTATCTGTTTCTCAGTTTGTCTGCTTACTGTGTCCGAGATTCACGTGCATACATCAGTATATGTTCTATAGAGCACTTCAACATCTTTTTCTCACTGCATTTGACAGCATTTTATCATAATGTCACGAATCACCAGTTTAACGACAAAGGCTTTGTCTTTTCACTACACTGCTTACATTAAGCAACAGTTGCTGTGACGATGTGTCTTGTTACTCTAACGTGAAGTGTGAGGAGGCAGTTACATTCTTTTAATTTAATGATAATACATGTTTAACGACTCTCCTTGAATATAGAAAACAGTAACAGTGGTGATATCAAAGAAAATGGTGGCACCAAGATGTGACATAGAAAAGGAAAGAAACAATTCTCAACCAAGTGGATAATTTTAGATACCTAGAGGCATTTAGCCGGTTTCTGTGGCTAAGGGCTTGAGAAACACGGTTTGTGAGCCCGTATACCCGGGTTCGAAACACAAATGTGCTGGTTTTTTCGAAAAAGGTATAGGGGCCGGTCGTTCAGAAAGCACTGGCAAACTACTGAACGTAACACTTGCCTAGTACATCAACAGCAGCTGAAAATGCTGGTGTTGACTGAAACGTCCCATAAGGGATACGCAACAAAATTAGAGGCATTTATAACATCAGATGGAAGATGTACAACAGAGATTAAGAGCAGAATAGGGCAAGCAAAAGCCACATTTAAGAAAAAGAAGAGTATCTTATGCAATAAGTCACTATCAATGAATGTAAAAAAGAGAGTGCTGAAATGCTATGTAGAACCAGTTTTGCTGTATGGCAGTGAATCTTGGAATGTAAATGAACAAATTAAGAAGAAATTAGAAGCAACAGAGATGTGGTTCCTGAGACGAATGTTGCGAATTCCTTGGACTGCCAGAGTAAATAACAACGACTGCCTGAAACAGGCTAATGAAACTAGAACATTATATAAAACAATAAGAAAGAGACAAACATCTTTCTTCGGTCATGTGATGAGAAGAGAGGCATTGGACAACATCGTGACAACTGAAAAGATCGAGGGGAAGTGAGGCAGAGGCAGACCAAGAGAAATGATGCTGGATGGATTGAGACCGTGGCACGGAGGAATATCAGCAGCAGAGTTGATCCAGAAAACCAAAGACTGAGATCTGTGGAGAGCCATGAACGCCTACGCCAGCCGGCAGGGCACTTGATGATAATGATGACGATGATGATGATGATGACGACATTTTTAATGTGTTCATTAGTAGTACATAAAAGCAAGTAGATACGTCATTTAATACAGTCCAAGATTACCTTCATTCCTTGTATCCACGATGATAGCTATATCTTCTTCTTCTTCTTCTTCTTCTTCTTCTTCTTCTTCTTCTTCTTCTTCTTCTTCTTCTTCTTCTTCTTCTTCTTCTTCTTCTTCTTCTTCTTCTTCTTCTTCTTCTTCTTCTTCTGAGTTCGTGCGGAATGTTGTTTAAAACGTAATTGCGTTGCCCTTGTTTACAGCAGAACTGCGATATTTGCACCTTTCGGCCGACACATCCGACTTCTTCAGGCATTTCTTGACAAGGTTTACCTTCCCGGGATATCTTAATCGTCTAGCTTCTCTTTTAGTCTTCAGAAGTGTCAGGATGTCGCCTTCATGAACTGGGTCTTTCACATTGCGAACATGTGATCTGTCGGATTCAAGACCTCGACTTGCACTTGTGTGCACTGCCGCTGGAGCTAATTGATTCAAGAACTTTTGGGACTTTAGCACCTTTTTAAAACAAAAACAACAACAAAAAACTTTTATAGCTCAAGGTTCCCCGGGGGGAAGTTCCAAGTACTTGTGTGTCATTCGGATGACCGCCTCTGCCGGTGGCCCTGGCTAGATAAAGTGCACACTTTGACTAACGCCAAAGGACCGATTGAAACCACAACGATACACGGATGATACACGATACATACATGAAGCTCAAATAAGACCACGGACCTAAACAATGTTAGAATCACTACTCTAACCTACCCACACCATCATCTTTGCCATGTTTGTCTCCCAACCTTGCCCAAATGTATTTTCCTATTGAATCTGTACACTATTTTAAGTAAACAGCGCCTGTTATGTTACTGTCAGACTCAAGGATTACAATTCAGTCTAGCAACCGCCAGCAAGCAAACATTGGCTGCGTAGACACATAACTCGTACCCCACCTCTGTGTGAATAGTCTCCCTTCTATTTAAACGACTTCTTTTCCTTTCACCCACTTGCCCTCAGGTAATTTCTGTCATTTGGTGAATCAGGTGCTGTGATGTCCCCTGTCTGAAATTATGTGGGATTCGTTTCATTGGATTTCATTGGACATAACTTGTTTTTAGTTTTAGGGAAGAGTTAAGAACATTTCGTAAGGACTTTGTAATCAGGACATTGTCATCTGCTTCGATTAATTTAACTCTTATACTTTCAATTTAAATCCATAGTTTGCAACAGTTTGGAAAGTATAGTTAATTTTACAGAAAGCCAACAAATCTGTATTTGGACAAGAGTTTAGACACATTCATACGCAATTCGTTAGACATTACAGCCAATTCGTTTCGAAAAGAATTTAGACATTATAGGCAATTCGTTTAGAAAAGGGCGTAGAAACATTTACAAGCAATAGATATTACAGGCAATTCGTTTAGAAAAGGGTTTAGACACAATTTAAGGCAATTCGTTTAGAAAAGCGTATAGATACATTTACAGGCTATTCATTTAGAAAAGAGTTAGATACATTTACAGGCAGTAGGCATTACAGGCAATTTGTTTAGAAAAGAGCTTAGATATTCACAGGTAATTCGTTCAGAAAAAAGTTTAGACACATTTACAAGCAATTCGTTTAGAAAAGAATGGTTATACAAAGCATTTTCCTTTCACACGTATTCCAACATTAATAAACCAGTTTCCTGCCATAGTTCATAGCAGGGCAATCTCAGCAGAGGGACCCAATTCTGTAGCACCAGCGAGGATCCAAATGTCAACATACCAGAATCACACATGCTATAAATATTAATTTGTGGGTAGGTATTCCAGTTTAGAAATGTAACCTGGATAGTGACCTATCCTGTCTGCTAGTTCATTTTCCGACTGCCCAAGGATTTTTAAGATGTGCAACACTCACATGAGTTCTGATAAGTAATTGATTCTTGCGACATGATGTATTGCCGATATACCATTTCTGGATTTAAATGTTATATTTCCCATTACTAGGTAACTAGAATGAGCAATTATGAAAAGATAAAGAAGGGATAAAACAAAGATGTCTTTGCGAAACGAATCTCTATTATCTCTGTTAGTAGGTGCTATGTCCTGTATATAACATTGCAATCAATATCAACATTTACTGGCTGTTTATTATTTGTTAGGAAATGTTAAGTTTACCATTGATTTCTGAACAGTCGACGCTTATGCTATCGAAATCAACGCAAAACTGTCGGCTTCCAAATCATCATCACGTGCCAAGTCGATAACTCATGTTTCACCTTCTCACACTATTTCTGGAGCCGTGGATCAACTCTGTCTTCTTGTCTCGACCATACCACTTGGCCAAGCCTTCAACATATTTTTGTATCTGCCTTCTGCTTGTTCTTTTCCCCTCGATCTTGCCAGTTGTCACTAAGTTCTCCAATTTATTTCTTCTTATAACGTGTCCAAAACATTTTAGCTTTCTAGGTCTAACTTCTCCAAACAGTTTACTGTTTTCATTTGTTTCTTGTAGGGCTTGCTCATTGGTGTTTTTCAAAAACAGTATACATATCTTTAAGAAAGAGACAGTGTTAATTGTTCAAGTAATGAGAAGAGTGGTATTTGAGAATATAGTGACGACTGGACAAAATCAGCGGTAGATGATGCAGAATCATGTCGAGAGAAATGATACTGGATGGCCCAAAGCGATGGGTCTAGAAAAATGTCATCATTAGAACAGATCTAGAACAACCATGACCGAGATCTGTAGAGAGACATAAACACTCTTGTGACTTTGCACTGCACGTGATTCTAATGATGTTGATAAATTTCCATTTGTATCATTTTTCCCAAACAGTTGAGTAATGATTGAATATAATTCTTATAATAAATTTAAAGTAAGCGTTAGTAAATGAATTGAATATAATTCTTATAACAAATTCAAAGTAAGTGTTCGTAAATGAAATGGTTATCATTCTTATAATATATTCAAAGTAAGCGTTAGTAAATGAATTGAATATCATTCTTATAATAACTGCAAAGTAAGCGTTCGAAAATGAACACTGCAGACAACCATAATGGGCACAGAAGATTAGGCACACCCCTAGAGAAGGATTACTAACTTCCAAAACAACAACCAAATCCACACCCTGTTAATGCCCTGTTTATCATTCCAAACCAACTGTTGCATTTAGACAAACACTTCACGCGATCTATGAGATCCGAAACACAACCCAGAAAATAGAATCCGAATACAGTAATCTCAACCTATACACAGAAAGAATTTTTTTTTAAACAAGCTGAAATGCCTGGACTCAACATCAATGGAAGAATCATAAACAATCTTAGATATGCTGACGATATCGTGTTACTAGCAGAAAGTGAGCAAGAGTTGCAAGACCTAGTGGAAGAAGTAAACAGGCACAGTGCAGAATGTGGCTTAGATATTAACATCCAAAAAACAAAAACTATGATAATTAGCAGTAAAAGGAAAGGTCATCGATGAACATCACAGTAAGCGGGCAGATACTAGAACAAGTAACAAGTTTCTCTTATCTTGGACATATAATAACAGATGATGGCAGAAGTGAAATGGAAATCAAAAAGAGAAAATAAATGGCCAAAAATGCTTTCAACGGCATGAAATCAGCATTAACATCTAGAGAGATTAATAACGCATTAAAAATGAGAATTGTTAAATGCTAGGTATATTCAACGCTAACTGTATGGCGCGGAATCCTGGACATTGAACAAGCAACTAGAAAGTCGCATAGAAACAAAAACAATCAAATGCAGAGGTCCTAGAAAAACTGGAAATGAAGAGAGAGTTGATGAAAGAAATAAAGAGGAGACAAGTGAAATATTTTGGCCACGTTAAAAGACATGATACTCTCATAAAAACCATACTGGAAGGCAAAGTTGAGGGCAAGCGAGCAAGAGGTAGACAACGATACAAGTGGGAGGATAACATCAAGAGATGGACGAACATCAGCCTGACAGAATGTACAGTCAAGGCAAGAGACAGACAGTGTTGGAGATCCATTGTAGCCAACCTTCATTGCGGAGACGGCACCTGATTGATTGATTGACAGTAATCTGCTTGAAGAGTATACGTGACGGGGAGTGCGCTCACAACTGATCATGTCTGAGTGGGCCATGATACTTCTGGTACTTCCATTTCAGATCTCAGGGACAATACACTGAGGGGAGGGGAGGGGAGGGGGTTGTGAGGCTTCAGCTCCTGGGGTAGGCCCGTGTCATAGATCAAGTCTTGACATATGGTGACGGTGATCACGGCTTCCATCGTCATTGGGGAAGGCCATTCAGATTGAAATGTATGTAGCTCCCAGGTCAATCCAAAGTAAGACTGGTACCAAGAAATAAAGGCGGCCAGCGTGATAAGGATGGCATCACTGGCTGAGTGCAGCAACATTGGCTTAATACCCCTTAGGGCAGTGTTTCCCAACGTGGGGCCCACGCCCCACAGGGGGGCAATTTGACTGTTAAGGGGGGCAATTCGAAAATGGAAGAAATCGGCTGAATATAACAAAACGGGGAGACTTGAGACTGAAGTTAACTAAATTGGAACCTGACATAAGATCTCTTTGCAGCAAGCATCAAGCGCAAGGATCTCACTAAATTTAAATAATAAATAATTACTAATAATTAAAATAATATAGAAAAATCTTTCATTAAAATTATTTTGTACTTGAATTTCAGTTCTCCATTATATGTTTTGAAAATTTACTTACTGTGTTTGCTCAATAATTACCTAGTGATTTCTTCCTAAAACCTATCATTCAAGTTTCTTTAGTGAACATTTCAATTTTTGAATATTAAAAATAATGTATATGTTGAGGGGGGGGGGCGTGGGGCGGGGGAGGGGGGCAATATGAATTTTAGAAAGGCTTAAGTGGGGCATGGCACAAAAAAGGTTGGGAAACACTGCCTTAGGGTGTGTTAAAAGGTCCTTTACTTTGTTGACTTAAACAATGACAACATGACGATTTCAGACAATTAAAATCATTGACATGGCCTTAACTGTACATACAAATGCATGCATACATAGAACGTACGATTATACGTATATACAACGTAATACGTATGTACATACCTAACCACACATGCACATAAATACATACTACAAATGCAAGCGCAAGCATGCATACACAAACACATACAGGCGTGCATACATATATACATATGAGCGGGGGCGCACGCGTACACATACGCACATGTTCACACGTGTACACACATAAATACGTAACACATTCCTGTTTAGCCTTCTATGCACTTGGTCACGCCGATGCTATTTTTCGAGTGCTGTTTGGTCACGAAAGTATCAGCTGAGGCCACCGTCCGTATAGCTACTCCATCCACCATGTGCCATGTCCATAAGAGTGGGCGGTCATGTTTCGCCATCCCACTCGATCACCAGAGTCGTGGATCAGCTCAGTGTTCTTGTCTCGACCATACCACGGGACCAAGCCATTTACTTCTCTGCCTTCCCCTCGTTCTCTTGCCCTCGATCTCGCCAGATGTCACCAAGTTCTCCAATTTATTTCTTCTCATAACGTGGCCAGAAAATTATGACTGTACACATCTAATTTCTCTAATCAGTGTACGATTTTCATTTGTTTCTTGTAGAACTTGGTCATTGGTTTTTCTGTCTGTCTATGATATTCTTTGCATTTTCCTCAGAAACAACGTTTCCACAGACATCATATGTTTTTTCAGCTTATCTGCTCATTGTCCACGCTTCACATCCATACAAAACTACAGGTTCAATGTAGCCCCTCAATACCCTTTTTCTCGTTGCGATTAATATATTTTTTATTGGTCAGTAAGTTTTTCATCTTGTAACAGGCTACTTCGCCATGGCGATTCTTGTTCTAATCTCTTCAAAGCATCTCCCATAAGATGTACAGCCATATGGACTGGAAATAAGGTTCTGTACCTGCTAAATAAATTAATATCATTTTATCGTTCACTCGCTTTGAACTCAAACGTAGTCCATACACGTATCTACTACGTCTAGTGCACTGGACTGATCTTTGCGTGTGGATTTTTTGTTTAATTCGCATGTCCTTTACAGGACATCGCTGTCAACAGCAGCATCTTTCAGCTGTCTGTTGATTTCTTGGCAAGATTACGCTCAGTAGTTTGCCATTGCTTTCTGAGCGGCCGGCTCAGTTATCCCGCAAGTCACCAGCGAGGGTAGAACCGCTTCCAGTTCTCGCCCGCTACGAGACTCTGCGTGATAAACGGGATTACAGAGAAAGTGGTGTAACCCCTCGGCCAGAGAGACCGGCGCGTGTGTATTTTTTTTTTTTTTAGCATATCCTTTTTACAGGACTTAGCTGTCAACACCAGCATCTTTCAGCTGTATGTTGATCTCTTGGCAAGATTACGCTCAGTAGTTTGCCATTGCTTTCTGAGCGGCCGGCTCACATACCCCGTAAGTTACCGATGCGATTCGAACCACTGCTGATTTGAACCGTCATCACGTTACCTGACGAGAGTATACGAGATTACGGAGAAAAGTCATAACCTCTAAGCCACGAAGCCGGCTGCGTGTGTATTAGCTTTCCCTATTACCAGTGTCCCTCGCCATCAGGTGAACCCATTCCGACTTCAGAGGCATTTGTAATTTACGCCCCAAGTCAAGGATGAGAAGTCAACATGTTAGTCTAACTGCCCAGTGTAGGGGCTGAATCCGCTACCTAGGCATCAGCACACCGGATGTTTAAGAACTCTTATAACTTCAACCACTGCGACCTCTTAATGACAATCTACTGGACGTAAACTTGTCTAGATAATCTTGCCCAACGTTTAAGTCCAACTGACCGGTGTAGGGAATGGTCTCGCTACCCCGCTATCAGTACACCAGAAGTTTAAGAGCTAGGGACCTCTTATCTTTTCAGTCACGTCGACAATCTCCTTCGCAATACTAGATGAAATATAATTCGTTATTTGGACACTTGACATTATAATCTTAGATTAAATAATTACAACTGAAACACAATACATCACTGGCATATGTTTAGCCTAGATTGTGTGCTGTGACATTGCTATATACAGGTAACTGGATGACATAAATGAAGTGATTTGTTTCGTGTGATGAAGAAGTGTACAATCTGGAAGTGTGTCTGGAGTTCAATTTTGCATGTTGTTTCAACGCACGTTAGAGATTGATTTCCATTGATAACCAGTGGAGATGAAGTTCTGTTGGGCATTTTTGTCGGCGCAAATATGTCTTCTAGTGTTTACTGCAATCGTAGGTATGTATGAATGTATTACCTACCTACTTACTACTACACGTTATCTTTATCCTTATCTTTAGCCTTACCTCTACCTACGGCTATCCACCTGTCTGTCTACGCTGATGAAAACAGTGTTACTTGCCTTTCTGCCGTATATCTACGTGTGGCCATCCACCTGCCTATCTACCTTCATGACAATATACTACTGTCAGAGACTTTGGGCTCAACATCAGCCTAAATAAAACACAGGTGATGAAAAAAGATGCTGGTGCACATCCATCAATAAACCTTCTAATTACGAATTGAAAGTTGTCCATGAGTTTGCGTATTTGAGGTCGATAATATCAGATAATCTTTCTCTGGAGCCAGAAATCAACATATGCATTGGAAAGGCAGCCACAACACTTTTCAGGCTAACTAAGAGAGTTTGGGAGAATAATAGACTAACAGAGGATACAAAAGTTCAAGTATATAAAGCTTGTGTTGTTAGCACACTACTCTATGGGTCTGAATCCTGGACCTTGTACTCACGACAGGAACGAAAGTTGAATTCTTTCCACATGAGATGTCTGAGACGTATCCTGGGCATAACATGGAAAGACCTCATAACAAACAAACATGTGTTTGAAAGAGCGGATATTACCACAGTGCACTCCCTCCTCAAGCAGAGACGCCTCCGGTGGCTGGGCCACGTATCTCGAATGGAGGATGAACGTATTCCCAAAGATCTCCTATACGGAGAACAAGCCACAGGGAAGAGGCCAATTTGAAGACAAAAAAATGCTATATAAGGATGTGTGTAATCAAGACATTAAAGCCCTTGTCATAGATACATATACGTGGGATAGAATTGCAACCGACAGATGTTCCTGAAGAAGAGATGAACGAAACGGACTGGTGCTCTTTGAGCGCAATCTGATCCAACAAACTGAGGATAGGGGGTACAAGCAAAAAATGTTGTCACTTGCTGTGGGACCTACCTCGTCTCACAGATGCGGAAACTGTGACAGAGATTGTCACTCTCACATTGGACTATAGTCACCGACCGTGCTGTCAGATCCAGCGACACACCTCTAAAGTCCTACAGGACTGAAAGAGGCCTACTACTACTACTACTACTACTACTACTACTACTACTACTACTACTACTACTACTACTACTACTACTACTGCTGCTGCTGCTGCTGCTGCTGCTGCTACTACTACTACTACTACTACTACTGCTGCTGCTGCTGCTGCTACTACTACTACTACTACTACTACTACTACTACTACTGCTACTGCTACTACTACTACTGCTGCTACTACTACTACTACTACTACTACTACTACTACTACTACTACTACTACTACTACTACTACTACTACTACTACTACTACTACTACTACTACTACTACTACTACTGCTGCTGCTGCTGCTGCTACTACTACTGCTACTGCTACTGCTACTAACTACTACTGTCACTTACCTATCTGCCTTATATATACCGCGACTACCTGTCTGCTACCCACGTGTCTATTCACCTTCTACTTCGGTATAGGCTACATACACCATATCTGCACAGGTAATGACACTCACGCCAACATCCTGTTTATTTCTCCCATGTCTTCCTCTAATGAGCACGTCTGTATTCTCAGGGCGGCCTTGAGCACTGACAAGCAATGATGCTCCAACCACGACTTTCACTCTCACCTATATCCACGACTTTCCCTCTCACTTATATCCACGACTTTACCTCTCACCTGTATCCACGAGTTTCATTCTCACTATATCCACGACTTTCACTCTCATCTATATCCACGACTTTAACTCTCACCTATATCCACAACACCGGCCGTGTTCGCGAAGTTGATATGGAACTGTGTTGATAATGTCGTGAACACGATTGGACAAAGGTTCGGCAACTACTGAGCGAGGGAAGAACTGACCATCTATTTCTTTTTGCTCCCAGGCCTACAAAATGAGATGGCCCTATCACAGAATAGACCCACAGCAGGAAACTGCTTCTCATTCATTCATTCATTCATTCATTCATTCATTCATTCATTCATTCATTCATTCAGTTGCATGTCCTTTGCAGAACCTGGCTCCCATAACAACCTTCCGGAAAACCTCTCGATCATAAGCAAGATGTCCCGCGTCCGAAACACCCATTTGGAGATCATCCGCCACATCATGCACCTATCTTCTCTTTGGTCTTCCTCTTCCTCTCTTCCCGCCCATATACCCCTCCACTATTGTTCTCTCCAAACTTTCGTGACGTTTCAAGTGACTAAAATATTTCAATTTTCTTTGTTTTATCGTCTTTAATAGCCAGCCTTCTTCAATATTCAGCTCTTGAAGCATGGATGCATTTGTTGTTTTTATCTAAGATTTTATCTAAGATATTCTTAGAACTCGTCTATAACATCTCAATTCAAATGCGCTGTTATTGTTCAGCTTGTTAAGTAAGTGTCCAGGTCCCACATGCGTATGTTGCAATGGGAAAGATAATGCTCTTTAAAATCTAATGTTTGTAGTTCTGTCTGTTCCACTCTACAATTCATTCAGTTGTTTTAGTCTTTGAAGAGCAATAGATATTTGTCTTTTGATTTCTTTCATTGTGTCACCGTTGTTGGTAACCAATAACCCAATTATTCGAAATTGTCCACCACCTCCGATGTTTCCTCATTAACATACATTTCTTTCTCCATAGTAGTTTTATCTGTATGCATTATCTTTGTTTTTGATATGTTAAGATATAAGTTGTGATTTTCACTATTCAATTGTGTTGAGGTTATTAGGTTTTATATACCAGTCTGTGTTGTGGATAGCAATACTGTATCATCGGCATATCGAATCTCTGGTATGTCATGACCACCGATATTTAGGGCATATGTTTATATCATCTGGATACATTTAATACATGTTATATTCACAATCCAGCCGGTGTGCGCTGAGGCAGAACGCTTCCAGGTCTTTGGTCCCAACTGAAACAGTTGACCCTGTTTCCACATCACATGGCATTGTGAGGTTATTATTTTATCGTATATTTTTAGACTCACCAGCACTAAGACCACAGTTGCTCAAGAAATGCATTTTCTGGTATTGATCAACCCTCACAGAAGTACAAGGAAAATGTTGACATCAGAGGATATGGAAACAGTAATACAAGGGAAAGTTGCCCCTTGACGCCGCCATAGGAATAAGCTGAAGGAACGATATACTTCAACTGACGGCATGCTAAACACTACTTTCATTGATTCAGTGACAAACAACAAGTAGTTCTGGAGCAAACATGGTACGCAATCAAATTAATGGAACTGCGGTAAAGCTGTGGAAATTTAAACAATATAAAATAACACAAAGTAATGTAGCTTTACAGAATATAATTACGGAAAAGGACGTTGCGGCAACTAGTCTGCATCAGCAAACACATGCATACACAAAACAGAATATATAATCATGGAGAAGACCCTCCAGTGATTACATTAAGGCAGTGGTTCTCAACCGGTGAGGAATTCTCCCCCCCCCCCCCCCCAGGAAGGAATTTTAGGGTTTCCGGGGGGGGGGGGGAGGGCGGATGAAGATCATTTCAAGATCGCGTTAATACACACATCTTGCTAAAGGCTACTTTCGCCATGGCGATTCTTGTTCTAATCTCTTCAAGGCATCTCCCATCAGATCTTATGACTGTTCCGAGATAATTGTACCGATTCACTTGTTGATGACTATTCCCATTTACTTGTATATTACATTGTGGTACTTGGTTCTTTCTAGTGACGACCATAACCTGTGTCTTCTTACAATTTAATTCCAACCCCAGCTGCTCACTGTGTACAACAACCGCGTCTACTAATTGTTGCAGATCTTGCGCATTGTCTGCAATCAATACTGTATCATTTGCATATCTAATGTTATTGATGTTTCGTCCTCCAATGCTGATTCCATTTATATCTTCTACATTTCTGAAAATATTTTCACTGTATAGGGAAACAAGATCTGGAGACATTACACATCCCTGCCTAACGCCTCTCTTAATAGGCTGATATTGTCCCACTTCATTATCAATCCTTATGGCAGCTTGTTGTTTCCAATACATGTTTTTTATAAGTCTAATGTCTTTCCCATCAATTTCCAGATCTGCAAGCATATCCACCATGTTGACATGTCTAACTCTATCAAAAGCTTTTGTGTAGTCAATAAAGCAAATATGTATATCCTTGTTTACTTCTATAGCACGTTCAATAACTGTTCGCAGCATATACACTGCGTTTACTGTACCCTTTCCTTCTACAAACCCACATTGTTCTTCCCCTATTTCAGGTTTTATTTTCTTCCTCACTCTTTGCATTATAATTCGTAACAAAATCTTTGTGATGTGACTCATTATACTAATTGTTCTATGTTTATCACATTCCAAGGCTCCTGATTTCTTAGGGATTGCAATAAATACAGAGTTACATAATTCAGAAGGTATATCTCCAGTATCATATAATGTGTTCGGCAGTCTGGTGATTTGATCTATTCCATATTCTTCTAAAGCTTTAATCATTTCTGTTGTGGTGTTATCTGCACCGGGGGCCTTGCCAGCTTTCATATGCTTAAGAACATTTCGAACCTCCATCTTCAAAATTGGCGGTCCTTCATTATTAAATCTAATATCATACCGTTCCTCTCTGTTATCACCATAGAGGTTTTTCACATAATCTGTCCATACCTGTAGAATCTGATCTTTTTCTATTATGATTTTGCCATCTTTAGTATTTAGACAGCCTGCTGATATACTTGTTCTTCTATTAGTAATTCCCTTAATTCTTTTGTGCACTAATCTGGTATTTTGACTGTCGTGTTGTTTTTCAATGTCTAAGCACTTTTCCTCAAGCCATGCTTCTTTTTCCTCCTTACATAATATTATGACTTGTCTGTGAATTTCTTCATATGTGGCAGAATTATTTTTGTTGAGTCTTCTTGTTTCCATTAATCACCGATCCCTATACATATAATCGCAAATTATTCGAACACTATCTCAGTACGGATTACCTTCCCCCTTAATAATAGAAATAATAATAATAATAATAATAAAACCCTAGTATAACAGCCAGCCCCCTTTTGGTAGACCAGTATATTCCAAATAGCTAATAACAAGTGCCACACCAATATTTAATATTACTGAGTCGTGTAGTATTAATGTTTGCATTTTGCCCATGCCTTTATAATGCATGTATTTTATATTGTTGCTGTTCTCAGTTAGCCTTGAATGATGTGTGAATGAAATAATGTATGAAAGAGAGTGATAGAATGGCAGAATGTTAGACGGGCCTGCGTGCCCAATTCTTAATCCTTTGAAAATAAAGTATGTTAGTTCGTTTCATGTAAGCTATAAGTCTAATGACTGCAGGAGCATATACTAAACCACGTGCACACACATACAGACACAAACACACAATCAAATGATACATATTCCGGATGAATTACCCTTTTCCACAAACACTGTGTCTCTCCAGAGAGCAGACAGATGTGCTGGACATGCCAGTACGTGCAGAATGGACCTGGAAGGGATGAGTGCGCCCTTGCTCCGGGCAACTGGACCGGAGGTGACCCTCGGATACGATGTCTGTATAAGTGCATTATTGCCGCCGAATTTGATAAAGGTTTGTTCTTCTTATTCTTCTTTCGCTCACTTGAAATTGTTATATATCTGCAATGTTGCCTCTTGTATGAACTTTACTGGTTTTGTAGTTTACTCAGTGGTCCATAGAATTTACCTTCCACTGTCGTCTCTCTAGACCAGCAGGTTTGCCTAGATATGTTGTATTTTGGGCAGTCTTGCAGTATGTGACCTGCTGTCTGCAGCGCCAATACATATTTGCACACGGCTGAATGGCCAATACAATTGGTTGTGTAATTTATTGTGTCGTGTTCTGTCAAATTTGTTTTGACACGTTATGTGAAGAAATAAATTGGAGAACTTGGTGACAACTGGCGAGATTGAGGGAAAAAGAACAAGGTGAAGGCAGAGAAGTTAATACCTGGATGCTTGGCCACGTGGCATGGTAGAGACAAGAACACAGAGCGGATCCACGACTCTGATGATCGTGCGAGATGGCGAAACATGACTGCTCATGCTTAACGGCACGGCACATGATGACGATAAACTCACGCCAAGCCGCCCTATAGTTGACTATTTCCTGCAGCTCCCTCCATGCCCTCCCCACGTCGGTCGTACATGTCTTTAATCCTCTTTTACGCGTGTTTTTATGTCGCCAAATCTCGTTCGCCATACCAGACAAGGAAGTGTCTAGTTATAATATCTTCAAATTTGCTAAGTGTCTGCCTTATCCAGCTTCCGCGTCTTTTCTTCGTTGGATATTTTGTTTAAATCTAAACTATGAGCTGCCCATGATTCTTTCGTACCACTTAATCTCTGACAGCCCACCTACATATATAACTGCAGTCAGCCTACATATATAACTACAGTCTGCCTACACGTATAAATACAGTCTGCCTACATATATAACTGCAGTCTGCCTACATATATAACTACAGTCTGCCTACATATATAACTACAGTCTGCCTACACGTATAAATACAGTCTGCCTACATATAACTGCAGTCTGCCTACATATGTAACTACAGTCTGTCTACATATATAACTACAGTCTGCCTAAATATATAACTGCAGTCTGCTTACACGTATAAATACAGCCTGCCTACATATATACATAAGTCTGTCTACATATATAACTGCAGTCTGCCTACATATATAACTGCAGTCTGCCTACACGTATAAACACAGTCTGCCTACACGTATAAACACAGTCTGCCTACACACACACACACACACATATATATATATATATATATATATATATATATATATATATATATATATATATATATATATATATATATATATTCTGTCTACAATATAAATACAGTCTGCCTATATATACACCTACTGTCTATCTACATATATACCTACAGTCTACCTACACGCGTGCGTGCGTGCGTGCGTGTGTGCGTGCGTGCGTGCGTGCGTGTGTGTGTGTGTGTGTGTGTGTGTGTGTGGCTGGTCTCCCTGGTCGAGGTATTAGCAGCTTTCTCCGTAACTCCGAATACTCTCGTGGTTAACGTGAGCGCACGAGAATTGGAAGCGGTTCGAGTCGCACCTGTCACTTATGAGAGTTTGGAGCCGGTCGCTCAGAAAGTCATGGCGTGCTGATGAGCGTAATCTAGCCTAGGAATCAACATCATCATCATCAAGTGCCGTGCCGGCTGGCGTAGGCGTTCATGGCTCTCCATAGATCTCGGTCTTTGGTTTTCTGGATCAACTCTGCTGCTGATATTCCTTCATGCCACCGTCTCAATCCCCCCAGCATCATTTCTCTTGGTCTGCCTCTGCCTCTCTTCCCCTCGATCTTTCCAGGAATCAACATACAGTTGAAAAATGCCGATGTTGACCGCAATATCCTGAAACAGGATGGAAACGCGGGAAAAAAATTATATATATATTCATGTGTGTGTGTGTGTGTGTATGTATACTTATATATATATGTATGTATATATATATATATATATATATATATATATATATATATATATATATATATATATATATATATATATATATATGTGCAGTGATCAATAATTACATTTGAGTGAGATTGCGTATATATGTCTATTTGTAATGATCAATGTGTACATATAAGATTGTGTAGCTATATCTGCAATGATCAATATGTACATTTGAGTGAGATTATGTATATATGTCTATCTGTAATCATCTATACGTATTCACAGTCACAGGAGACCCAACATTTATTTTTCGCGGCTGTGCTGAAACTACACAAAAAGATGGCTGCACCATCACCGACTACAAACACGTCTGCTACTATTCCTGCGATGATGGACATTACTGCAACAACAAAGCTTTGGCAACCTCCCCAGTCCTGTCCGAGGACGACTTCTCTTCCCGACCGATCGCTCACACCGCACTTGTCATTATGAATGTTGTTTGCGTGATTTTGTTTTGTCATGTACAATTTTCTTAAGTCTGGGTGCGTGTGCGCGTGCGTTATATTTTATTTAATCTTGTTCTTATGCCTTACATCATCATCATTATGGTAACACGTGCCATGTTGATAAACGTTGATGGTAATGGTTCGCCAGGTCACACGTTCACCCGCCTTCCATTTCTTTCATTAGATCAGTCGTTCTCAACCGGTGGGGAATTTCCTCCTCCCCCCACCCAGGGGGAATTTTTGGGTTTCCGGGGGGGGGGGATGAAAATTATTTCAAGATCGCGTTAATACAAAAACTGATTACTTGATCTTGTTTTTCCCTTCATACTTTACGGTTCTGTACGTCTCACGCTTCTAAGATTCATTTTATAAAGTAAGTAGACCCACAAATCACGTTTTGTGTGGACGTCTAGGCTTGTTTTAGTATGTGCTTCCATTATTACATATACTGTGTAGGGGCGGGAGGAGGGATTTTTATGTAGGAAATACGAAAGGGGGGGGGGGGGGTGACGTTCTGAAAATATGCTGTAGGGGGGCACGGGCCAAATTTTTAGGTAGGAAATACGAAAGGGGGGGGGGGTGACGTTCTGAAAATATGGTGAAGGGGGGCACGGGCCAAAAAAGCTTGAGAAACACTGCATTAGATCATATCTGTAATGTTGTTTTTGTATGAGTTCAATCAGTGGTCTATACAGTTTATGTTGTTATTCTGAGACAGAAGGTTTTCCTGGATACTTCATATGGTGGGCAGTCTTGGGCTAAACCACATGTGCGTAAGACTGATTCGCCAAACTTGAATTTTTAATACACGTGGTTGCGTAATCGATTATGTCATGTTCTGAGGCGCAGAAAAATGATTTGTTCCGGTGGTTCAGCCTTCAAATCAGATTTATTTTGGTGCCAGGCCACGCGCGTGTATGAGCAAATTAGCAAGCTAGTAGGCTTGCCAGTCGGGCTACTGTGGAATACGGACGAGCAATGGACCGGATTGATATATTAAATACCTTCAAAGAAGCCGGGCGATTACATGAATCGTGAGATGACTGCAAATCTGCAACCTTGGTCAAACTGCAAGAACGTCAAGGGAAAATAGGTGAAGAAGGACAAGAGCGCGGTGCAGGCAGACACACAAAAATAATCATTCAACACAGATTGTCGTGGTCGATCGCTGCAGGCACAAGGGAATACTGGGAAGTTAGTGTGATCTGTACATGTATGCACTGAATGGGCATATGTGCAATTAGTTGCATATCCTTTACATGACGTTGCAGTCAACACCAGCATGATTTTCCTTTGTTATCTCTTGGCAAGTTTACGTTCAGTAGTTTACCATTGCTTTCTTAACGACCGGCACCCGTACCATTTCGTAAAAAACCAACGCAACGCGGTCCGCTGCCTAATCGCCCGCAGCTGTGTTTCGAACGCGGGTAAGCGAGATTACGAACTGCGCCCGTAACCTCTTTGCCAGGGCGCGGGCGATCCTATGTGAGGAGAGGGAAATCTGAAGACTAATTAACTAACAAACACGTCCACCAGAATCTTGGATCAGATCTGTATTCAAGGCCCAATCATGACACATGACCACATCATTTAGGCATTTATCTCTCTGTCCCCCTCTGTCTCTTTTTCCATCAAGTTTGCCATTTTCATTAAGGTTTCGAGTTTTCTCCCCATACAGTCAGTTCCATGTCCTTTACAGGACGTCTCAGTCAATCCCAGCATATATTAGCAACTTATGATTTGCCTGCAAGTTTACATTGACTATTTCGACATTGTTTTGTGAACATCCGACACCTCATACCATCACAATCAACACCAATAAATCTGCTTCCAAATTGCCCGTGGCTGCTTTCAAAACCGTGATCCTGTCTGTTGATGAATTGTGAAACTACGGTTCACTAACCCCTGACCCAAAGGCGTTGACAAGTGACACAAATATTGACAAGTGACACAGATGTTGACATGTGGCACAGATGTTGACATGTGACACAAATGTTGACAAGTGACACAGGTGTTGACAAGTGAAACAAACATCGACAAATGACACAGATATTGACAAGCCAGACAGACGTTGACAAGTGACCTAGATGTTGACAAGTCACATAGATGTTGACAAGTGACACAGATGTTGACAAGTGACACAGATGTTGACAACTGACACAGATGTTGACAAGTGACACAGATGTTGACAAGTAACACAGACATTGACAAGTGACACGGATGTTGACAAGTGAAACAGACATTGACACGTTACACAGCTGCTGACAAGTGACACATTCTGACAAGTGACATGGACATTCACAAGTTACACAGATGCTGACAAGTGACACAGCTGCTGACAAGTGACACAGACACTGAGAAGTAACACAGATGCTGACAAGTGACACGGACATTGACAAGTTACACAGATGCTGACAAGTGACACATATGCTGACAAATGACACAGATGCTGACAAGTGACACATATGCTGACAAGTGACACAGACATTGACAAGTGACACAGATGCTGACAAGTGACACAGATGCTGACAAGTAACACAGATGCTGACAAGTGACACAGATGTTGACAAATGACACAGACATTGGGAAGTGGCACAGATGCTGACAAATGACACAGACATTGAGAAGTGACACGTCACATGCTGACAAATGACACAGACATTGAGAAGTGACACGTCACATGCTGACAAATGACACAGATGACTGTAAGTGACACAGACATTGACAAGTCACACAGACACTGACATGTAGCACGGACACTGACATGTAGCACAGACCCACCAACGATATTTACAGAATGAAAATACCAAAAAACACAACTGCTAGACTACACATGAGTCAGTCCTTTAATCATTAAACTAATTCAAAAAGTATGAAATAAAAAATCCAATTAAAAAACAGACCTGTCCGCTGCCTAAAATATATGCACATTGTGGTTGTTGATATGGTCAGTTACAAACAAACAAACTCATGTGCAAAACATCTAAGCAGGTGAATAAAATGGCTGAAAAAGAACACAAAAATCATGAACATTGCTTGAAATACCTGAGATTATCTCAACTGTACAGAAACATGAATGACAAAAGATGTCTCAGTGTTAGAAGTCATAATTTATGTGATACAAGGATAACAAAATGTACAAATGATGGCGAAGTGTTAGATGTCATAATTTATGTTGTGGTACAAGGATAACAAAATGTACAAATGATGGTGAAGTGTTAGATGTCATAATTTATGTTGTGGTACAAGGATTAAAAAAATGTACAAATGATGGTGAAGTGTTAGATGTCATAATTTATGTTGTGGTACAAGGATAACAAAATGTACAAATAATGGTGAAGTGTTAGATGTCATAATTTATGTTGTGGTACAAGGATTAAAAAAATGTACAAATGATGGTGAAGTGTTAGATGTCATAATTTATGTTGTGGTACAAGGATAACAAAATGTACAAATGATGGTGAAGTGTTAGATGTCATAATTTATGTTGTGGTACAAGGATTAAAAAAATGTACAAATGATGGCGAAGTGTTAGATGTCATAATTTATGTAGTGGTACAAGGATTTTAAAAAATGTGTCCAAGGCTACAGAACAAGAACATCAAATGAAATCACTTCTGTGACACACTGGTACACTGACCTTGGGGGGTTCATGGTGGTACACTGACCTTGGGGGGGTTCATGGTGGCACACTGGTGCATTGACCTTGGGGGTTCATGGTGGCACACTGACCTTGGGGGGGGGGGGGGGGGTCATGGTTGTACACTGACCTTGGGGGGGGGAAGGTCATGGTGGCATACTGACCTTGGTGGGGGGGTCATGGTGGCACAGGGGTACACTGACCATGGGGAGTCATAGTGACACATTTATCTTGGGGAGTCATGGTGGCACACTGACCTTGGGGGGGGGGGGGGGGGGGGGTTTCATGGTGGCAAACTGGTACACTGACCTTGGGGGTTCATGGTGGCATACTGGTACACTGACCTTGGAGGTTCATGGTGGCACACTGGCCTTGGGGATTCATGGAGACACACTGGTACACTGACCTTGGGGGATCATGGTGGCACACTGATCTTGGGGGTCATGGTAGCACAATGGTACATTGACCTTGGAGAGTCATGGGGACACTGATCTTGGGGGAGGGGGGGTCATGGTGGTACACCAGCCTTGGAGGGTCATGGTGGCACAGTGGCTAGCATGCTGGCCATGAGTTCAAATCTCTATTAAAGTAGATTTTAAAAATAAATCCGGGCCCCCGGGCAGACCCAGTCTGACGTAGGTACCAGGAAAATGTCCAGGGAATAAAGGCAGCCGGCATGACACTGCTGACATCACCCACTGGGTGCAGACTGGGGTATAACAATATGGAGGTAGCACCATGCAGCCAATATACCTCCAGGCAGGTGAAAGGGTCCTGTAGTTCCCTTACTTTCACACACATGGGAGAGCCGTGGCAGAGTGGTCACGGTGGCAGAGTGGTCATGGTGCCAGTCTCAGGTGCAGAGGGTAGCAGCTTTAATCCCAGCAGAGGGCTGCACATTTCCCCAAGAAGCACTGGTCATCTCATGACATCACACGGTTCCCTGAACTCCTTGGTAGGGAGACTGAATACTTCTTAGTCCTCTTGAATAAGGGCAAGAAAATGTTGGATGTCCAGTGTGCAAGCTGTGTGTGCGTTAACAATGCCATGGTAGTTGCAGATCGCAAAGAGTAAGCTACAAGGCCACTATCTTGACAGATTACAAAGAGTAAGCTACAAGGCCACTGCCATGACAGATTACAAAGAGTAAGCTACAAGGCCACTATCTTGTCAGATTACAAAGAGTAAGCTACAAGGCCACTGCCATGACAGATTACAAAGAGTAAGCTACAAGGCCACTATCTTGTCAGATTACAAAGAGTAAGCTACAAGGCCACTGCCATGACAGATTACAAAGAGTAAGCTACAAGGCCACTGCCATGACAGATTACAAAGAGTAAGCTACAAGGCCACTGCCATGACAGATTACAAAGAGTAAGCTACAAGGCCACTGCCATGACAGATTACAAAGAGTAAGCTACAAGGCCACTGCCATGACAGATCACAAAGAGTAAGCTACAAGGCCACTGCCATGACAGATTACAAAGAGTAAGCTACAAGGCCACTGCCATGACAGATTACAAAGAGTAAGCTACAAGGCCACTGCCATGACAGATTACAAAGAGTAAGCTACAAGGCCACTGCCATGACAGATTACAAAGAGTAAGCTACAAGGCCACTGCCATGACAGATTACAAAGAGTAAGCTACAAGGCCACTGCCATGACAGATTACAAAGAGTAAGCTACAAGGCCACTGCCATGACAGATTACAAAGAGTAAGCTACAAGGCCACTGCCATGACAGATTACAAAGAGTAAGCTACAAGGCCACTGCCATGACAGATTACAAAGAGTAAGCTACAAGGCCACTGCCATGACAGATTACAAAGAGTAAGCTACAAGGCCACTGCCTTGCCAGGAAAGAATACCTACTCATGTGTAGATAGTCCCAGCTGCCTGCTATGGAATCTCTCTAGAGGAAGTAAATCTTACACAAATGTGTGCTGAAGTCGGACACACTGAGGTACATAACTGGATGTGACTCACTCCCCGAGGAACAAAGAAGAAGTTTAACCAACTATTTATAGCACATACTTGCGAACATAAAACAAAACATGTATCCTACAGTCTAACTGACAAACATAAAACAAAACATGTATCCCACAGTCTAGCTGACAAACATAAAACAAAACATGTATCACACAGTCTAGCTGACAAACATAAAACAAAACATGTATCCCACAGTCTAGCTGACAAACATAAAACAAAACATGTATCCCACAGTCTAGCTGACAAACACAAAACAAAACATGTATCCCACAGTCTAGCTGACAAACATAAAACAAAACATGTATCCCACAGTCTAGCTGACAAACATAAAACAAAACATGTATCCCACAGTCTAGCTGACAAACATAAAACAAAACATGTATCCCACAGTCTAGCTGACAAACATAAAACAAAACATGTATCCCACAGTCTAGCTGACAAACATAAAACAAAACATGTATCCCACAGTCTAGCTGACAAACATAAAACAAAACATGTATCCTACAGTCTAGCTGACAAACATAAAACATGTATCCCACAGTCTAGCTGACAAACATAAAACATGTATCCCACAGTCTAGCTGACAAACATAAAACATGTATCCCACAGTCTAGCTGACAAACATAAAACAAAACATGTATCCCACAGTCTAGCTGACAAACATAAAACAAAACATGTATCACAGTCTAGCTGACAAACATAAAACAAAACATGTATCCCAGTCTAGCTGACAAACATAAAACATGTATCCCACAGTCTAGCTGACAAACATAAAACATGTATCCCACAGTCTAGCTGACAAACATAAAACAAAACATGTATCACACAGTCTAGCTGACAAACATAACACAAAACATGTATCCCACAGTCTAGCTGACAAACATAAAACAAAACATGTATCCCACAGTCTAGCTGACAAACATGAAAAACAAAACATGTATCCCAGTCTAGCTGACAAACATAAAACAAAACATGTATCCCACAGTCTAGCTGACAAACACAAAACAAAACATGTATCCCACAGTCTAGCTGACAAACATGAAACAAAACATGTATCCCACAGTCTAGCTGACAAACATAAAACAAAACATGTATCCCACAGTCTAGCTGACAAACATAAGACAAAACATGTATCACACAGTCTAGCTGACAAACATAAAACAAAACATGTATCCCACAGTCTAGCTGACAAACATAAAACATGTATCCCACAGTCTAGCTGACAAACATAAAACAAAACATGTATCACACAGTCTAGCTGACAAACATAAAACAAAACATGTATCACACAGTCTAGCTGACAAACATAAAACATGTATCCCACAGTCTAGCTGACAAACATAAAACAAAACATGTATCACACAGTCTAGCTGACAAACATAAAACAAAACATGTATCCCACAGTCTAGCTGACAAACACAAAACAAAACATGTATCCCACAGTCTAGCTGACAAACATAAAACAAAACATGTATCCCACAGTCTAGCTGACAAACATAAAACAAAACATGTATCCCACAGTCTAGCTGACAAACATAAAACAAAACATGTATCCCACAGTCTAGCTGACAAACATAAAACAAAACATGTATCCCACAGTCTAGCTGACAAACATAAAACAAAACATGTATCCCACAGTCTAGCTGACAAACATAAAACAAAACATGTATCCTACAGTCTAGCTGACAAACATAAAACATGTATCCCACAGTCTAGCTGACAAACATAAAACATGTATCCCACAGTCTAGCTGGCAAACATAAAACATGTATCCCACAGTCTAGCTGACAAACATAAAACAAAACATGTATCCCACAGTCTAGCTGACAAACATAAAACAAAACATGTATCACAGTCTAGCTGACAAACATAAAACAAAACATGTATCCCAGTCTAGCTGACAAACATAAAACATGTATCCCACAGTCTAGCTGACAAACATAAAACATGTATCCCACAGTCTAGCTGACAAACATAAAACAAAACATGTATCACACAGTCTAGCTGACAAACATAACACAAAACATGTATCCCACAGTCTAGCTGACAAACATAAAACAAAACATGTATCCCACAGTCTAGCTGACAAACATGAAAAACAAAACATGTATCCCAGTCTAGCTGACAAACATAAAACAAAACATGTATCCCACAGTCTAGCTGACAAACACAAAACAAAACATGTATCCCACAGTCTAGCTGACAAACATAAAACAAAACATGTATCCCACAGTCTAGCTGACAAACATAAAACAAAACATGTATCCCACAGTCTAGCTGACAAACATAAGACAAAACATGTATCACACAATCTAGCTGACAAACATAAAACAAAACATGTATCCCACAGTCTAGCTGACAAACATAAAACATGTATCCCACAGTCTAGCTGACAAACATAAAACAAAACATGTATCACACAGTCTAGCTGACAAACATAAAACAAAACATGTATCACACAGTCTAGCTGACAAACATAAAACATGTATCCCACAGTCTAGCTGACAAACATAAAACAAAACATGTATCACACATTCTAGCTGACAAACATAAAACAACACATATATCACACAGTCTAGCTGACAAACATAAAACAAAACATGTATCCCACAGTCTAGCTGACAAAAATAAAACAAAACATGTATCCCACAGTCTAGCTGACAAACATAAAACAAAACATGTATCCCACAGTCTAGCTGACAAACATAAAACAAAACATGTATCACACAGTCTAGCTGACAAACATAAAACATGTATCCCACAGTCTAGCTGACAAACATAAGACATGTATCCCACAGTCTAGCTGACAAACATAAAACATGTATCCCACAGTCTAGCTGACAAACATAAAACATGTATCCCACAGTCTAGCTGACAAACATAAAACATTTATCCCACAGTCTAGCTGACAAACATAAAACAAAACATGTATCCCACAGTCTAGCTGACAAACATAGAAAAACATGTATCCCAGTCTAGCTAACAAACATAAAACATGTATCCCACAGTCTAGCTGACAAACATAAAACATGTATCCCACAGTCTAGCTGACAAACATAAAACATGTATCCCACAGTCTAGCTGACAAACATAAAACAAAACATGTATCACAGTCTAGCTAACAAACATAAAACAAAACATGTATCACACAGTCTAGCTGACAAACATAAAACATGTATCCCACAGTCTAGCTGACAAACATAAAACAAAACATGTATCACACATTCTAGCTGACAAACATAAAACAACGCATGTATCCCACAGTCTAGCTGACAAACATAAAACAAAACATGTATCCCACAGTCAAACTGACAAACATAAAACAAAACATGTATCCTACAGTCTAACTGACAAACATAAAACAAAACATGTATCACACAGTCTAGCTGACAAACATAAAACAAAACATGTATCCCACAGTCTAACTGACAAACATAAAACAAAACATGTATCACACAGTCTAGCTGACAAACATAAAACAAAACATGTATCCCACAGTCTAGCTGACAAACATAAAACAACGCATGTATCCTACAGTCTAGCTGACAAACATAAAACAAAACATGTATCCCACAGTCTAGCTGACAAACATAAAACAAAACATGTATCCCACAGTCTAGCTGACAAACATAAAACAAAACATGTATCACACAGTCTAGCTGACAAACATAAAACAAAACATGTATCCCACAGTCTAGCTGACAAACATAAAACAAAACATGTATCCCACATTCTAGCTGACAAACATAAAACAACGCATGTATCCCACAGTCTAGCTGACAAACATAAAACAAAACATGTATCCCACAGTCTAGCTGACAAACATAAAACAAAACATGTATCCCACAGTCTAGCTGACAAACATAAAACAAAACATGTATCCCACAGTCTAGCTGACAAACATAAAACAAAACATGTATCCTACAGTCTAGCTGACAAACATAAAACATGTATCCCACAGTCTAGCTGACAAACATAAAACATGTATCCCACAGTCTAGCTGACAAACATAAAACATGTATCCCACAGTCTAGCTGACAAACATAAAACAAAACATGTATCCCACAGTCTAGCTGACAAACATAAAACAAAACATGTATCACAGTCTAGCTGACAAACATAAAACAAAACATGTATCCCAGTCTAGCTGACAAACATAAAACATGTATCACACAGTCTAGCTGACAAACATAAAACATGTATCCCACAGTCTAGCTGACAAACATAAAACAAAACATGTATCACACAGTCTAGCTGACAAACATAACACAAAACATGTATCCCACAGTCTAGCTGACAAACATAAAACAAAACATGTATCCCACAGTCTAGCTGACAAACATGAAAAACAAAACATGTATCCCAGTCTAGCTGACAAACATAAAACAAAACATGTATCCCACAGTCTAGCTGACAAACACAAAACAAAACATGTATCCCACAGTCTAGCTGACAAACATAAAACAAAACATGTATCCCACAGTCTAGCTGACAAACATAAAACAAAACATGTATCCCACAGTCTAGCTGACAAACATAAAACAAAACATGTATCACACAGTCTAGCTGACAAACATAAAACAAAACATGTATCCCACAGTCTAGCTGACAAACATAAAACATGTATCCCACAGTCTAGCTGACAAACATAAAACAAAACATGTATCACAGTCTAGCTAACAAACATAAAACAAAACATGTATCACACAGTCTAGCTGACAAACATAAAACATGTATCCCACAGTCTAGCTGACAAACATAAAACAAAACATGTATCACACATTCTAGCTGACAAACATAAAACAACGCATGTATCCCACAGTCTAGCTGACAAACATAAAACAAAACATGTATCCCACAGTCAAACTGACAAACATAAAACAAAACATGTATCCTACAGTCTAACTGACAAACATAAAACAAAACATGTATCACACAGTCTAGCTGACAAACATAAAACAAAACATGTATCCCACAGTCTAACTGACAAACATAAAACAAAACATGTATCACACAGTCTAGCTGACAAACATAAAACAAAACATGTATCCCACAGTCTAGCTGACAAACATAAAACAACGCATGTATCCTACAGTCTAGCTGACAAACATAAAACATGTATCCCACAGTCTAGCTGACAAACATAAAACATGTATCCCACAGTCTAGCTGACAAACATAAAACAAAACATGTATCCCACAGTCTAGCTGACAAACATAAAACATGTATCCCACAGTCTAGCTGACAAACATAAAACATGTATCCCACAGTCTAGCTGACAAACATAAAACATGTATCCCACAGTCTAGCTGACAAACATAAAACATGTATCCCACAGTCTAGCTGACAAACATAAAACAAAACATGTATCACAGTCTAGCTGACAAACATAAAACAAAACATGTATCACACATTCTAGCTGACAAACATAAAACAACGCATGTATCCCACAGCCTAGCTGACAAACATAAAACAAAACATGTATCCCACAGTCTAACTGACAAACATAAAACAAAACATGTATCCTACAGTCTAACTGACAAACATAAAACAAAACATGTATCACACAGTCTAGCTGACAAACATAAAACAAAACATGTATCCCACAGTCTAACTGACAAACATAAAACAAAACATGTATCACACAGTCTAGCTGACAAACATAAAACAAAACATGTATCCCACAGTCTAGCTGACAAACATAAAACAACGCATGTATCCTACAGTCTAGCTGACAAACATAAAACAAAACATGTATCCCACAGTCTAGCTGACAAACATAAAACAAAACATGTATCCCACAGTCTAGCTGACAAACATAAAACAAAACATGTATCACACAGTCTAGCTGACAAACATAAAACAAAACATGTATCCCACAGTCTAGCTGACAAACATAAAACAAAACATGTATCCCACAGTCTAGCTGACAAACATAAAACAAAACATGTATCCCACAGTCTAGCTGACAAACATAAAACAACGCATGTATCCTACAGTCTAGCTGACAAACATAAAACAAAACATGTATCCCACAGTCTAGCTGACAAACATAAAACAAAACATGTATCCCACAGTCTAGCTGACAAACATAAAACAAAACATGTATCCCACAGTCTAGCTGACAAACATAAAACAAAACATTTATCCCACAGTCTAGCTGACAAACATGAAACAAAACATGTATCACACATTCTAGCTGAAACATAAAACAACGCATGTATCCCATAGTCTCGCTGACAAACATAAAACAACATCATACTTATAACACACAAATATTCAGTAAACTACCTGTAACCTGTTCGGGAATACAAGCAGTAAACAAAGTGCTAACCATCCTGCTTTGGCACTTAAGATTTATGCCAGGTCTAGTCTTAGGTGGCCATTGTAGTGTAATGGATAGACACTTGGCTACTGCACCCGGTGGTCAGGGGTTTGATCCGCATGTGGGTGAATATGAATGTTTTTAAATTGACCTGCGCTCCCAGGCCGACTGAGCCTAAAATAAATATCAGGAAGTGTCTTGGGAAGTAAAGGCGGCCAACAGGACGCTGACCACATCAGCCATGAGTGACAGTTGGTCTACAAAAATATGAATCTAGCAATGAACATTTAGGTGTGTACCTTGACTATACTTTCTACTCCTGGGTCACAGCTTCTACACAGATGTCACGCAATAAACAATTTCAGTCAGCCATATGATACCAAGACTCATAAGTGAGGCAAGGATCTGTACCCTGCCAAGAGTGTTGTAAGAAACAACTAAAGATGGCTGGCATGGGGTTGGCTACCTCATCCTGTAGAAAACCTTAGTTGCAAAATCCAACCATTCATAACAAGTCTTCAGAAAAGAACAGAAAAAATGTAAATGTTAGGAAGGCCTGGCCTGAGATCATTGAGAGCCTATGCTCCACTGGGCAATAAAGGGCAACAGAGGAACAAGAAGAAACATCAGTAGCTAGACATGGCCCAGGACATATCTGCAAAATTAGCATAAGAATAGAGGTAGAGGTGGTCACTCCTGAGACTCCATTCAATAAGGCAACTGTTGTAACTGACTCTCAGTCAAGCCTCCAGATTGTTGATTCTAGATTTTTCTGGCATGATAGGCTGAACACACACAGTCATCACACCTTCAACTGCTGAAGTGGCTCTACTGTCAAGGCCATGCCATGAGTCTAGTGCTTCCACATTGACGTGGATAGGCCTTAGGTTCATACCAGAATACGATCAGCATTGTCAGTAGTGGGTTGGGCTCAATATTTAAATCTCAAATCCCGAAACAACCAAATAAATCAATATACCTTATTCTTCTATCTAAGGGCACATATATGGCCTTCAGACTGGATAATCTGAACAACATGAACAAACATTCTAGTTGATTATTCTTGATTCTTGATTAATGAATAGTAAGGATCATCATCATCACACTCTGGACAGGTCCATAGGTGTTCCGATCGCCTCCTTAACATCTCTGCCAGTGTATGTCGACTGATCGTACCAGTTCTGTGATTCTTCTACTTAAAGATACAAACATATCCCTCAGACTTGAAAAAAATGACACAAATAAGCATTCTAGTTGATTCTTCAGACTGGAAAACCTGAACATTCCAACATATTCTTCTATCTAAAGGCACAAACTCTGCCTGCAGACTGGAAAACCTCATGATTTTCAGACTGGAAACTGGACACAAAATGTACAAACATTCTTTCTAAAGGCACATACAGGATCTTCGGAATGGATAACCTGATACATGCAACAACAAATCTAGCTCACGCTTCTGTCTACAAACAATGCACAATCTGTGACATAATTAATTACTTGCTCAGGACAATAGTGCAAAAACATGTTTTATATCAAATGTATCTCTGTCACATACATAAATGTAAGAGATCCTGAACTACTACTGTACTATTGCAGTGATATTTTAAAGTACAAATAAATCATCAAAAATGTACATGGTGAAAACAAGTTTCAATACACCTGCACACACACACAAAATGAACTTTCAGAAAGATAATAATTCGTTATATTTACATTCATTGGTAAAAATAAGAAAAGACAACAATATTTACAACGCATAGAGACATGAGCATGCTTCACAGGATAAGTTTAAGTAGGAAATACTCAATAGCAACAATAGGAACATAGGAACCGTGATGCCATAGCATACTGTTTATACAACAACAATAGGAACAGTAATGCCATGGCATAATTTGTATACAACAATAGAAACACAGATGTCATGGCATAATGTTGATTGTGAGTCCAGCCGGTAGTGCCATTCTCCCGAGATGACAGATTTTTGGTAATCTTAGTTCAATTATGTACAGTTGTGTCTACTAGTTTTCTAATATGCTATAATTGCAGATAGGTCACACACTGAGTGCATGAGACGTAAGATGGTGCGTGGTGGTGAAAATTACCATGTGTTCACACACATCCATTGTGGACTAACATGTACAGCACGAATTGGTCTGATCAGTCACATTTGCTACCACCACATGGGTTGTAGTTATTATGCCTTTTTGAAGCACAATGTAACAAACTATCATCTGTCAAGACAGAAAAAAAAAATCATTTCCACTATTGCCGATTTAGTTTTTCTATTGCTATCAGTTCCATTGTTGCCAATTTAGTTTTTCTATAGCAATCAGTTCCATTGTTGCCAATTTAGTTTTTCTATAGCAATCAGTTCCAGTGTTGCCACTTCTAGTTTTCTATTGCTACCATTTCCACTGTTGCCAATTTAGTTTTTCTATTGCTATCAATTCCACTGTTGCCACTTCTAGTTTTCTATTGCTGTCAGTTCCACTGTTGCCACTTCTAGTTTTCTATTGCTATCAGTTCCATTGTTGGCACTTCTAGATTTCTATTGCTATCATTTCCAATTCTAGTTTTCTATTGCTATCAGTTCCATTGTTTCCACGTCTAGTTTTCTATTTCTATCAGTTCCACTGTTGCCTCTTCTAGTTTTATATTGCTATATTTTTCATTGTTGTCACTTCTAGTTTTCTATTGCTATCATTTCCACTTCTAGTTTTCTATTGCTATCATTTCCACTTCTAGTTTTCTATTGCTTTCATTTCCACTTCTAGTTTTCTATTGCTATAAATCCTACTGTTGTCACTTCTAGGTTTCTATTGTAATCAGTCCCACTGTTGCAACTTCTAGATTTCTATTGCCACAATTCCCACTTCTAGTTTTCTATTGCTATCATTTCCACTTCTAGTTTTCTATTGCTACCATTTTCACTTCTAGTTTTCTATTGCTACCATTTCCACTTCTAGTTTTCTATTGCTATCATTTCCACTTCTAGTTGTCTATTGCTATCATTTCCACTTCTAGTTTTCTATTGCTATCATTTCCACTTCTAGTTTTCTATTGCTATCATTTCCACTTCTAATTTTCTATTGCTATCATTTCCACTTCTAGTTTTCTATTGCTATCATTTCCACTTCTAGTTGTCTATTGCTATCATTTCCACTTCTAGTTTTCTATTGCTATCATTTCCACTTCTAGTTTTCTATTGCTATCATTTCCACTTCTAATTTTCTATTGCTATCATTTCCACTTCTAGTTTTCTATTGCTATCATTTCCACTTCTAGTTGTCTATTGCTATCATTTCCACTTCTAGTTTTCTATTGCTACCATTTCCACTTCTAGTTTTCTATTGCTATCATTTCCACTTCTAGTTTTCTATTGCTATCATTTCCACTTCTAGTTGTCTATTGCTATCATTTCCACTTCTAGTTTTCTATTGCTATCATTTCCACTTCTAGTTTTCTATTGCTATCATTTCCACTTCTAGTTTTCTATTGCTATCATTTCCACTTCTAGTTTTCTATTGCTATCATTTCCACTTCTAGTTTTCTATTGCTATCATTTCCACTTCTAGTTTTCTATTGCTACCATTTCCACTTCTAGTTTTCTATTGCTACCATTTCCACTTCTAGTGTTCTATTGCTATAAATCCTACTGTTGTCACTTCTAGGTTTCTAATGTAATCAGTTCCACTGTTGCAACTTCTAGATTTCTATTGCCACAATTCCCACTTCTAGTTTTCTACTGCTATCAGTTCTATTATTGCCACTTCGTTTTCTATTGCTATAATTTCAACTTTTAAATTTCTATTGCTATAATTTCCACTTCTAACTTTCTATTACTATCAGTTCCATTGTTGCCACCTCTGTGGCAATGGGGTTACGAACGCAGTTTGTAATCCAGCTTACCCGCATTCGAAACACAACTGCTGGCGACTTGGCAGTTGTTACCAAATGGTATGGGTGCCGGCCAGAAAGCAATAGAAAACTACTAAACATAAACTTGCCAAGAGATCACAACAGCAAAATATGCTGGTGTTGACTGCAACGTCCTGTAAAGGAAATGCAAATAACTTTTTTTTCAACCATTTATACTTTTCTGCTATTGTAATTTCAGCTGTATGCATAAGACAACACATAGAGAGCAAAACTAAGCATTAATATAATACATTACAATTTATTAACTGGTACTTGTGTAAAATAGAACTAAAACGGTACAACAGAGCCATCATAGCAGAGGCTGTGATAAAAACTGGAGAACTTATCTTTACATGAGGAAAAGATGTGTAAGCTAGATAAGACACACAGTATGGAATTTGCTAACAGCAGAAAACTAGACGATCTTTTTGAAAACCCGAGGGTATAAAGAAGGTTAACAATTAATCATAATGAGAAGATAATCAGATACAGAAATGGGGTAAAATATGAAATAGGCTACAAGAGATAATTGAGCTCCGTAGTTGACCCAGCCTAACTTGGGTACCAGATAATGTCTGGAGAAGTAAAAGTGACAGACAAGAGACTGACCACATCCCCTCTCAACTATCAACTTGTCTATACAGAAACATAGGTGATGTTACAATGAGATTTCAATGATCAGCATCAGGCGCATAACCTCTAATACTTTTTACTGGATAGTGTCATTCCATGTGATTCTACAATGTCTTTGAAGTCTCTCCATTTTATTCTCGAGCATCCTTTTGCTCTCATAGCAGATCTTCTTTGATGTAGGGCCAGTGCTGGTAGTTGATGGTTTTACATTCTAAAGAGATGGCCAAACCATTTGATCTTCTACCTTTCAATATATCTGCACAAGGTGTTAATCCTGCTGTCTTTCTGATAACATTTTTTTATTTGGTCTCGGATAATAAAGTTGGCAGCTCTCCTCAAGCATCTCATCTCACAATCAAAATACTTAAAACCAACCTAGGCCTAATCTCAGCTATTCTGTATCATCAACTCTCTCTTCATTCTCAGTTTTTCTGGAACTTCTGTATTTGAATGCTTTTGTTTCTATGAAATACAATTTATTCTTCTCTTCTAATTGCTTGTTCAATGTCCTCCATGACTGGTGATCGAGTGAGATGGCAGAACATGACCGCCATGCTTATCAAAATGGCACATGATGGATGGATGGATGTTCAATGTCCAGCTTTCATGCCATACAGTAGTGTAGTGTTTTATATATATATATATATATATATATATATATATATATATATATATATATATATATATATATATATATATATATATATATATATATATATATATATATATATACCATTCGACAATTCTCATTTCTAATGTTCATTTTTTATATTCTGTATCCATCCATCCATCAAGTGCCATGCCAATAAGCGTGGACGGTCATGTTTTGCCATCTCACTCAATCATCAGAGCCGTGGATCAGTTCCGTGTTTCTGTCTCGACCATGCCATGTGGCCAAGCCATCCAAGTATTTACTACTCGGTCTTCCCCTTGGTCTCTTCCTTTCAATCTTGCCAGATGTCACCAAGTTCTCCGTTTCATTTCTTCTCATAACATGCCCAAAAAATTGTGACTGTATACGTCCAATGTCTCTAATCAGTTTATGATCTTCATTTGTTTCTTGAAGGACTTGTTCATTGGTGTATTATGTATGTGTTGTGCCAAATCATGACTCGGTTACTTCACAGTATGTGTCTCCACAGATGCATGGTTCCAGTACCAGCCTTGCACTGCCCGTGGGTTACTGAGCTTGGGGAGGGGAAGGACAGTTCTGCAACACGGCACCTGTGGAGAGGGTATGTTAGTGCCGGGTGAGGAGAGAAGTCTCTACATCAACATCACTCCCATAGATGCCAGCTGTTTCAGGGCTCAGACAACCTGAACATTAATGCATCGGACTTCTGAATTAATGATCAGTCTCTCAGAGGATTCATCAACCAACCAACATCTGATTATATTTGTCAGTAATAAATCTACTTCTTCTCCCCCTCCTCCTCCATCTCCTAGCTCATGCTTCTTCTTCTCTTCCTCCTCCTCTATACTCATGCTTCTTCCCTTCCGCCTCCTAAACCAATTACTCAAGCTACTTCATCATCTCCTCCTCATCCTCCTAAACCAGCTGCTCATGTTTCTTCATCTTCTTCTCCTCATCCTCCCCCTAAATCAGTTACTCAAGCTACTTCATCTTCTTCTCTTCCTCCTTCTAAATCAGTTACTCAAGCTACTTCATCTTCTTCTCTTCCTCCTTCTAAATCAGTTACTCAAGCTACTTCACCTTCTTCTCTTCCTCCTCCTAAACCAGTTACTCATGCTTCATCATCTTCTCCTCCTACTAAACTAGTTATTCATGCTTCATCTTCTACTCTTCCTCCTCCTCCTAAACCAGTTTCTCAAGCTTCTTCATCTTCTTCTCCTCATCTTCCTAAACTAGTTATTCATGCTTTCTCATCTTCTTCTCATCTTCCTAAACCAGTTGCTCAAGCTTCTTCATCTTCTTCTCCTCATCTTCCTAAGCTAGTTATTCATGCTTCCTCATCTTCTTCTCCTCATCTTCCTAAATCAGTTGCTCAAGCTTCTTCATCTTCTTCTCCTCATCTTCCTAAATCAGTTGCTCAAGCTTCTTCATCTTCTTCTCCTCATCTTCCTAAACCAGTTGCTCATGCTGTTGCTTCTTCTTATCCAGGTGTCCAGGCTGAAGGAGACACTAGATCATAACTGATCTCTGTTATCTGATATTGTAATGAAACTGATGTTTCATATGTTATTTTATATCCAGCTGTTTCAGCTGTCCACATACATCTCTGTCTTCCTGTGTTTCTGTGGGCTTGTATTTTTCCCTATTCCACATCTTCTTTTGATATACCCCATACATTTAATGAAGTTTTAATGAGGGATCTATTAATACCAACAGTTGTCACTATATTTCAACAGATATCAAATTTAACAGTTACTGACCTTTTATATGGATGTGAAACGTGGACAATATCAACTTTATTTTAAAAGGGTTACAAATTGGTAACGCAGGCCCGTCTTCCATTCAGCCCTTCCAATCACTCATCTTTCATTCATCAATAGTGCACGATGCATTCACATAGGAAAATGCAGACAATGAGCAGAGAAGATGAAAAACATCTAATGGCAGTGGAGATGTGGTTTCTAATGGAAATGGAAATGTGGTTTCTGAGGAAAATGAAAAGAATACCATGGACAGACAGAAAAACCATAGAGCAAGTCTTACAAGAAGCAAATGAGAACCGTAAACTGATTAGAGAAATTAGACGTAGACAGTCACAATTTGTTGGACATGTTATCAGAAAAAATAAATTAGAGAACTTTGTGACAATGGGCAAGATTGAGTGGAAAAGAACAAGGAGAAGGTAAAGAAGTAAATATCTGGATAGCTTGGCCATGTGGCCTGGTTGAAACAAGAACATGGAGCTGATCCACAACTCTGGTGATTGTGTGAGATGGCAAAACATGACTGCCCATGCTTATCGGCAGGACACATGATGATGATCATATTTCAACATATATCAAATATAATAGCAATTGGTCTTTTTAGTTACAAGTTCCGTTGTCAAATCATGAAAACCTCCAGCCTGCAGGTGTAAATGGCAACAACTTCCATAAATACAATCACACATTCTAAATGTATTCAGTCATTTTCATAAACTAAATCCAAAATATAGCTAACTCCTTTACTCTGCTTTGATGAAGATGGGAGTTCATCATGCCCATAAAATTATGACCTAATACGACTTCAATGTGTAGCATTCTACACTGCTATGACAGATTTATGAGGCAATACCTTGAATTTAAAACTACCTTACTTCGTACGGGAGCAAGCCGGCTCCGTGGCAAAGGGTTTATGGATGCAGTTCGTAATCCTGTGCACCGAGTTCGAAATATGGCTGTGGACGATTTGACAGCAGACCAGCTTACATTGGTTTTTTTATGAAATGGTATGGGTGCCAGTCATTCAGTACACAATGGCAAACTACTGAAGTAAACATGCCCAGGAATCACAAACAGCCAAAGAATTCTGCGGTTAACTGCTACGACTTGTAAAGGATACGTAACTAACTTTTTGTTAACTTCGTACACTCCTGCTTGGTGTCTTCACTAAATTATGACATTATAAAATTATTTTCTCACAACAATAAGCATCACTAATTTCTCTTATTGATTCTATGAGCAACACTTAATTCTGGACATTACCAGCAAAGGAAGAAAGATAAATTTTAACAAAGCAAAAATGATGTCTGATGTTTAATTAACAAGGCGAAAAAGAAAACTAAGTGAAATCTGAAAACAACTTTGCATAACAAACTTTAACAATGTGCGATGTTTAATGTAATAAGAAGAAACAGAAAAAGAAATGAAATCGGAAAACAACTTCGCATAACAAACTTCAACAATGATGTGTGATGTTTAATGTAACAAGGAGAAACAGAAAAAGATATGAAATCAGAAAACAACTTTGCATAACAAACTTCAACAATGATGTGTGATGTTTAATGTAACAAGGAGAAACAGAAACAGAAATGAAATCAGAATACACCTGGGCATGACAGACTTCATTAAAAAGTAAAATGATGTGGTCATGTATCATCACTGCTGCCAGGCAGTATTCCAGAGAAAGCAATACTGCTTAGATACAATGGTGAATAGAGCAAAGGGCCATCATCGTAAAAGAAGGATAAAGTGCACAACTCATCATGGGATATGAGGCACATATAAGTGCTTGTTCTAGAATGTACTTCATATCCTGATGATGAGAGGCAAAAAAAGCACAGCAATATTTTGCCTGGGGATTTTTCTCACTGTGAAACCTGTTTGCTTAGTAATTTATTAGCTTACATGTTGATGAAACCTGTTTGCTTAGTATTGCCTTACAATTTTATTAACTTAATTACATCATGCTGTTATAAACAGATTTGCCATGGGATGATGAATCATCTTAAGCAACTTCCTGTATCTGCCATGGGATAATCTATCACAGACATGTTGTCAAAATAAGATGATCTCCTAGAAGATACAAATTAAACAATTACTTTAAAATGTTCAGACGTGATGCACTTAGAGAATGAAAAACAAATAGATAAGCCCCAAAAATGGCCTTCTAGAAGACACAAATTAATACAGATATTATTAAATGTTGTACAGAATCAAAAGCTGTCACACCAAAAAAAGAGTAAAAGAAGGCAAAATACTGAGCAAAAGATGTAAACAAAAAACAAAACATTTATAAAGCAGGCATGCATAGATTTAACAATCTAGATGTGTGTGGAATTAAACAGAGTGGCACATGGCAAACAACCATGGAATGGAATTATCTGAAAGCTTCAAGAACAGCTCATGGATTGATGATGATGTACACGAGTGGCCATGTGGCCAATCCTAAACCATAACCATATATCTCTCAACATAACGTTTTCAGCCATGGTTGCTCCAAAACCTTTCATCACATTTCCACAACCCTTTACATCCTTATAACCCTTTACATCCTTACAACCCTTTACATCTTTCCAATCCTTCACATCTCTATAACATGGAGAATGAAGCCTAGACTTAATTAATATTCAAACAACTAAAACTGATAATTAGTAATGCAAAGGAGAGTTGTGCAAGCAATATTTCTTACATAAGGGAAGACAACACCAAGAAATGGGTTGGAAGAAGCTGATAGCAGTGCACCATAAGACACAGGATAGAGGGTATTAGCGTGTCATTACAGCTGACCTTTAGTGTGGAGATGGCAATCAATGATAATGAAAGTAGAGGCTAACAATAAATATTAAAATGTCTAATGAGCTCCATACAAGATGTCAGGAATATCAGTTGGCGGGCAAAATGTAAACAAACTGCATTACGTTGATTACATGGTTTAGATCACTGAAAATGAAATAGATACAAGAAATTATAGATATAATTGCAACATAAAGTCAAGACATCGGTCGTAATTTAAATAACAGAAAAACAGAAGTAATGGTAATTACAAAGCATATATGTTTTCCCAAATCTAACATCAAAATGAATGGAACTAGCCTAAACAAGTCAATGTTTTTAAGTATTTGAGTATTTAATAACAGCAGATGGAAACTATAAAGAAGTTAAATGTAGAACAGCGCAAACAGCAGCATTTAACAAGATGAAGAATATTCTCTACAATATATCTTTGTCAATGAAAGAGAGAAAAATAGTTCTTAGCTGATTCACTGCCATGTCCCACTTTATTGACAGAATGTTGACAGTTTGTTATTTGTTTCATTTCTCTTATTTTCCACAATTTTCAGTGCCCGTAATTGAAAATTTACACACACAATAGATATTCCTTCGATATTTTTCAGACAAGACACGTGGATTAAGCTTTGGGAATGTGGTTTAAGTGGGGTATGCTTTGTGAAAGTTTCTGGTTTTACTGTGTGAGTAATGGCAACTATGGTTCTCGACGCATCGATTTACACCAGATAATCGTGTTAAACAATTTTAGATTATAGTTAGTCTGATTTCATGGAATTTGTGAAAGTTTGTAAAACTGATAGCATGTGCAGTAATGTGGTTATTCAGTTGAATTATTTAGCATTATGGAAAACAAACCTAACATTATTAACAGTGAAAGTTCGGAATCAAATGATGGCACATGTCGAATTATGCTTGCTCTAATGGGTCACATTTGTGCCCCTAAGTTTGCTTTGCCTATCACAAATAAGCTGAGAAGTATTTAAATAATTAAATTTAAAAAAGAATAATACTTATAACTAAATAGAAAATAGTGTATATATTGTAATGAGTACAAATCTGCCTCACGTTTTCCTGACTTTTTCCATTTTGTGTGAAAATGGTGTGCTTCAAAATATGATGTTTTACTTGTGTTTTGATGGCGTTAAAGAGTAGTTCTTGTGATATTGGTGAATAAAACTGGTGTATTTATCATTATTCAGTAAATTTAATTGGATTATCATCAAAGATTGAGGAGTAGTGCCTTGATAAGTGGAAATTTTAAATAATTGTCACCCCTATCTTCAAAATTTCTTTTACAAAATCTAACATTATTTTTATTATATTTCTAACCTATAGCAATAGTAGCAACACTAATGTGTTCCTTGTGCAATCCCCTTTAATTTGATATATAATACAATATAATTGCTACTATTTTAACAATTTTTAAATAATTACTGTGACACACCCCTACTTCCCATTTTCTGCCATCAATTTCTATTTGGTCCAAATGCACATTATGTTTGGCAGTGAATCAGTTAAGATGTATATGGGGCCAATCCTGATGTATGAAAGTAAATCATGGACAATTTACAGACATGAGAAATTATGTGGAAGCTGCAGAGATGTAGTTTTATAGACAAATGAGAGAACACTATGGATGGATAAAAAGCACAATGAAGATATCTTGAAAGAAGTTCACTCACACAGAGAACTGATTACTCGCATCAGAAAAAAAGACAGTCTAAATTCTTTAGACATGTCATGAGAATTGCAAAATCCAAGTTATATCATGACAAAAGAAAAATTGGAAGGAAGGAGAGGCAGAGAGAGACCAAGAGAGAAGATACTGGATAGTTTCACATCATAGCATAAGGCAATATCAGTATCAGAAATGACTGGCAGTACAGGAGACAGAAAGCAAAGGGCAGACATGACGCCACATGACATGGACCATAAGAATAAAACCTGGAGACACACTAGAACAAGAAATATCTCTCTCATATCCAGGACAGGCATTAACAGAAAATGGTATATATGCAAAACAGAAATAACAGAGAGAATGGAATGACCACATTTAAGTTCAACAAAATCAACATATTACCATCTAGAACCATAAACATTAAATTGAGAATAAGAATAGTCAAATCTTACATACATTCAACAATACTGTATGGTGCAGAAGCATGGGCAATGAACAAGGAAACAGAACATAAAATCAAGGCATTATAAATACATATGTATTTGTGCATGTATATATACATATACAGGGTGTATTTTTCATGACTGTGCAGTGTTTACAAATATTGCAGGTCCAAGTTTTGTATTCACCCTCTGTAAAGTTCATGCAACATAATAGGTAAATACAAAACTTGGACCAGCAATATTTTAAAACAATGCAGTCATTAAAAATACACCCTGTATATTCACAAGGTAACACTGAATGGAAACAAAAATGGTCGATGGAAAAGAGAGCCGATGTAAAATGTATTGGTTCCGGGTTAAAAGAGACACCAGTAAATGTCAAGGGAAATAAAAGTGACTGGCCCTGCCACCCACAGATTGCTGGCTGGTCTGTAAACACACGGGGCTAGCCTCACATACCCAATATACCTCCAGGCACGAGCAAGGCTTGTTTGTTGCCTTTGCTCACTTTCAACTCAAGCATAGTCCATACACATGCTACCACTTTTAGTGCACTGGACTGACTTTTGCGTGTGGATTAGCTTTCCCTGTTACCAGTGTCCCTTGCCATCAGGAGAACCCACTCCAACTTCTGAGGTACTTGTACTTTACATCTCCAAGTCAAGAACAAGAAGTCATCATTTTAGTTCAACTAACCGGTGTAGGGGTTGAACCTGCTAGCTCAGCATCAGCACTTTGAATGTTTAAAAAACAAGGAAGGGTCTTTTACTTTTAAAAATGTGTTTGCCTTACTAACAGACATGATAATTTTATTTTCAAAATCCACACCACGTGGAAAAGCCAAAGGCAAATGAGGAAGAGGTAGACAATGACACAGTTGGGTATTTAACATCATGAGATGGATAATCCACAGTCTGTTAGAGAGTGCAACCAAAGCCAGAGACAGAATATGGAGATTCATTGCAGCCAACCTTCACTGTAGGTTGACCCAGCCTAAAATAGGAACCAAGAAATGTCTTTGGAAGTAAAGGCGGCTGGCACACTACTCACCACACCACCCACCAAGTGCAAATCAGTCTGTGTAAATATGGGTCTAGCACCATATACCCAATGCACGTTAAGGTGTGCAAAAAGGTCCTTTACTGTTACTATTTACAACCTTCATTGTGGAGATGGCACTTGATTGATAACATCATCTTTTAACCAATTAATGATGCCAGAAATCAGTTGTTAGTTGTCTTACAATCGTGAAGTATCACATTCTGTCATAGCTGCTCCTAAACTTTGAAACCCCCATATACAGGCCGTACAGGAAGAGCTCATACCATTCTGCACTTTCATAATTGTGGGTGTCCAAATGTGACAAGTCTACTGTAAACATTGTTTGAGAGCTATGTTTCTGCATGAACCTTCTTCCCTTAATGGAAAGTGAGGTTTCTCCTAATGGCTGTTGTGAGTTTTGTGATCAGCAAGCAACCCACAGTAAACAGAACTGTTCCCTTAAAGCTGCATTAACCTGTGCTGATGCACAAATTTTTAGTCCACAAAGCACACATTTTTGACTCAGTGCTCAAGCAGATGATCTAATGATGAAATAGTCAAATGTTGATTTGCTTCCAGCTTTAAGGCTAGTGTTTCACAAAGCAGAATTTGTGCTCACTTAGAGAAGCATCAGTGCCCAGTTGATGTTTGTCAATTTCAATCAGTCAATTGCAATGCAACCAAACTAAGGAGTTTCCAAAAATCAAGAAAGCAATTTATATCTCATTTTTGTCTGCTTCCCATGTTATGCCTTTCATCATCAGGATGGAAAGAGCTTTTTAAATAAGGTCCCTGTTTGGGCTGTGGACAAGGTATGGACACTGCTTTGTCTGAACCATTAATCCACTGCTTGTGGGGAACTGCCTCTTGCTCTCTTTACCCTGTATGTAAATAGCAATGCTGTTTTGGGGGTAGTCCTATTTCACGAATGAATTATCTGCTTGGCTGTACTGTGATAAAATACATTGCTGACACTGTTCCCACTTCCTTCCTGATTTCATCATTTCTGATTCAAACAGTTTAAGTTTTTCACCTTTTTCTTCTCATTCGTTCATCAGAAATGGTCTTTTATGTTTTGAACCGTGTCATCCCTGTTTAAATCTGAGTTGCAATATTTGTGCCTATCGACCAACATACCAACTTCTTCTTGGTATTTGTTGATCGAAATAACCTTCCTACGTAGTTTTGTAGAGTGGTGTTATCATCTTCACCCTTCTATTTACAGGTTATTCCCTAAACAGGCCTTTCTAGAACAGCCATGTGTATGCTGTTTGGCCCTCAAGGGAAGATAATGGTTGAACAAAGGGCCTATTCATTACTTCCCTACCCTACATCAATACTGCTTACAAATTCAACGATTCAGCTTTTGGAAACAATGTTTCCTCTGCCAGGTTTTTATAACTATGCTTATTAACGTCTAAAACAGCACCAAAATATTCTGGAAAACTTGTATGTGGTTCTGGTATTTTTTTTAAAAGTCAAAATAAAACAATGTTATGTGTGGAATGGTCATCAAAAAGTGCATAATTTTTAAAACAACCATGAAACAATACAGTGTCCGTTTTTCATACAGAACTCAATAATTGAGTTATAATCGTATGTCTATCTAAGAAGCCACCATGAAACAGTGTAAACATCTATTGTAATTGGTAATTTAAGTACTACAATAATGTGCATACAAGATTACGACTACAGTTAGAAAATAATTCACTACACCTTGAAAGTTCAACGGGCCTTAAATTCATTACATTAATTTTTTGATGGATTATTACATATACTATACTACATGTCAACAACAACAACCGAAATCAACAATGAACAAATTGAAGATGTGACAAACTTTTTGTTGGCTCCATAATCAACAATGAACAAATTGAAGATGTGACAAACTTTTTGTTGGCTCCATAATCAACAATGAACAAATTGAAGATGTGACAAACCTTTTGTTGGCTCCATAATCAACAATGAACAAATTGAAGATGTGACAAACCTTTTGTTGGCTCCATAATCAACAATTAAAGATGTGACAAACTGTTTGTTGGCTCCATAATCAACAGTAGGGATTGTAAGTCTGACGTAGACTGGTCATAGCAAAGCAGAAGGAAAACAGGATTAAGAGCCTCTGACACAACACCTTATTTGTTTATTCCAGTAAAATCTGCATTCTATCAAATGAAGAAGGTTCTGTGCACAATTGTCCTTGAATGTTAGAAAGAGAGTTCTTGCATGTTACATAGAACCAGTTGTAACATACGGCTGCGAATCCTGGACAATTAGTAAACAGGAGAAAAAAATCCCTTGAAGCCTTAGAGATGTGGTTTTGTAGAATGATCAAAATTAACTGGACAGCCAAAATGAGCAATTTGGATATTTTGAGAGAAGCTAAGTCACAAAGACAACTTATCACAAACATCAGAAAGATGCAGTCATAAATTTTTGGCCACATTATGAGAAGACAAAAAAACTGGAACATGTCGTGACAACCAGAGAGATTTGCAGAAAAAAGAGATAGAGGAAGACATTGGGAGAGGTTTCTTGACAGTCTTGTGTCATGGCATGGAAGGGAATCAACACACGAATTCATCCATGATCATGACATCGGAGATTGCAATTTGTGAAGAGGCATGATCGCCCACGCCAGCTGGCAAGGCACTGGATGATGATGATGATAGTACAGCACCAGCAAACAAATTAAAGTAAAATGTCTGAGAACATGCACCTTTCCTGTGGCAACATACAACTGTTAACCATGGACCACTTTCTCAACCATTAAAGAAGAACATTAGGGCTGATGAACTTAAATGTAATAGAAAATTGGTTAGAATACCAAGATTTAACATTATTTATTGTTAAATGTTAAATCTTCAAAATAATGTATTACCTTAGTGACTTTAAACACAGAAGCCACAAACAATACGTTGCACGATTTATTGCCTGGCATATTTCACTGCATCTCGTCAGGAGTTTATGTTAAATTTGAAAATACTTGGACCAAGAAGAAAAGAAAACTGACATTCTACAAGATCTGATCATGGAAGAAAACTGGCTCATAGACAGTGTCATCAGTAGGAAACAGAAATACTTTGACCATTTTAAACGTGAAGTGATCTGGAAAGATGGAAGACATGGTTGCTGGAAGATGAGGTTGAGGTCGACCGGCACGAAGATTGACACACGATAGAGAAGATACTTGGACATGGACATGCATGAGGCAGAGGAACTGGCAAAGGATTGAGAGTCTTGTCAGTGGGCACTGATAGGAGCAAGGCTGTGCCATGGACCTGCTACACAGTGATGCTGATATACTAGGTTACCACCAGGCAATTTTATTGATTTTGTGGGGGAAATTATCTACCAGAAATAAAAACAGTAAGCATCTATTTACAAACTGGAGAACTTGCTGTTGCAGGCAAAATCAGATCACTAAATATTTTTTTAAAGTAAAAATAATTTGTTTTTTAAAGTGCAATACAAAATTCACAACATGAGAAGTTACTTTAATCATATTCTGTACTTTAGTAGAGTCATGGAGTGGAGTTTGTTGTATAAAGTTAGACAGGGGTCTGTAGTGTTATGATTACTAGAGGTGTTTGACCGAGTTTATAATATTCTGATGGTTGAGTTTATAATTTTCTGTTGTAATGATCTGAAATGTTCTCATTGTAACAGAGGAGTTTGTTGTCAAGCTTAAAATGTTGGACAGGGGATGTAGTGGTCTGATTAACAACAGAGGAATTTGATTACCAGAGACCTGTAGAGCTGTGATAATTACTGAGAGGATATGCAGATACAAGCACTGTGATAATTATACTGAAACAACATAGAATGACCAAGCTATGACATTCGTGGTTTCAAGATAAACAGTCAGAAACAGAATTGCTGAGAAATGGTATGTGTTGTAGTGATGAATAATTATATGTAGAATGGCCTAGGAATGGTATCTGTTATTATTGAGAGGCACAGTATGGCTGAAGAATTGTATTATTTATGATGATTGGCATTATTTATGATGATAAATATGATTTAAAGATCTAAGAGTATTTTACTTTACATGAAAATGAGATTTCAACAATACTGCATATTTTGAATTTAACTGTCCAGACAGTGACTTTAATGGGACAGTTAATGAGCATGCACTATGTACTAGTGTGGAGCTACAGTGAGGTATCTGAACAATAATTTACACAGATGGAAAGAAAGAAAGAAAGAAAGACAGACAGACAGAAAGACATACTTTCAAATATGATTTAAAGATCTAAGAGTATTTTACTTTACATGAAAATGAGATTTCAACAATACTGCATATTTTGAATTTAACTGTCCAGACAGTGACTTTAATGGGACAGTTAATGAGCATGCACTATGTACTAGTGTGGAGCTACAGTGAGGTATCTGAACAATAATTTACACAGATGGAAAGAAAGAAAGAAAGAAAGACAGACAGACAGAAAGACATACAGACAGACAGACAGACAGAAAGAAAGAAAGAAGGAAAGAAAGAAAGAAAGAAAGAAAGAAAGAAAGAAAGAAAGAAAGAAAGAAATGTCTGAGTTACAATACAGTAAAGAGAGATATGCGAGTTCAGGTTATTTGGCCTGGACCTATGTTAAACAATCATATGAAAGCAGAATTGTTGGTCTAAATGTATTTCTACATTAAATAAGAACTGAAACATTCTAACAATAAACCAAAGTGCAACATCCAACAAAGTGATGAACCTGCCAGTTAAACATTCAACCAATTTCTCCTGACACGTGGTTTAAACTTGGGTGGCCATTGCCTTCTGTTTATAATATTTTCAAACAAAGCAATTCCAACACGGCAAGATGCAATTCTGATGCTCTTGGTAAATTACAACTATCAGCTGTCTACAACTACTTTGCTATTGTAACTTTTGTACACATTTCAACAAAAAGAAAACAATATTAACATCTAGGGAGCTAATTAACACATAAGAAATGAGAATTAATTAATTACATATTAATGAATGCAACTACATAGCATTGAAACCTGAATAATAAACACGCAATTAGAAAGTAGAGTTGAAGCCCTGGAGATGTAAATGTACAGAATGTATCGCATGGAAATAAAAACAATCTAATACAGAGGTTCTAGAGGGACTGAGAATGAAAAGAACGTTGATGAAAGAAATAAACAGAGACAGGTTAAATATGTTGGCCACATTAAATGACATAATGCTCCTGTTAAAACCGTACTGGAGGGAATAGTTGAAGGGAGGCAAGCAAGGCAGCAAAGCTAGTGGGAATACATCATCAAGAGATGGACAAACAGTTGCCTGTTACAGTGTACAAACAAGGGTGAGAGGCAGAGTGATGGAGCGCTTCAATGCACCCAACATTCATTGTGGAGACGGCACCTGATTGGTTGATCTCTACCATCTACATTCATACTACAACAAAATTAAAGATGCCATAATGAATCATGCTTGATTCTGACTACTTTTGAAGGAGAAGAGCACATAGCATTGAACAAAGGGCATATGGTATAGAACATTGGCAAAGAAAATGGCTGCCAACTGCTATCCTGAGTTACAGCTGACTGGTCAAAGCCGGTTATATTTTTTCTTATATTGGATGTTTCAATAAGAATAATGGTATTCTGATGGTGTATAATTTTGGTCTTTGGCCATAGAAAGAGGTACAGCTCCTTGTTAAAGTTTTAACTGGAGGAAAAAGTGGAGGGAAAGCATGCAAGAGGAAGACAATGTTACATGTGGGTTGACAACACCAAGTGATGGACAGTCAGACGCCTGCCTGCATGTATGACCTTGAAGATGTAGGACAGAGGGAGCCGCAAACTAAGACTCACTACAGCCGATCTTCAACTCAAGGTTGGCATTAATAGGTTTTGGTCAAATGTGAAACCTTAAAATGTCTGGCTTTATGCCCAATGATAGGTAAGCTGATAAGGTGCGAGGAATCAAAATGGTAGTGACACAGCATTACATAAATGTTTACATCTACAACTACCAAATGTAAACTACTTTTTCTTCTTCTTTGCTGGAAATCAGCCTGCATCTTCAAATTTGGTTTCATGAAATGAACTGCACTATCTTCTGCAATTCCTGCTGACCTTTGTAGAATATGGCATGTAGGGTTGTTTGATCTGGCCATATAAAAGACCTTTCTGGGCAGTATTCATTACAGTGTTGTAGTATATGTTCTGCAGATTAAAGTACTTGCTGGTATGTACATACTGTAGTAGAAACACCTTCAAAGTACTGGCATTCTTCTTGAAAACTCCTGTATACTATCCTCATAAGGACTCCTTTGTAGTTTAGTTTCACTGACATGAACATAACAGAAAATACTGCTACAAAGGGTCGAGCTTGGTTTTGATTAACTTCGAAGGCGACAACTGCTCAATGTTTGGTAAAGATGATGTCCGTTTAAGGCCCTGTCCCGAGTGAGAGCTGACCATTGACAGTTTCTTCACAAGTGTTGGATCTCTGTGAAAGCTGATGGTGACTTCATCATCTATAGCTTGTTCTGTTTCTCCCTGGCTGAGTCGCTTCAAAGTCTCCATAGTTTCCTGGTCAAAATCTGGTATTGTTGAGATCTGTGAAGCAGAAAGATAATATTTCAGTTACAAATGAAGATGTTTTACTACTGTAGCCACTGTAAATCAGGGTGCAGATTAAATCTAGTAATTTTTTTTTCTTTTTTTTTTCGCATTTCCATCCTGTTTCAGGATATTGCGGTCAACACCAGCATCTTTCAGCTGTGTGTTGATTCCTAGGCTAGATTACGCTCATCAGCACGCCACGACTTTCTGAGCGACCGGCTCCATACTCTCATAAGTCACTTTTGCGATTCGAACCACTGCTAATTCTCGTCGCGTCACGTGACGAGAGTATTCAGGGTTAGCGGAGAACGCTGCTAACCCCTCGGCCATGGAGCCGGCAAATCTAGTAATAAGTTTGAATATTTAACAAAGATTTAACATTATTTAAAAAAATGTTAAATCTTCAAAACAATGTATTCCCTTAGTGAATTTAAACACAAAAGCCACAAACAATATGTTGCACGATTTATTGCCTGGTGTATTTCGATGTGTCTCATCAGGAGCTCGTGTTAAATTTGAAATTACCATGGGGGTAACAGATGATCCACATTCAAACAATACCTGTAACTATGTGTTTTAATGTAATTATTTCAGCTAAAGCATAATTCATTTATTCACTTCATATGATATATAACTCTGCAGTATGCCCATGATGAGATGCAGCGAAATATGCCAGGCAATAAATCGTGCAACATATTGTTTGTTGATTCTGTGTTTAAATGTTAAATCTATACTACCGCATTGATCAGAAACAGGGATAATGACTAAAACAATTACTAATAAACTACAAACATTTATTAACCATTGCCTACAAAGAAAAGAAGGGCTAATTAGGTATGACAGAATTACTAATGTGGAGTCTACGTTCAGAACTAGACAAACACCAGTGAAACACGAGGTCAGGGAAAGTCACCAGGACTGAATAGTCTCATATTGAGAACATCTGATAACAGTATAACTAGGAAGTCCTTTCTCTGGATTCCACTGGACAAACCACATGAAACAAAGGGAGACCTGAAAACATAAGAGGAAGAGAATGAGAGGCAGAGATAAATAACATAGAGAGGACATGGAGGTAGCTGCAGGATGTAGCACAAGATAGAAGTAGTAGCATGTGCATGGGCTACGCTTGAGCTCAAAGCGAGCGAGCGTAAACAAAAGAAATGTAGACAACTGTATTACAGAGCATGCAAAACGTATTAAAGAAGGGAAAGTGTAGAACAGCTCCGAGGAGCCACATCTACATTCCACATTTGGCATATGGTGGTGGCCCCATATTTGTATAGATCAATCAGTGCTCAAAGATTGGCGTGGCCAAGATTACACCAGTCAATATCCCTGACAATAAACATGAGATAAACATTACGCTGACTCAATCGTGACAAGAAAGTCAATCCTGGACAATCAGCATTAAATGAGAAATTACTTCGTCTGCTGACTTGAGAATGTTCAGAAACCCATGGGCAGATACAAAGAGTAATAAAGACATCTGGAATGAAGGCAACTCATGAAGAGAACTAGTTATTTCAAAAGTAGACCATCCAGACGCTTCCCAAGCAGCCAAGATGGCCGCCTGTTTTCACAGAAAATTCACTGGTATCTATATGCCACCTCTCTCTAGAGAAATGACCAGTACCCTTGCAGGCAGATCTTTTTTGTTTTGTTTTTCAGAGACATCACTGAGAGCCCTAGAGGAATCACTGATACCCTTGCTGCCACCTTTTTCCTCAGAGAAATTACTAATACTGTTGCTGCATATCTTTTCCCAGGGAAATCACTAATACCGTTGCTGACATCCTCTTTGCTCAGGGAAATCACCAATACCCATGTTGCACCTCTTTCCCCAGGGAAATCACTAATACCGTTGCTGCATACATTTCTCTAGATAAATCACCAGCACCCATATGATCAGGTGTGGTTGGCTGGTGGTCAGTAAAGAAATCTCTCCCCTGATGCTTCATATCACCTGCATTATGGAAGAGGACAAGGCAATTACATGCATTGTAATTCCATCCAACATTCCTCAATACTGTATTACATATATTAGAAATGTATTTATATATAACATTCCACAATATCTTATTACATACACTAGAGATGTATTCATGACCAATAATACTCATACACTGGCGCTGTATCCCTACAATACACAATATCTTATCACATAGGCTGGCACTGTCTTCCAACAATATATTCTTCCAACTGTATTCCAACAATACTCACAGTAGACATCGTATCTGGCCCACTGGCTATTTTGGTCAGCTCTGGCATATCATCCAGGCTAACCGGGGTCAGCTCCCGAGTGTAGAACAAGATGTATGCCTGGGATGCCAGCACCTCTTCTAGCGACACCAGCTGGACCCGCGAATCGTTGCAGTGCAACCAGGATGCTGAAAGATTACAACATACACAGTTATACTCTTTAATTCAAATTCAAGTACCTGGGACAGATGAACTGATAAATAAGTAGTCAGTACAGGTAAACAGGGTAGTCATGGGCTCAATCTGCATCAAGACAATAAAAAAAAAATGTTTTTTTTGGCACTCACTCGCTTTGAACTCAAGTCTATAACACTAGACTGAATGTGGGTTAGCTTTTACCTATTAATAGTGTCCCTCGCCATCAGGCAATCCCAATCTGACTTCAGAGGTACTTGTAATTAGCGTACCCAAGTCTAGGACGATAGGTCAACATTTTAATCCAGCTGTCCGATGTAGGGGTTGAACCCCTTACCTCAGCATCAGCACACCGGTTGTTTAAGAACATGCATTCTTATCCATTTGGCCATGCTGACCTACCAAATTGATGTTAATGATATGGACTCCCAGGTGGACCAGTCTACACAGGGTGCCAGGAAGGCGGCCGGCCTGGTATCAACCACATCAGCCACTGAATGCCATTTGATCTATTATAATATGTGTCTGGCACCATACACCAAGTGAACTTTGGTGTGTACAAGGGACCTTTATTCTGTAAAAGGTAAACAGTAAGGGACCAATGTCCAATGCTTTTGAAGTTTGTTGGATATACAAGTTAGTTGCATATCCTGTACAGGGTGTTGCAGTCAACCCCAGCATTGTTGGGCTGTTTGTGATTTCTTGGCAAGTTTACGTTCAGTAGTTTGCCGCTGCTTTCTGAACGACCCTCACTCTAACCACTGTATGAAAAAAACGTGAAATGGTCTGCTGCCAAATCGCCCACAGCTGTGTTTCAAACGTGGTATGGGGGATTACAAACTACGTCCGTAAAAAAAAATACAAGACCCTCTTACATGCCTCCGGTGCTCTGGGCAGATTGTGAAGGCCTGAAATTATTAGAGACCAACTGGCACATCTTGGGTAATGTGGTCAATAGCACACCAGCTGCCTTTACTTCCCAGAAGATTTTCTGGTACCCATTTTATGCTAAGTCAACCCAGGAGTCCAGGTTAATTTTGTGAATTCCCCAGCTTGAGAGGCATTCAAACATATGATCATCAGGCTGACAGGCAAGCATGCCAGCCCCTGCACCAGCCCAGCTCTCAAATAAGTAGTCAACAAAAGTCAACAGCCCTTTTCCATACCTTGGGGCGTACTGGGCATAAGGTGCTAGACCCGCACTTTTAGACCAATCAGCACTTGAAGGGTGGTGTGATTAATATCACGTTGTCTGCATTTACTTCCAAGTGTATTTTCACAGGTACCAATTTTATGCCCTGCCGTCCTGAGTGCCAGGGGAAGTGAAAAACAAAAGTGAATTTCTGTCGTTAATTTTCTTCTTCATGTGTTTTTAGATCTCCCACTAATTCGTTCACCCTGTGGGTTGTGGACAAGAGAGTGTATAGTTATACCAGGCATTTGTAAAGTCTCACTACACTTTGGATGTAGAACCCATTTTAAAAAATGTTTTTCTTCCACTATTAACACCAGCAAACGAAAGCCATTCGCTGTCTTTTGTTAGACAATGGACTTTGGAGCACATTTTTTGATGACATGCACTTCAATTTTCAAATTTGTTCTACAAAGTTTAGTGCGACTTTATAAACACCCGATACTATCCTCGGATTTTCTCAATGTGTGTTCTATCCAGTGCCTTGTACATGGCTTGTTGGATTCTGGGACTGAATTTTTCTACAGGATGGGGTGGGCTGCCCCACGGCCAAGCCTTCCTAGTCACCTCTTACAACAGGCATGATAGGTCACAGTGTTACTGTAATTTGCCACCCTTACAGGTCCCGCTAACACACAAGTGGAATAGATGCATAACTAATGTTCACTGTCAAAGAAGAAGAAAGGACTAAACTATTGTCCCCCTCAATTTGCTGCGGGTACCTTGTCGTCTTGACAGACAATAATTGTTACACTATGCTTTAAAAAAGAGGCATAATAACTACAACACATGGCGGTAGTGAATGTGACTACAGACCCTTATGCATGGTCATTGCACAAAGCTTGGGCTGAATTGTAGAGACCATGTGTTGCCCATGCATCATGATTCCTCTCTCCTGCCTAGTTTACTCCAGAAGAAAGATAATATCAATACATTTGGAACAAGACAAGCTGCCAAAACAGCAAAGCAATGCTCTAACTGTCTGCCTGTCAGAGCTTCTATTCTAGACCAGTTGATGACCAAGGCTTAGGATCAAGACTGTTCTGCTATGACAATTAGTCTTTCAGTTGTACCCTCCCAATTGCACACCTCTGCTCAAAGCCATCAGCACTATGTGAGTTGTCAGATTTGGTGAACGCCGCCAACTTACTTCAGCACTAAGAAAAAGCAGGTAGCAGCATATACTGTTATACAGTAGCTCAGTCATATCTGACCAAGTCCTGACAATTCCCCCCCCCCACCCCAATACAGACACATACACCCCCATACTGAAAGACTTAACTACAGCTAGTCAGAAGCAACTGAGAAACAGATAAACCTGCATGAATGTTGTAGGTGTAGGTTGTGTAGTGACCGGATCTGAATCCTGCACCATGATGCACCACAACCGAATGCAGACGGTATCTTGATACTGCAGGCACAGTCTGACAGAATGGAGATATATCAAACTCTTCATCAAAAGCAACGTGTGTTCCAATTTTCTCTCTATGGTTGCGGCCAGACCATCTGAAAGAAACAAAACAGTAGAAGAGGGTAGTAGAGCTCTACTTTCACAAAACTGTCACCAGACAACAAAATGATGGCTATGATTATGATCTCTGTACAATTCTGGTCTGATCAGGTGAATAATGTTGAAGGTGGGTGAATAAATATCATTTGTTTATGCATGTGTACACAAGAAATCTGGAACATGGAGTATCGCTGAAATAAATAAATGTTAACTACATTTCAATAATATTTATATACTCTTAAGTCTCTCTCTCTCTCTCTCTCTCTCTCTCTCTCTCTCTCTCTCACTCACAGACACACATAAATAAGAATTAATATGTTTAAATGAGTGGAGGCCAGATAAAAAGTTACAAAAGGAATTTATAAGAAAATTAAAGAGAGACAAACCAGACTAGTATGACATGACAGATTCATGAATGCGGAGCTTATGGAGAGAATTAAACAAGAATAACCATGAAATCCTTTCTCAGGGACCCATGGGGCACAAGAAATAGAGGAGCTACAACATCCGGAGAAGAGAATTAGAGACAGAGATGAACAATATGGTGAGTGTATGGAAGAGCCAGTCTCCCTGGCCTAGCGGTTAACGTCTTTCTCCATAATCCCATATATTCTCGTGAGTAATGTAACCTGCGCAAGAATCGGTAGCGGTTCTCGCCGCATTGTAACTTACGGGGTATATGAGCCGGTCGCTCAGAAATCAAAGGCAAACTACTGAGCATTATCTTGCCTAGTACATCAACAGCAGCTGAAAAATGCTGATGTTGACTGCAACGTTCTGTAAGGAATATGCAAAAAAAATGGAGCTGCAGGAGATGACAAAAGATAGAAGGGCATGGCAGAGTTTGTTGAGAGTCTATGCTCCACTGGGGGTTAAAAGCAGCAGCAGGAGGAGGAGGAGGAGGAGGAGGAGGAGGAGGAGCTGCAGCAGCAGCTGCAGCAGCAGAAGAAGAAGAAGAAGAAGAAGAAGAAGAAGAAGAAGAAGAAGAAGAAGAAGAAGAAGAAGAAGAAGAAGAAGAAGAAGAAGAAGAAGAAGAAGAAGAAGAAGAAGAAGAAGAAGAAGAAGAAGAAGAAGAAGAAGAAGAAGAAGAAGAAGAAGAAGAAGAAGAAGAAGAAGAAGGAAGAAGAAGAAGGAAGAAGAAGAAGGAAGAAGAAGAAGAAGAAGAAGAAGAAGAAGAAGAAGAAGAAGAAGAAGAAGAAGAAGAAGAAGAAGAAGAAGAAGAAGAAGAAGAAGAAGAAGAAGAAGAAGAAGAAGAAGAAAAAGAAATTAAAGACTTACGGTGGACACCATTTATTATTGCACTTAATTTTCTCCATTATTTTTCAACATAATCTCCATTAACAGTGGTACAGTTATGCCGTGAAATTTGCAGCATAAATGCACATATTTTGTCTCAGCCACATTCACACCTTATTCTCAACTTCATCATCCACACAAATGTTTTGCTGCCAAGTTCACCTTTCATTGAACATTACTTGGGATGAAGTCGTGATTTTAACTACATTTTTAGCATCCTTTAGAGAATTTACCGGCTCTGTGGCGATGAAGTTATGAATGCAATTTGTAATCCTGCATACCATGTTCGAAACACAGCGGCAAGCAATTTTAATGGTAAGAGTGCCTGTTAAGAAAGCAATGGCAAACTGTTGAATGTAAAACTTGCCCAGGAATCACAAACATCCAAAATATGCTGGAGTTGACTGCTATGTCCTGTAAAGATAGTTTAGTTTAGTCGATGGATCAACATCACGGCACACGGGTGTAACCCATAAGTGCTCCGTTCTCTCCCTAACTCAAACCTGAGTCTGGAGAAACTCAGCTCAGTGCACGAACTCCGTAGCACCGGCGAAGATCCTGAAATACTTTGGGTAGATTTTTAACTGGAAATATTGCCCAGGCAGCGCCTTAAGGCTACTCTTTTTCGATTTCCAACTGCCAAGGGATTTTTTACGTGCGCAACAATACACACGGGTGTCCGATCTCACTACCCAGAGACCAGGGGAAATGTTATTACTAGAAGTCCACATGAAAAAATCCCGGTCCTCACCGGGGCTTGAACCCGGAACCTCCAGCACTCGAGGCGGACACCATACCTCGAGACCATACATCCTGTAAAGAATATGCAACTAACTTATTTTAAGAGAATTTATTGAAATAGTTATGCACTGCTGGTGTGATAAGCTGTGAGTAGTCACATTTTCTTATAAATATCCATCTCGGGAAGAAATTCTGCTCCACATTGAGGGATATGGGAGTGAAGCGAGGAGCCACCAGACATACACATTTTGACAGGACAAAAGACATTTAATTAATCAACACAGAAATAGTATGATCATTCGCTATACACTGGTGGGGATATTAAAGAGGAGATCAAAGCCTCCACTGACCTGTCCGGAGTGCATGGATGACAACCCTCAATCAATAGCAACATTATGATGAGGACACAGCACAACAGAAAAAGTTCAAAAAAAATTCATGTTTAAGTACATTGTGGCCGTGCTGTGGTTAGCCATGTTTCAGTAAAGACTCACCTAAATCGTTTCAAGTGCAGCCTTAGAATCTCTGGAGGCTTGCTAATCAACAGCTGTTTCTTGGCATCTGTCTTGACCTCTCTCTGTCGGCTGGACCTCTTATGTGTATCTGCAACATTCAACAGTAGTTCATTCAATCACAGAACATACCAGCAGGCAAGTCGACACATGAACAAAGAACATAACTGCTATGGTCAACCAACTGTACTGGCATGAGTATGAGACAGCTATAGAGTTGGTAGTGGACTGGAGTTGGTAGTTGACTATAGTGTTGGTAGTGGACTTCAGAGTTGGTAGTGGACCTCAGAGTTAGTAGTGGACTACAGAGTTAGTAGTGGACTATAGTGTTGGTAGTGGACTATAGTGTTGGTAGTGGACTATAGTGTTGGTAGTGGACTTCAGAGTTGGTAGTGGACTATAGGGTTGGTAGTGAACTGGAGTTGGTAGTGGACTATAGTGTTGGTAGTGGACTTCAGAGTTGGTAGTGGACTATAGGGTTGGTAGTGGACTATAGAGTTGGTAGTGGACTATAGAGTTGGTAGTGGACTATAGAGTTGGTAGTGGACTATAGGGTTGGTAGTGAACTGGAGTTGGTAGTGGACTATAGTGTTGGTAGTGGACTTCAGAGTTGGTAGTGGACTATAGAGTTGGTAGTGGACTATAGAGTTGGTAGTGGACTATAGAGTTGGTAGTGGACTATAGTGTTGGTAGTGGACTTCAGAGTTGGTAGTGGACTATAGAGTTGGTAGTGGACTATAGTGTTGGTAGTGGACTATAGAGTTGGTAGTGGACTATAGAGTTGGTAGTGGACTATAGAGTTGGTAGTGGACTATAGAGTTGGTAGTGGACTATAGAGTTGGTAGTGGACTATAGAGTTGGTAGTGGACTATAGAGTTGGTAGTGGACTATAGAGTTGGTAGTGGACTATAGAGTTGGTAGTGGACTATAGAGTTGGTAGTGGACTATAGTGTTGGTAGTGGACTGGAGTTGGTAGTGGACTATAGTGTTGGTAGTGGACTATAGTGTTGGTAGTGGACTTCAGAGTTGGTAGTGGACTATAGGGTTGGTAGTGAACTGGAGTTGGTAGTGGACTATAGTGTTGGTAGTGGACTTCAGAGTTGGTAGTGGACTATAGGGTTGGTAGTGGACTATAGAGTTGGTAGTGGACTATAGAGTTGGTAGTGGACTATAGAGTTGGTAGTGGACTATAGAGTTGGTAGTGGACTATAGTGTTGGTAGTGGACTTCAGAGTTGGTAGTGGACTATAGAGTTGGAAGTGGACTATAGTGTTGGTAGTGGACTTCAGAGTTGGTAGTGGACTATAGAGTTGGTAGTGGACTATAGTGTTGGTAGTGGACTTCAGAGTTGGTAGTGGACTATAGCGTTGGTAGTGGACTATAGTGTTGGTAGTGGACTTCAGAGTTGGTAGTGGACTATAGAGTTGGTAGTGGACTATAGTGTTGGTAGTGGACTTCAGAGTTGGTAGTGGACTATAGCGTTGGTAGTGGACTTCAGAGTTGGTAGTGGACTATAGCGTTGGTAGTGGACTTCAGAGTTGGTAGTGGACTTCAGAGTTTGTAGTGGACTATAGAGTTGGTAGTGGACTATAGAGTTGGTAGTGGACTTCAGAGTTGGTAGTGGACTTCAGAGTTGGTAGTGGGCTATAAGGTTGGTAGTGGACTATAGAGTTGGTAGTGGACTATACAGTTGGTGGTTAAGTGGCTGGCAGGGAGGGGGAAAAGAGGGCAAAAATAAAACTTTGTCAAGTCATTGCTGCTACACATTCAATTAGGGCACAAGTATTTAAAGCAACAACAAGGTTGTCTGTGTTGTTATTGTTGCTATTGCTGTTGCTGTTGTTATTGTTGCTACTGCTGTTGCTGTTGTTATTGTTGCTATTGGTAATAGTAGTCCCAAAGCTCCTGAGTGCCATTATCATGAAGGTGCAGGTCCTCTATCGCTGTTCCAGGGACCCATGCAGCGAGTTTGTAACTGTTGGAGATGGTGAGGTAGCTTTCTCCGATGTTTGAAAGTGCAGGGCAGGTGAAGAGAAGGTGGTCAAGGGTTTCATAATGGTGAGAACAATGTCTTCAGAGGGGTGCATGTTACCGACTTCTAGGCTTTAGACAGCTACCGACTCTAGCATGCTGTGTTCAAAACTGAACAATTAAGTCCTGGGGCTCTTTTATATGCTAAGGCTATTGATGCTGCTATTGTCTTTTAGTCAGACTGGTGTTCTCTTTGCCCATTTGTTCAGACAACTCACTCTTGCATTGTTTCTGAATCCGTTGGACTGTTCTCGTGATACAAGGCATGTCCAACAAGGACAGACTGGACAACAGTATATAACTTCTGAGACTGATGGAGTGAAGGCAAGTGAATGTGTTATGGTTATACAAGGAAAAGGTTAAAGAAAAGTTACAGACAAAAGAGTCGACTTCATTGAATTGGGTTTGACCACATTCAGCTTGGTCTCTATCAGCTGAATGGCAAGCAGCCTGTTGAGATCTTTGCACGTAGCACAAAGTTTGAAGCTTCAACGATGACCTCCAGGGATCACCTGGAAATATTGCATTCATGATCTGAACGACGCAGTCTTGAAAATGAACCCACGACCTGCAACCCACACGGCAGGCGGCTTGCCCACTTAGCCACAGAGATCCGTCCTGGCGTCACACGAGGGGAAATTGATTGACACAATATGTTGCCATGAGCAGAATGATATGAAGACAACACCAACCCCCTGACATTAAGTCACAGAAGTATAATTTCCAACAGTAACACAACTTAAGCCACATACCATGCATCTCAACAGAACTATGCCAAATCAGGATTAACAGTGCCACCAATGCTCATGGATTCAATTAGAAATAATAAATAATAATGTTCGAAATAAAATTGCTAATAATAGTGATCATGATGATGGCAATAATAATAACAAACAACTTTAATAATAATGTTAATTAAAAATATAATAGTAATAATGTTGATGTTATACTTACTATTACATTTCTCACAAATGTAACTCTGTGGTTCTAAGTCCTCCACGTCTGTAAATGTTGACAACATTTCTGAAAAGGACAACATAATGCACATTTTTAAAAAAAAGTTAGCTGCATGTCCTTTACAGGATGTCACAATCAACCGCAGCAATTTTGAGCTGTTTGTGAATTTCTCCAGGTTCAAATGCCTAATCTTCCTGGATACATACATTAGTTAGTTGCATATCCTTTACAGGAGGTAGCAGTCAACTCCAACATTTTTGGCAGTTTGTGATTCCTGGTCAAGTTTTATGTTCAGTAGTTTGCCATTGATTTCTGAATGACCAACCCAAAAAGGTCTGCTTCCAAATCGCCCGCAGCTGTGTGTTGAATGCAGTATGCGGGATTACAAATTGCATTTGTAACTCCTTCATGACAGAGCCGGATTTCCTGGATTAGGGGAATACAAACAGGAATTCTTGTATGCAAGCTCATCATCATCATTATGTGCCCTTCCAACGGCTTGAGCATTCATGCACATGCAGAAACCTCAGTCCCTGGTGTTCTGGGTCAATGTTATTGATGCTAGTCCACAATGCCACCATCTTAGGCTGCTATCCAAGTGTTGCTGGACCGGTGACAACAATATCATGATAATGAATCAATGGGCAAGTGTCCAAGTGCTGCTGGATTTGTGATGACCAGCAATGTAGTATTGGACCACAGAGCAAGAACCTAAGTGTTGCTGTAATTTGACAAAAACATGGTATTGGGCCAAAGAGTAAGAGTCTAATTGTTGCTTAATCTGTGGTGGAAATAGCATGGTAATGGACTAAAGAATAAAAGTCCAAGTGTCGCTGCATCTGTGATGACAATAACATGATAATGGACCAAAGGACAAGAGTCCAAGAGTTGCTATATCTGTGATGACAACAACATGACATTGAACCAAAGAGAAAGAGCCTCAATATTGCTGGATCTATGACAAAGACATGGTATTGGACCAAAGTGTAAGAACTATTGTTGCTGGATCTATGACAATGACATGGTATTGGACCAAAGTGTAAGAGCTATCATTGCCGGGTCTATGACAATGACATGGTATTGGACCACTGAGCAAGAGCTTAATTGTTGCTGGATCTGTGACAATGATATGGTACTGCACCAAAGAGCAAGGGCTCAAATGGTGCTAGTTATGTGATGACAATAACATATTGGACCAATAAGCAATGGCTGAAATGTTGCTGAATCTATAACAATAGCAACAACAAAACAATAACATTTTAACAATCATTACTGTTACACTACTATTACAAACCAACTATCATGCATCAACAACAGCTACTACCACATACACTGCCAAGAGCAAAAAACAATAACACGAGTTCCACAAACCTGTGAGATGGCACATGTTGCACCGAAACTGGCTATTTGTGTACTGGAAACTGCGGGGGAATTCTAACGAGAGGTCAAGAAAAGGTTCGTGTCTGGAGGAGATGTTGTTGCAGGCTGAGCATGTGACCTAGGTACAAAAGTCCACAGATTTAGTGTTACAATTATTGGTGAACAGTTCTGAAATACTCCAATGAAACAAAACACTACTTACAACATACAAAACATGTAAATTAAGTAAATGGCAACTTATTATTAAGAACAGGCTACTTATCAATAAAACATCTGTCGTCTACTGCCTATAGTACCTTCCGGTGTAGGGCAGGGGGGGTCTTGAGCCTGACGAATTAAGGCTGCCTGGCTAGTGTAGTCTCGCGAACTGTGCAGGTTAGGGTTTTCTTTTTGTCACCGAGAGACAAAAATCCCACACCTTACCTAGAATTTGAACACAGGTCTCCCAAAGGAGAACCTGGCATTCTTAGCCACTCGGCCAGTCGCTCCACTACTCATCATTAAAAGGGGTTAAAAGGCAAAAGGATCAACTTCACTGCATCTGGTTTGATTCCGTATAGCTCAGTCTCTATCTGAAGATTGGCTAATCGTCTGCCGAAAGCATCGTACATAACACAACCTCCATAGCTCCAACGACGACACCCAGGGATCTCTGAATACACTGGACATGTGAACCATTCAGACAATGAACCCGCAACCTTCTGAGCACTTATTATTAGTCTTGTTGCTGAAGATGAGCGCGGAGCTCACATGGGAATGTTATGAGTGCTGTGATGACGGTTCTTGATTTAATCAGACAGAAAATCAAATGAGACAGTTCTTAAACAAATGAAAACCATAAGTTGATTACAGACATTATGACAAAATCAAGATTTTTGGCGCACATTATGAGGAGGCTTAACAAAGACACAACAACCTGGGGAGAACAAGGCTACCGACCATAACACATGAAGGTGCACAGTAAGCAATCATCCTGTACCTGGTGTAAGGAGACTACATCAACAAGCATAGGAGAAAAGAACCAGCCAAAAGAAATGCAGGGCTACAAGTCTGGAGGATTTCTGCTCATCAGGCACCTCAACTCATAAATGAATATGACTAAAGGATGTACTTTTGAATTATATGTATTTCAGTGGTTAGTACACTCATCTACCAACCCAGCGATTTTAGGTTTGATTCTTGTAGCACTGATTGTGAGCCGTGCTGGCATGCTGGTTAGTATGCATGCCTATCAAGACACTGAGTTGGTTTCATTCCCAGGAGAGGTTAAAATATTATTTGGAAACAGAACCAGAGGAAAAACAAAAAAACGAAGGGAAGACAGCCTCAAACAAACAAACACAAAGCAAATAAGGCAACATATTATTCCTTAGAACTCAAGCTTAAGTGGTATCTTACCTACCTGACTAACCATCTCCCCTACCTGACTAACCATCTCTCTTAGTTTATGATCTCCCTGACATGCCTACCGCACTGACCATCTCCCCTACCTGACAAACCATCTCCAACTGACTACCTGACTCAGATCTCACTGAACTAACCTCCTCCCCTACCTAACCGTAACCACTACCTGACTCAGATCTCCCTCACCTGACTGACCATCTCCACTTCCTGGCTAACCATCTCCCCTACCTGACTCAGATCTCCCTGATCTATCTTACCTGATTAACCATCTTCCCTAACTGACTCAGATCTCCCTCACCCGACTATCTCACTTACTTGACTAATCATCTCCCCTACCCGATAAAAATCTCCCCTACCTGACTATCTCACTTGCCTGATTAATCATCTCCCCTACCTGATAAAGATCTCCCCTACCTGACTAAAATCTCCCCGACCTTACTATCCCACTTACCTGACTGACAATCTCCCCACGAAAACTTTGATCCACAATGTTCTCCATTCCTTTGCACTGAGGTAGACTTTCAATCTCCTGGGATACTTTATCTAATAATTCACTGTTTCAACAAAGAAAAAAACAGACATGCACATCATCAGTTGAAATTTCTCAATGGAGAAACATAGTCAGCAAAATTATTAAAATCAGGACCTCTTGCTGATAAGGTCAGTGAAAATTTTCAGAATTCTCTGGCGTATGTTTAAGATTTATAAATGTGTATACATGGAAGTGTGAGCGCATGCATACACACAACACATACATACATACACACACACACGTGCACGCAGACATCCAGATAGGCACACGAGCACACATCGTATTGCTTGCCAGCCAGTACTTATCTAGATGTATTCGAACCCCACCCCTTCACGGCGAAGGTTTTTTTTCCCACTGGCCTGTGTTCCCGAGTCAACCCAGCCTAAAAGGGGGATCAAGGTATGTCCAAGAAAGTAAAAGCAGCTGGCATCATATTGATCACATCATCCATTGAGTGTTTATTGGTCTAAATTAGTTAATTAGTTAGTCAACAGATCATCTTCATTGCACATCGAACCATTCAGTCCATAAGTGCTCGGATCCCCTTCTCAGTAAATCCTGCGGCATGTAGCGGCTCACGACACCAGTTCTGTGTTGGTTTATTAATCTTCTTTGGCTTCCTGCATAGTGTTCTTGTTTGGCCACACTTCTTTTAAGTTTCTGTTCTTGCAGTCTGACCATGGCTGTAGTTTCATAGTCATCACTTGGTTCTCACAAACGACTTTCCTCTCATACAGCATTCAGTATTTTAGCCTGCTCCATGGCTCATCCACCACATTGGTCTCAACATGTGGGACTAGCAACAGATACCCAATGAGTATCACTTCATAACAAGTGTATGTATATTTGTGTATATTTGTGTATATTTGTGTATATTTGTGCATAATGGAACTAATGAAGGCTAGCAACAGATACCCAAAACATCTCACTTCATGTAAAGTGTATGTATATTTGTGTATATTTGTGCATAATGGAACTAATGAAGGCTAGCAACAGATACCCAAAACATCTCACTTCATGTAAAGTGTATGTATATTTGTGTATATTTGTGTATATTTGTGCATATTTGTGCATAATGGAACTAATGAAGGCTAGCAACAGATACCCAAAACATCTCACTTCATGTAAAGTGTATGTATATTTGTGTATATTTCTGAATATTTGTGCATAATGGAACTAATGAAGGCTAGCAACAGATACCCAAAACGTCTCACTTCTGTAAAGTGTATGTATATTTGTGTATATTTGTGAATATTTGTGCATAATGGAACTAATGAAGGCTAGCAACAGATACCCAAAACGTCTCACTTCTGTAAAGTGTATGTATATTTGAGAATAATTGTGTATATTTGTGCATATGGGAACTAATGAAGGCTAGCAACAGATACCCAAAACGTCTCACTTCATGTAAAGTGTATGTATATTTGTGTATATTTTGTTTGCTGTTGTTGTGCCATAGACTTTCAACACTGTTTAATCTCTCTGTATTACTATGGCCAAACCCCATTGCTGCTGCTCATGGAGCAGCATATATATATATATATATACACATACACATGTCACATTTTCAACCTCTTTATTTCTGATTGTGATTTTTTGTTGAAATGTAATTTTATCTGTGGACACTGTTTTTTTTTAATTCAGAAAAAGAACTTGCTTTTCACTGTGACTTTTCATGTAAAAAAGACAATCAGTGCCCAGAGGAAAGGCCAGACAGACAATATAATCAGGCTGAGATTGGTACCATTAGTGTTGAAACTTTCTCTGGTTGTTGAAAAAGAGGATGGAGTTTGTAAAGGAATATTCAGAGTGCTGTGATATTGGTTATTGACTCAACTCAATACAAATTAAAAAGCTCTTATCTTAACTTTCCAGTGTGTTGATGGTGAGATAGCGGGTTCAACTCCTACAATGGTCAGTTGGACTAAAATGCTGACCTCTCATCCTTTACATGGGGATGTAAATTACAAGTACTTCAGAAGCCAGAGTGGGTTCGCTTGATGGCAAGCGACACTGATGATAAGGAAAGCTAATCCACATGTCCAGTGCACTCCTCAGTTAGATAGTTAGTCGACAGATCATCCTCATTGCACATCGAACCATTCAGTCCATAAGTGCTCGGATCCCCTCCTCAGCAAATCCCGCAGCGTGTAGCGGCTAACGACACCAGTTCTGTGTTGGTTTATCAGTCTTCTTTGGTTTCCTGCGTAGTGTTCTTGTTTGGCCACCCCTCTTTTAATTTGCTGTTCTCGCAGTCTACCCATGGTTGTAGATTCACAGTCATCACTTGGTTCTTCCAAAAGTCTTACTTCTCGTAGAGCATTCAGAATGTCAGCCTCGTCCATGGCACCTCCACCCTCCACAGTAGCGTTATCTGCGAGCTTGTCAGCCCGCTCATTTCCTTGTACTCCCGCATGCCCTGGCACGAAGATGAAACTAATCTTTGCCAGCCGAGACCGCTCCAGAGACAGCAACCATTCTCTTCGGATCTCCCCCATCTCTACCCTCTTGAGCATGTTCATTGAGTCGCTAAGGAAACATGCCCTAGTGAATGTCTGTGTCTCGAGCCATGTTATTGCTTTACTTACTGCCATGACTTCCATAGTCAGGCTACTTGTGGTCTCAGCAAAAGCACCAGAGTCCTCCTTCACAATTCTCCCTCCGGCCTGAGCTGTAAAGGCCCATGAGCTTCTCACATGTCGGACGACCGACCCATCTGTGTAAATGACAGCATCACCGTCTAGCAAATTCTCGAAAATCAACGCTTGTACTTCTGCCTCCACAGCTACCGGGTTTTCTTGTCTGCATTTTCTGTCTAGTTGGATGCAAACTGATAAGGATGTGCAGAAATCTGTTGGCACTTGTACCCACTCCTCGCCAGGTTCTAAGTCCTCAAGTGAACACACCTGTTGAAGAATGTCTTCGGCTTGAACCATCCACGACCGTCCTCTTTTTAACCTGCTGCCCTTCACCTTTATAATTTCACTATGCAGTGGATGTTGTGTGTTTTCGTTAACTCTGAGGTAGGCGCGAGCCTGTCTTCAATGGTAAGAAAATCAAGAATGTAGCGCATCGCCCTGCATGCTGTATCTCTTGTACATCCAAGAATAATGCGCATAGCTTCATTCTGTATCCTTTCCATCCCGTCTATCCGCTTACGGCTGAGAGCCAGGATTGCCATCGCATACTCAAAAACAGACATGACTAGCCCTTCGTATAGAAGACATAGATGGCGCTGCTCACAGTTTGCTGCCGCCATTACCCGCATCGCAGCCAACCCCCGCTTGGCCTTTGTTATCACCTGGTCTATGTGCTCATTATAAGCAAGGCTTCGATCAAACCATATCTCCAGGTAATTCATTGCCTGCGTTCTTTCCACCGTCTATGAACACAGATTTACAGTTGGTATTGGAGTGTTGACAATATGATTATTCAACAAGAACCAAGTCACTGTTGCCTTTGTTGGGTTGACCATTGCCCCAGCCTCAACACACCAAGTACTTATGCGATTGTGTTTGGTTTGTAGTTCCACAGCAACCTGATCTCTATCCTTACCCTGGCAATACACTAAAACATCGTCGGCATATGACAATGTCCTACCAGGTCCAGTGATCTGCTCACTGGTGACTCTCACAGTGTAGGTATTGAACAGTACCGGAGATAATGGTGATCCCTGTGGTAGGCCAGGATATATTGTTGTTGGTTCCGACGTCCAACTGCCACATCTAAAAACTGCTTTCCTTTGGAAGAGGGCTGCAGCGATCCAACTAAGGAGGAATGGACTTATTTTGAGTTCAAGAAGCTGAAGCATTAAAAAATCCAATGGTACTCTGTTGTACGCGTCCTCAAGATCAATCGCTGCAGCAAAGGTTTAAATGCCTGAGTGGAAACCTTCATAGACATCATGTGCATAGACATCATGGCAACTACTATAAGTAATAGCACATGTATGGACAACGCTTGAGTTCAAAGCAAGCAAACGAGAAAAACATATCCCACATGTAATCTATGTTAAACTGTTCCAATCTGCAAAGAAATAAAACTAGGCCTTTATATAGAAATTGAGAAGGACCTACCATAGGAACTCTTGAGCATCATGCTGCGAGTGACCTTTAAACATTGGTATGGCCTTCCAGACAGCATGCAGGAAGCCATGGGGGCTGACCTGTGCCCACTTGCCTGACCACAGCACCCGTATCAGCCCATGCAGCTCTTGACACAGAGACCTGTGACAATACACAATAGCAATATTATGTACTAATATAGAACTGACACATTCATTTATTGTATACTGGCTAAAGACAAACACTGCTATATCTCATCCTTCTTCTTACTCTTCTTCTTATTGTATTACTTATACTTTTTCTTCTTCTACTTCGCCTCCTAATTTTTCTTCATCTTTTTATATTTCTCCAAATTCGACAAAAATATGTGCACTGCTTATTCCATCATGTTTAAGTCAATTTTTGGAATCAACTTATTGAATCGCATCACTATTTTTTACGTTACACAATGTATGTCCATAATTTCCTCTCCATTTTTTACACTTTTGTGAGAATGCTCACGATAATCGTCAGTGTACGTGTGTGTAAAGTGTGGGAGTTTGTTCACATTAGCTTCAGTGATTATGTGAGGCATCATGTATGTGTCTAGATGCGAGGATTGTGTTTGGGTTGGGGGCTGGGTTTGTGAGTGGTGGTTTGTGTGTGGGGGGATGTGTGTGGGTTGGGAGATGTGTGTGGGTGGGTGATTTGGGTGGGTTGTAGATGTGTGGGTGGGTTGTAGAGGTGTGGGTGGGTAGGGATTTGTGGGGGCGGGTGGGGGAATATGTGTGTTGGTGAGGTATGTGTGTATGAGTGGGTGTGTGGATGTATGGGTGGGGGTATGAGGATGGGTGTGTGGGGATGTGTGTAGGTGGTGTGTGGGAGATGTGTGTATGGGTTGGGGGATGGGTGTGGCTGATGTATATATGGATGGGGGAAGAGTGTATGGGGTGGGAGATGTGTGTGTGTGTGTGTGTGTGTGTGTGTGTGTGTGTGTGTGTGTGTGTGTGTGTGTGTGTGTGGGTGGGAGATGTGTGTGTGTGTGTGGGTGAGAGATGTGTGTGGGAGTATGGGAGAAGTGTGTGTGAGTGGAGGATGTGTGGGATGTGAGTGCGGGGATATGTGTGTGCGGGTGGGGTATGTGTGTGTGTGGTGGGGGATGTGTGAGTGGGTGGTGAGGTGTAAGGGTGGGTGGAGCGATGTGTGTATGGATGGGGCGTGTGGGTGGGGAATATGTGGATGGGTGAGGGATGTGTGGGAGGGTTCGTGTGTTTGTGTGGGTGTTGGTGGGTAGTGGTATGTGTGGGTGTTGGTAGGTGGGGGATGTGAGTGTGGGTGGGTGTGTTGGGGCATGTGTAGGGAGAGTGGGGATGTGTGTATGCATGGGAGATGTGTGTGGGTGGGGGATGTATGTGCAGTTGGTGGGGTGTGTGTGTGTGATGTGAAATGTGTGGGTGGGTGGGAAAATGTGTGTGTGGAGATGTGTGTGTGTGGATGGAAAGATGTGTGGGTATGGGTGTGTGATGTGTGAGTGGGTGAGGGATGTGTGTGTGGGTTGGTGCAGGATGTGTGTGTGGGATGAGTATGTGTGTATGGATGGGTGGAGCATGTGTGTGTGGGTGAGTTTGTGTGGGTTGGGTATGTGTGAGTGGAGTGGAGAGTTGTGTGTGGGTGGGGATGTGTGTGAGGGATGTTTGTGTGGGGGGTGTGAGATGTCTGGGTTGGTGAGGGGATGTGTGATAGGTGGAGGGATGTGTGGTAGGTGGAGGGATGTGTGGTGGGTGGGGGTGTGTGGGTATGGGTGGGTTATGTGTGAGTGGGTGAGGGATGTCTGTGTTGGAGGGGGGATGTGCCACATAACATGATAATATGCATTATTTATGGTTGCAACATTCATTTGACAATGTTTTTTTTCCTATGTGAGTGTATCATGCACTGTTGATGAACGAAAGATGAGTGATTGGAAGGGCCGAATGTAAGACGGGCCTAAGGCCCAATTTGTAACCCTTTTAAAATAAAGTTCAATTCAATTCAATTCTTCTTCTACTTTTTCTTCTTCTTCTTCTCCTCCTTCTTCTTCCTTTTTCTTCTTCTTCTCCTTCTTCTTCCTTTTTCTTCTTCCTCTTCTTCCTTTTTCTTCTACTAACTTTTTTTCTTTTTTTCTTCCTCATACATCCTGAAAAGATTACCGATAATTATATGTCCATTTACAATGAAGCTGTGAGTTTTTAGCCTGACTTTACTTTACTTACTCACTTGGTGAATCGGTATCTATCTCAAAACCGTCATAACATCTGATGAAAGATGCCCTGCTGAGATTAGAACAAGAACTGCCATAGCACAAGTTACCTTTTTTGCGAGATGGAAAACATACTAACCAACAAAAAACTGCCATTTTGCAGTGAGGAAAAAAGTGTTCATGGGCTCGAGAAGAAAAAACAAACTACACAAAAAACCATCTTGGTGTTAAAAAAAAGTAGAGGTTTAGATGAAAAGTCTGAAGTGGGTCAATGTTGTTTGTCCATCAAGAATGATGATGACCATTCATTTCATCCAGTGGGGTTGAAGGTGTGGAGCCGTGGGTTCTAAGATGGCTGATAAGGCCTATTTTGGCTCGAAATGTTCTTTGATAATGTGGGCAAAGAATGCTTGACGTCTTTGGAGGAGGATTTCCTGCAGTGGTTTTTCTGTCCTGCCTTTTCTTCACAGCTCTTGCAGTCCTGGTTGCCTCACATATGACTGCACCTTTGCGCAATGATGCATGCCACGAATTTCGGTCTCTGGCTGCAGCCTCCCAGGTGTCATGATGAATTCCAAAAGCATTCAGTGAAATTTTCAGAGTGTCTTTAAAACGTTTCCTCTGGCCACCTTGGGAGCGTTTACCACAACGCAGTTCGCTGTAAAAAATTCGTTTAGGGAGCCTGTGATCTGGCATGCGAGTCAAGTGACCAGCCCAGCGAATCTGATTCTTCATCAGTAGAGTATGGATACTGGGCATGGATGCTCTTTCTAGGACATCTGTGTCTGGAATCTTGTCTTGCCATTTAATCTTCAGTAGCTTTCTTAGGCAGACTGTGTGGAAGTGGTTTAATTTCCTAGCGTGTCGCTGATAAACAGACCAGGTTTCACAAGCATATAGCAGTGTGGATAATACAACTGCTTTGTAGACTTTTAGCTTTGTATGCAGGCTTATTCCAGTTCTGTCCCATACATTCTTGTACAGTCTGCCAAAGGCTGCACTGGCCTTGGAGATTCTTGCATTCACTTCGTCATCGATTGTGGCAGCTTGTGACACGGTGCTGCCAAGATAGGTGAATTTGTCCACAACACTTAGTCTATGATCATTCACTTTGATATTCGGCACAGTGTGATTATTCCCTGGAGCTGGCTGGTACATAACTACAGTCTTCAAGTTGATATTGAGCCCAAAGTTGGCACAGGCATGTGAGAAAGCTGAAACATTATGTTGCATGTCCGCCTCTGAGTTGGCGTATAGAGCGCAATCATCAGCAAACAGGAGCTCTCTGACGGTGCCGCTGTTAATTTTGGTTTTAGCTTTCAGCCTTCTGAGATTGAATAACTTTCCATCCATACGGTAGTTGATGTCTATTCCAATGTCGTCGTTCTCGAAGGCATTCATCAACATGGCTGAAAACATGAGGCTCAACAGTGTTGGTGCCAGGACACATCCTTGCTTCACTCCATTGGTGACAGGAAAGGGTTCAGACAGTTCACCATTTTCCTGTACTCTTGCCTGCATGCCGTCATGAAATAGCCGCACTATTTGGACAAACTTTCGTGGACAGCCATATTTTGCCATAATCTTCCACAGTCCTTCTCTGCTGACTGTATCAAAAGCCTCGGTAAGGTCAATGAAAGTGGAGAACATTTCGCAGTTCTGTTCCTGACATTTCTCTTGCAGCTGCCTTGCAGCGAAAATCATGTCAACAGTTCCACGTACTTTTCTGAAGCCACATTGACTCTCAGGAAGAAGACCTTGATCGAGATGGGCTGTGAGGCGATTGAGAAGAATTCTGGCGAGTATCTTCCCTGCAATTGAAAGCAAGGAGATGCCTCGGTGGTTGTCACAGGATTGGCGGTTTCCTTTACGTTTGTAAAGGTGGATTATTGACGCGTCCTTAAAATCTTGTGGCATGGTCTCGTTCATCCATATGTTTGTGAAGACTTGGTGAAGCTGCTCTGTTAGGACCGGCCCACCTGCCTTGTATATCTCTGCTGGGATGGAGTCAGGACCAGGTGCCTTGCCGCTGGAGAGTTGCTGGATGGCTTTGTTTACTTCCACTATGGTTGGCAGGTCATCAAGTGACTCATTGGTGGGAACTTGAGGAAGGCAGTTGATGGTTTCATCATCGAAGAAGGAAGTTTCATTTAAGATTTTGCTGAAATGCTCTGCCCAGCGTTGAAGGATTTCTTTCTTATCGGTGACCAATGTTCCCCCATCTGCACTGAGGAGGGGAACTATGCCTGGTGATGAAGGATCATAGACCGCTTTCAGTGAGTCGTAGAAGTTTTTCATATCATGTCTGTCAGCAAAGCCCTGAATTTCATCAGCTTTGCTGCTCAGCCAGGAGTCCCGCATGTGCCGAAGTTTCTGCTGCTCTACTCTCTGAATGTTCTTGAAAGCATCTTTTTTTGATGTTGACTTTGGGTCATTCAAATGTGCCTTGAGGAGAAGATGTTTCTCGGCCAGCAATTGGTTGATGTCTTCGGAATTTTCATCAAACCAGTCTTTATGCTTTCGGGGGGCTGGCCCCAGGATTTCCATAGCAGTGTTGTAAATTATGTCCTTTAGGGCTCTCCATTCTGTTTCTGTATCCTGTTTAGCTTCAGCATTGGGCTTGAGGCGGTCTTCCAGCATATTTTCAAACGACTGCTGCATTTTCTTGCTGTTTAGGCGGGTGACATTTAGCTTTGTTTGCATTTTCGCCCCTTGAGGACGCCGTGGTGGCCTGATGTGGATGTTCATTTTCGAGACAATGAGACGATGGTCTGTCCAACATTCAGCACCACACATGGATTTTGTCACTCGAACGTCTTGTCTGTCACTCCTCCTGACGATAACATAGTCAATGAGGTGCCAGTGTTTTGAGCGAGGGTGCATCCACGATGTCCTATTTCTCATGGGGAGACGGAAAATTGTGTTCGTAATCAGGAGATCATGTTCGGCACATGTCTGAAGGAGGCGGAGTCCATTGCTGTTACAATTTCCGACTCCATGCTTTCCAATAATGCCACTCCAAGAGGTGGTGTCCGTGCCTACTCTGGCATTGAAATCCCCAAGGAGTATAAGTTTGTCTCCTTTGGGAACAGATGTTAATACATTGTGCAGGTCCTCATAGAACTTGTTCTTGACATCATCTTCGTTGGTCATAGTTGGTGCGTAGACACTCACAATGGTTGCGTGCTTCCTTCCATTCAGCAGAGGCAACTTCATAGTCATGAGCCTGTCGTTTATAGCCTTTGGAAATCTAGCTAATTTGCCGACCAGGGCCGACTTAATGGCAAATCCCACACCTGATTGGCGTCTTTCCTCGCTTTTCCTTCCACTCCAGAAAAATGTGTAGCCGGCACCTATTTCACAGATTTGGCCTTCTTCTGCAAGTCGTGTCTCGCTCAAGGCTGCAATGTCGATGTTGTACCTGCACAGCTCTCTCCCAATCAGTGCTGTTCGTCTCTCTGGACCCGACGCGCCGTCTCTGTCAAGTAGGGTGCGTACATTCCAAATTCCAATTGTTAAGGGAATATGGTTTACTCTTTTAGCTTTGCTTGTTTTATATTTCTTTGTATGTCGACCGCAGTTAGGGTACCCACAAACTGCGGCTAGCTGGTTAGGTAGTGATGAAGCAGACAATGTTTAGGGCACCTTTTCTAGCCCCTTCCTCATGTTATGGAGGTGAGCAGTGTGTTCCTATAGAGGGCTGCTCAGTCGCTCAGGGGGCTGTCGAATCCCACTGCTGCTCCGGTCAGTAGAAGACGACCATATGGCCTGAGCCGCCTGTGTGCAGGTCTGCGACTACGGCTGCCAGCGTACCCACGCCTGCCGCTTTGCCGCTCGCCCATCACCACAGGGCTTGAAGGTGATATGTGACGTTGGATGAAGAATGACTTGCGCGATGACTTGGATTAAAGTGAGGAAGAGTTGCGCAATTCATCGACCTCACTCTCTCGCCCGAGTCCATCTGTGTCCAGTGGCAAGACAAGTCGAGACGACTGGAGACGAATACAGGTGCAGTGGATGACCAGGGCGCTCTACGTGCCTTGCCGTGCTCATTACGTTCCACAACGCTTTGCAGGTAAACGCCGTCTTGCCCGTTGAATCAGGAATGATTTCTTCCGCGCAGTCTGCCAAATCCTGTCTTCACATGCTGGGTAGGCATACCCTAGTTTACCTCTTGGTTTGACACCAAATCGGATACCCATGCCTGGTTTAGCCAGCCTCTCACAGCTGTTGCCCGGGGGGTGGCCGCTGTCGCATGCTGACAGCTACTAGGAGCCACAGGCACGAGCTGGGTGTCAGGCTTGGACCAGTGGGGGATGGGTCCTGAAAGGACATGAGAGTCATCCTTACCAAAGGTGCTACCAATGCCTGACACCCCGTACCCCCCTAGTGGGTCAATACAAGAATGGCAGCACCTTAGCTGCTGGCCCAGCAGTCTGGGGTTCAAATCCACACTTAATTCAATCAATCAATCATGTGCCATGCCAATAAGCATGGGCGGTCATGTTTTGCCATCTAACTCGATCACCAGAGTCGTGGATTAGCTTCGTGTTTCTGTCTCGGCCATGCCACATGACCAAGCCATCCAGGTATTTACCTCTCGGTCTTCCCCTTGGTCTCTTCCCTTCGATCTTGCCAGTTGTCACCAAGTTCTCCAATTCATTTCTTCTCATCAATCAATCAATCATGTGTCATGCCGGAAAGCGTGGGCGGTCATGACTCGCCATTTCACTCGATCACCAGTGTCGTGGATCAGCTCAGTGTTCCTGTCTCGTCCATGCCATGTGGCCAAGCCATCCAGGTATTTTCCTCTCGGTCTTCCTCTTGGTCTGTTCCCTTCGATCTTGCCAGTTGTCACTAAGTTCTCCAATCCATTTCTTCTCAAAACATGTCCAAAATATTTTGACTGTCTACGTCTAATTTCTCTAATCAGTTTACGATGTTCATTTGTCTCCTGTAGTACTTGATCATTGATTTTTCTGTCTGTCCATGGTATTCTTTGCATTTTCCTCAGAAACCACATTTCTGCAGCCATCAGATGCTTTTCAGCTTGACTGCTCATTGTCCAAGTTTCACATCCATACAAAAGAACAGGTTCTATGTATCCCCTCAACACTTTTTTTCTCGTTTCAATTGATATCTTTTTTTTGGTCAGTATGTTTTTCATCTTGCAAAAGGCTAACTTTGCAATAGCAATTCTTGTTCTAATCTCTTCAATGCATCTCCCATCAGATGTTATGACTGTTCCGAGATAACTGTACCGATTCACTTGTTTAAGAATATGCCTGCAAAACATAATTTTCTTGGCATCTGTAAAGAAGGTAGTTTGCCAGATGTCAAGAAAATTATGTTTTGCGGCCTCATCGAAAATCAGAGAAATGGCGTAAATGGGTGCTCTATAGGAGCAGCCTCGCCCGGTAGGGATATTTATGTGCACCAGATTACTCCAGACTGTCAGCAGGCTACTGAGTGTAAAAGATTACTATCATTGAAAGTAGGAACTTGGAATGTTAGAAAAATGAGTGCAGATGGAAAATTAGAAAACATCAAACAAGAAATGGAAAGAATTAAATTTTTTTAAATTGACATGGGTTTCCAGGTCAACCCCACCTAAAATTGGTATGAGGAAATGTTGTGAGAAGTAAAGGCGGTCTGCATTATATTGACCATCATCCTCCATGTACCAGATGATCTATAAAAATATGGGGCACACTATAAGCTGGATATGCCTCTACTATTTTTTTTTACAATACAAGAATGGTCACAGGACTAATTTACAGAACACTGGCAGAAGTCTGATTACCCTGAATTGCCATTCAGAATGACAAGGTTTCAATGAGTTAGAAGATGGCAGAAGGAAAACAGTAAAAGGCAGAGAAAGAGTAAGACGAGTGGGGAACAGGTAATTAGGAGGTGATGACAGAGGATAATAAGGTAAGAGGAAGAAGAAGTGAAAACAAATGATCAAAAAGTAGAGAAAGAAAACAACTAGAACAAGCATGGTTCATAAACATATTTGAACTTTAGAGTTTCAGTCTTAGCATTATCAGGACAGTACCATTATTAGGTAAATTAGGTAGAAGACTACTCAGGGGTACAGTCCTGTCCTTTTAGGGGCACATCCCTGTTCTTTTAGGGGCACACCCCTGTCCTTTTAGAGTTACAGCCCTGTTCTTTTAGGGGTGCAGCCTCTCCTTATAGGGGCAAGTCACTGTATTTTTAGGGGACAGCACTGCCCTTCTATGAACTCAGCACAATCCTTTTATGGGCATATTTCAGACCTCAGAAGGGCATGGTACTGAGGGACAGAATATTAACCCCTAAGGAGCAGGGCAATGGTGAATGAGGGGGGCATGTTACTGACCACTCAGGGACTTGGCATTGACTTCTGAGAGGCACGGTGATGACCTGTGAAACAGACTGTACTGAGGTTTGAGAGGCATAAGAATACCTTAGCGGGGCACAATACTAACCTTGACAGAGCACAATATTAGAGGGATTATTTTGTAACCCTTTTTAAGAACTCCTTGCCGCAGGTGCCCAATAGCCAGATACTGATGCAGATAGAACACACAGGGAAATTTTACTTTTACAAATGGCCACATCAGAAACACTCACAAATTTTGTATGGCGTCTGTCTTGACTTGTAACAGGGGGTCAACGACTGCGACCTTGACATCAGGTAACTCCTGGTCCTCTGTGGCGTCTGCACTTTCTCCACCATGTAAACCGCCAGATTTTAACTGGCCACCTACTCGTTTGTTGCTGCTCAGATGCTGTTGAGTATGTTTAGTTTTTGTTTTTTTTTTAATTTAGAAAATGAAGGTAAACTACACATGAAGGATCATTGAATAAACATGAAGTTACACACTACCTACTTCTTCTATTTAGATTGTTTATCCACCATTGGAGCATGGGTCTTCAACTAACTCAATCCTAGCCTTCATACCTTTTGCTGACTCATGCAGTTATGTCAATGCCCTCCCTGTATCAATCATCCCTGTTTCTAATTCTCTTCTCCATGTGTTTTTAGGTCTCCCATTATTTCATTTGCTCTATAGGTTCCGGTGCGGACACATTGGTGAAGTGGTTAGGATGCTATGCTGACACTTCACGTCCACAGCAGCTTGTCTTGTTCCAGACGTATTAGTGTTACATTTCCTCTGGAGTAAACTAGGCAGGCCGAGAGAGGGATCTTGCTGCATGTGCAACACATAATCTCTAAAGTCAGCCCAGGCTTTGTCTTATGGAAAGATGTAACTCCATTTTACAAACTATTATCTATCAAGACGGCAAGGTGCCAGTCATTTGTTTGGTTCTCTCCATGAATTCCACATTGCTGATTCTGTCATCATTTTAGTCTTCCTATGCTGTGCAGGCACCAAGTAATGAATGCTTGTTGTTTAGTAATTGCTTGATTCATTCTCCAAGTTTCTGATCCATACAATAAATACTGATTTAATATTAGAGGTTAATATTATAAGTTTGCTGCTAAGTGTAATTTCTTTTGACATCCACAAATTGCCTAGTGCTCTGAAAGCGCTTGATGCCTTCTGTATTCTTATTTTAATATTGGTATCTGTTCCCCTGTCTTTGCCTACATTGCTACCTAAATAAATGTATGATTCCGCCTCTTGAAGTGAAATTGAGCTGTTATTTGCTTGGTTTATTCTCATTATCTTTGCCTTTCCCTTATGAATTTTTAGACCCATTTGTTTGACCTCCCATCCAATGTCTGCTCCCTGCTATGTAACTAAATGATATCTCTGTTTAAACATGAATTCCAATTTAATTTACTTTACTCCTGCAAAAAGTCTTCTATGCTCAGCAGTCTACACAAAAAGATGAGTTGCCTCGAAGAAACTAATCATTAGTAGGAGCTAATTGTGGTGTCCTAGAGTTTCTCTTCCTGAAGCTTGGAGCTTGAAGGCAAGTTTCAGCTGTCAAGTCACCAAAGAGTAGACACATTAGCTGTATGTCTTCTGAAGGCTGGGTATATTTTGGAAAGTCCATTAGTCAGTTACGGCAGTTATCACTTCATTGACATGAACTTGTCTACAGCCATATCCTGAATGGGGTCTAAAAATGGTAGTTTGCTGTGTACGTTCTTAGATTGTTTAACTCATATTTATCTCATAATTAGATACTTCTCATCGAAATTATCCATACAAAAATAGCAGCATGTGCTTATGAAAATCAGACAAGATAATATAATTAATAGACCAACAGCATACACAGACAAGCTATATAATGATAAGAGATCACAAGCAAATATTCAAAATAATGGTGAAGGTTGCTTGCTGCAGAAGTTGAGGATGCATGACACTACATGAAGAAAGTAGAGCCACTATGGTGGAGGAAACTGAGGCCCTGGGAGATTTTGGAATTGAAATAATGACATTATAAATGGCATCTATAATAATGGGTATATTCCTAATAACCTCTTAAAATCCATACATAAAGAACTCCAAAGAAACGAGGTGTTTTAAAATGTGAAGATCATATGATAAAGATAGGGAATAGAAAAGCAGAAGTAATGTAAATACAATAGATAATGAGCTTGTTAATACAGTAGATAACGAGCTTGTTAATACTGTAAATAATGAGCTTGTTAATACTGTGGATAATGAGCTTGTTAAATCAGTAAATAATGAGCTTATTAATAAAGTAGATACTGAGCTTGTAAATACATCAGATGAGTTTTCTATCAGTAGATAATGAGCTTGTTAATACAACAGATTATGAGCTTGTTAATAAAATACATAACGAGCTTGTTAATACAGAAGACAATAGCGACCGAAAGAAGAAGACCAGGAGACAATGAGTTTGTTAATAAGTAGATAAAGAGCTTGTTAATACAGTAGATAATGAGCTTATTAATATAGAAGATAATAAGCTTGTAAATACATCAGAGGAGTTTTCTGATACAGTAGATAATGAGCTTGTTAATACAGTAGATAATGAGCTTGTTAATACAGTAGATAATGAGCTTGTTAATACAGTAGATAATGAGGTTATTAATACAGTAGATAATGAGCTTATTAATACAGTAGATAATGAGATTGTTAATACAGTAGATAATGAGATTAATACAGTAGATAATGAGCTTGTTAATACAGTAGATAATGAGCTTGTTAATACAGTAGATAATGAGCTTGTTAATACAGTAGATACTGAGCTTGTTAATATTGTAGATAATGAGCTTGTTAATACAGTAGATAACAGCAAACGAAAGAAGAACAGAAGACAATGAGTTTGTTAATACAGTAAATAATGAGATTGTCAATACAGAAGACAAGCTTGTAAATACACCAGATGAGTTTTCTGATACAGTAGACTGTATGAGCTTGTTAATACAGTAGATAATGAGCATGTTAATAAAGTAGATGATAAGCTTTTTAATACAGTAGATAAAGATTTTGTTAATAAAGTAGACAATAAGCTTATAGATACACCAGGTGAGTTTTCTGATACAGCAGATAATGAGCTTGTTAATAAATAGATAATGAGTTTGTTAATACAGTAGACAATGAGATTGTTAATACAGTAGACAATGAGCTTGTTAATACAGTAGACAATGAGATTGTTAATAAATAGATAATGAGTTTGTTAATACAGTAGACAATGAGTTTGTTAATACAGCTGATAATGAGTTTGTTAATACAGCAGATAATGAGCTTGTTAATAAATAGATAATGAGTTTGTTAATACAGTAGACAATGAGTTTGTTAATACAGTAGACAATGAGATTGTTAATACAGTAGATGAGTTTGTTAATACAGAAGACAATAAGCTTGTAAATACACCAGATGAGTTTTCTGATACAGTAGATAATAAGCTTGTCAATATAGTAGATAATGAGATTTCTATTATGATAAACAATGAGATTGTTAATACAGCAGAGAATGAGCTCAGACACAGATTTACTTCATTACCTGGAAATAATCGACAGTGTTGAACCTGAGAACATGTTTAGCCGCGCCAGGAAAAATGCTGGACGGTGATGAGTCAGGCAGAGGTGTAGCAGTGGGAGAAAACAGGCCAAACACAAGCTGGCAAAAATACTCCCTGAATTCTTCAAGATGGCTGAAACATTTGGACATATACGAAAACTGGTTGATAAATTCATGCAGATATCTGAAATTCGTAATGTTTATCAAATTTCTCTTCCTCTTCTTCTTCTACTTGTATTTTCATTTAGGTCTCTCAGCATTAGGATATGGAAAGGGTTCAGAACAAAGCCCTGGTGTGTGCTTCAATCACTGTGGGGTTTTTTAAGGTAATATTCTGTTTAAACCTTCAGGGTTAAAATTGGAATATATAGCGTCTACTATTGAACTAAACTGCTTGGTGAATCACAAACAGCCAATAAATTCTAGAAAAGATCACAATGTCCTGCAAAAAACATGCAGCTAACTTGTAACTGTTGTTTAAGACAATTGATTTTAGGGGGGCTGAGTGGTCTCGAGGCATAGTGTCCGCCTCGAGTGCTGAAGGTCCAGGGTTCAAGCCCCAGTGAGGGCCGGGATTTTTTCACGTGGACTTCTAGTAATAAACTTTCCCCTGGTCTCTGGGTAGTGAGATCAGACCCTGTGTGTATTGTTGCGTATGTAAAAAAAAATCCCTTGGCAATTGGAAATCAAAAAAGAGTAGCCTAACAGCGCTGCCCGGGCAAAATTTTGAGTTAAAAAATCTACTCAAAGTATTTCAGGATCTTTGTCAGTGCTACAGAGTTCCTGCACTGTGCTGAGTTTCTCCGGACTCTGGCTTGAGTTAGGAGTAGAATGGAGCACTTACAGGTTACACCAGTGTGCCGTGATGTTGATCCGTCGACTAAACTAAAAATTGATTTTATTTTGTAGTTTGGGGTTCAGCATGGCCGAATGGATAAGAACATGTGTTTTTAAACATCCGGTGTGCTGATGTCAAGGTAAGGGGTTCAACCCCTACACCGGACAGTTGGACTAAAATGTAGACTTCTCATCCTTGACTTTGGGATGTAAATTACAAGTGCCTCTCAAGTTGGAGTGGGTTTACTTGATGGTGAGGGACACTGGTAATAGAGAAAGCTAACCCACACGCAAAATTCAGTTCAGTGCTACTAGAAGTAGTGTATATGGACACTGCTTGAGCTCAAAGCTAGAGAGCGCAAAACAAAACAAAAAAACAATGTAGTATTTTGTTGTTGATGTTTTTGGGCTACTGTAATTTCTATTTGGCTGGTCTCCCTGGCTTAGGCGTTGACGTGGTTCTCCGTAAGCCTGTATATTCCCGAGGGTAACGTAACCTGCGCGAGAGTCGGTAGCGGTTCTCACCGCATTGGTAACATACGGGGTATGTAAGCCGGTCGCTCAGAAAGCAATGGCAAACTACTGAGCGTAATCTTGCCAAGTACATCAACAGCAACTGAAAAAGGCTGATGTTGACTGCAACGTCCTGTAAGGGATATGCAAAAAAAAAAAATCTATTATATTTAGACAAAAACAAGCATTGGTAAACTTCAAAAAACTGCAGAATAAAGGAACAAATATTAGGCAGTGTCAAAGCATTATATCAGAAGTATTACAGTGCAGTAAACACAACTGATGGACCCACACACTAAAATTCTAAATCAGAACAGGTATGCATAAGAGCTGTACTTTAATTAATACTTTACAACATATATATGGACAAAGTAATAACAGAAGCACAATATACAAAGGAAGACCTCAGTGGCATCAAACCAGATTACAAGCTAGAATAAAACAACTAATTCCACAAATTACTTTTTGTAGATTACCAGAGTTTAAGCCTGTAATAATGAAGCACAACTGCAAAACCACATCAATTCACTTTCAATAAACCTTTGGTACATTGTTTCTATCTCCGTTAAATGTTTGATTCACTGTAAACATGTCACCTATAGATTTGAGCCTTTTACCTGTTTAACTTGAAAATCAGCATAAAGACTAAACAAATTAAAAAAGGCAAGCCAATAATTATACAAATTTAAAAAAAACACCAAAGTTAAACAGGTAAAATGCTCAAATCTATAGGCGACATGTTTACAGTGAATCAAACATTTAACGGAGATAGAAACAATTTGCCAAAAGGTAAACAAAGACAGTTAAAAGAAATCCAGTAAATGAGAGATACAGAAGCAAAAAGTGAGCAAGAGGGATACAAATAGAAAGTGAGAGAGAGGTAGAGAGAAAGTGAAAGAAAGAGAGAAGTGGAGACAAGAGAGAATGACAGGTGGAAAGACAGATGGACCAAGAAAGAGAAATAAGGGAAGTGAGAAGACATGCACAGAGAGACAGGTAGAGAGAAACACAGAAAGAGGTAGTCAGTCCATTAGGAAGAGATACCAAGAGAGTAGCAGAGACAGGCAGTGAGAGACAGCAAGAAATAATGACAGAAAATTAGAAAGACATTTTAGTGTAATTGAAGTGGAAACATTAAAAAAAATAAAATAAAGAGAGAGGAAAAGAAAAACAGCCAACAAATACAGATAATGTAAGAGAGACAGTGTACAGAGAGTCAGGGAGAGATAGGAAGACAGACACAGAGAGGAGTCAGACCCAGGGAGAGAAAGACATGTACACATAAATTTCTGGTACCCAAGTGCCTGTATGATGGAGTTAATATAGCATGTGTTGCCAAGGTTACGCAGGCCGGTCACGCCAGGAATGAGGGTCCTCTTCTTCACATGGAACAGGCTTGACCTGGACCTGGTCATCATGGTTGGGTGAGCTGCTGCCGACGTGCTGGTTGCTGCCTGTGGATGGAGCACAAGTTCACTTTCACTGCAAGCATTTACTTCCTTTAGCAGAATTTCATTCCATTAACACTGATTACAACAGCTCTGTAGGCTGACTCAGCGAAAGATGAGTACCAGGAGGAATTTTCTGGGACATCTAGGTGGCCAGATCATATCACCCATCAAGTACCAACTGGTTTAAAAATAGAGAACTAGCACCGTATATCCCCTATGCCTCACTGCATGAAAAGTGATACTTTACTACAGAAACTGTACGGAGGTATGTGTGTGGATGGGGTTATTATGTAAAAAAAAAAAAGGGGCGGGGGGGTGCGGTGGGGGGTTTGGTGTGTGTGTGTGTGTGCGTGTGTGTGTGTCTGCTAGTAAGTATACATGCATGCATGTCAGGCATGACACGTAGAACACACTTTGTAGCATCATTGCATAAAGCTATACCAAGCTTCAATTTTTTTAAATTATGTTTTTTCGCTTTCGCCTGCTTTGAACTTAAGCTTAGTTCATACACATGCTACTATTTCCAGTGCATTGGGCTGATTTTTTGCATGTGGATTAGCTGTCCCCCGCCATCGGGTGAACCCACTCCGACTTCAGAGGTATTTGTAATTTACGCCCCCAAGTCAAGGATAAGCAAGTCAACATTTCAGTCCAACTGACCCGTGTAGAGGTTGAACCTCCTATCTCATCATCAGCACACCGGATGTTTAAGAACAAGGGCTTTTATCCATTCACCCATGTTGACCTCCAAATGCTTCAATGTGATTTATTATGCAACATTGATGTCCCAGCTCTCCAGACAAGATATGCCCCTTCAATGTGTTTGGACACTTGCAGTTCCAGTGATCACTATCATCCTTTGTCTCTGGAAGTCTTTTCAAATTTCTCTCTTTCATAAGCCACATATCCTGCCTCTGTAGCTGTCATGTGTAAATTATCTATCACATCATGAATCCACCTATCATGTGGTGTTTTTCATCCCTCCATAACTACCTTTTCTATTTCCCTAGTACATCTCCCTCCATAATTCCTTTTTCCCCCAGTACATCTTCCCCCATAATTCCCTGTTCTATTTCCCCAGTACCAGCTCCCTCCGTAATTACCTTTTCTATTTCCCCAGTACACTTCCCTCCATAATTACCTTTTCTATTTCCCCAGCACGTCTTCCTGCATAATTACCTTTTCTTTTTCCCCAGTATACTTCCCTCCATAATTACCTTTTCTATTTCTCCAGTACATCTTCCTGCATAATTACCTTTTCTATTTCCCCAGTATGCCTCCCTCCTTAATTACTTTTTTTTTTTTAGATATTCATGTCTTTTTACAAGCCTAAAATACTTCATTTGTCTAGAAGTTATTTGTCTGAATAACCAATCTTCTTGAACACTGAGTTCTTGTTCAAAGATCTATTTGTTCTCTTTCCCGTACTCCTTAGTACTCTTCTAATGTTGATTTATGAAAAGCCCAAGTTTCACCCCCGTATGTTCCCGAGAAATTTGAATGCTCTCAGTACTTTGACTTTTGTTGTTCTTACTGTTTGAACCCAAAATGGTTTCAAATGCTTTAATTTTTGCAGAGACACATTTGTTGGTATAATGTCTGTCATTACATTTCCATTGCCGTCAGCAGTGACCCTGTAATTTGTCTCCACTGATCAACATACAATTTGTTCAAATTAAATGTTGTCTTGAAGCAGTTTTCTACCATGGGTCAGTCACGTGACGGGGCCATTACATTGTGTGTGCCTGAATGCACGGATAAATTTATGGCCAATCTTTTCCCTCATTTTTTCAGGTGACAACCCTGGGCATCGAACCCTCGCCAGATCATGCTAATGATATTCTCAGCACAGTTCACTATCAACCCAGCTAGTGTGCCCGCTGATAAACATATCTGTTGACCTAGCTGTTTTATCAGTTGTAATTTTGTTTGTTTTTGTTGTGTTGAGGTATAATTTTGTTTTTCTCTTTGCTCTTTCAATGTTAGTTTTTCAATTATCATCATTATATTGATAGTAACACTCTGTCATTGTCACTATAGAATAACACATTTTACAAATGTCAATTCCTGTCTATAACACTACGTAAGTATTAAAGGAGTAACCAACCTTCATTTCCTTCTCTCTCTGAACGAACTCTTGCCATGCTGAGAAAGTCTTCCCTAGAAGTGACTTTCTGAAATTTATGTTGCACAAATTAGAAGTTGCTTTCTGAAATTTATGTTGCACAAATTAGAAGTGACTATCCTAAATTTAAGTTAAACAAATTAAACTGACTTTCTGAAAGTAACATAAATAGCAACCACAAAGAGCTCACAGTTATCAACACACAGATATATCAAGCACAAGGAAACTCTTGAGTCCAATGAAATAGCAATAACAATAAATTAACAGCAATGAATGGCACTGATAGTGAGTCTCTGATCTCTACTTTTTTCCCTTTCCTCACTATAAGTGCCGATTAACACCTGTTTGTTTATGTTTCATCACAACTGTCAAGTGCTTCACAGTGGCTGTGAATATGTAGCAGCGTTAATTTAAAATATATTAACTTCTTTTCTAATATACATTATCATATTTCTTTGTTAGGGAACAGATAAACAGATAAGCAGAGCATTAAAAAAGCACTTGATAGAAGCAAATTGTATCAAGCCTGTCTGGTCTACCCATCTATTGAGGCATATTTTGTTGTTAAATATTGCCATGGAAATGTAGCTAACTTACCTCATTTAGCTTGTAATTGGCTATAATTCATCGTTAAATAATGCCAGCTAACTTACCTCATCTAGCATGTAATTGGCTATAATTCATCATTAAAAATACCAGCTAACTTACCTCATTTAGAGTTGTAATTTGCCATAATTCATCGCTAAATAATGCCAGCTAACTTACCTTATTTAGCCTTGTAATTTGCCATAATTTGTTTTTAAATATTGCCCCCAAAATGTAGCTAGCTTGCCTCATTGGTTGATGTAATTCACCATTATTTGTTGTTAAATATCACTAGAGAACTATACCAAGCTTGCCTGGTTGGACAATGTCATTCACCATGATTGGTTGTTAAATATTGCCTGCAAAATGTAGCAAGATTGCCTGGTTGGACAATGTAATTCACCATGATTCATTGTTAAATTTCACCAATGAGATGTGCAAGCTTGTCTGGTTTGGTCATCTAATTTGCTATGATTGGTTGTTAAATGTTGCCATCAAACCTCAGTTTCACTGTGCCACAGCTACCAATGAGAACTTTAAACTTTCAACTTTCAGGTTATCAGTGAAAAGGTATTTCAAAGAAAGTGTACTATGCACAGCAACAAAGCATGATATCAAAGTGTACTGTTTATTTATTATCAGGTTTATCAAAGATCAGTGGGAAAAGAAACAGAGGCAGACCAAGCAAAATGATGCTGGATAGACTAGGACTGTGGCAAGGAGGAATACCAGCAGAGTTGATTCAGAACACCAAGGACCAAGATCTATGGCGAGACATGAACGCCTTAAAAGAAGTCACTTAAAAGTCACTGCTCAGGGTTTTATCCCATATGGCTCGGTCTCTTTCCGCAGTGCGGAAAGCAACGCATCAAGCACGAACTCCGTAGCTCTAGCGACAACCCACAGGAGTCTCCGAAAAATTTAACTTGTGAACCGAAGGACATGGCCCGGAATCGAACACACAACCTTCGGAGCCCGAGTCAAACGGCTTGACCACTTCGCCACGGAGACTCCTGCCTATGCCATGAACACCTATGCCAATTGACAGGGCATATGATGATGATGATCTATTTATTATTTACCGCCGAATCCCATTCTGATGATGTCTTTTCCAAATCCACATTTGCCGTTAAGTGTAAGGCTATGGGGAATCTAAGCTTGTGTTCCAAGGCCGGATATGTAGTCTTCATGGCATCATTTTCATGTTTGTTTAGATTACTCTATCCATAGCTTTCTTGGTCTACCTCTGGCTTTTATTGTAATTGTGTAATTTAGCACAGTTGCTTCTCTGGCTTTTACTATAATTGTGTAATTTAGCACAGTTGCTTCAGCAATAGAACAGAAACTTGCTAATAACATTCTGAATCTGCATAAAAATCAAGGACTAACAAATACATCAAGAAATGAGATTGCAGATAACAAACTACACAAAGGAAATGTACAGATAGAAATCAAGCCTTAGAAAAAATATAGAAAATGAAAATAAGCAGAAGTCATGATCAAGCGTGCAGTGTTCAGATGTTTTGTGAAGCGTGCAGTGTTCAGATGTTTTGTAAGGCATGCAATGTTCAGATGTTTTGTGAAGCGTGCAGTGTTCAAATTTTTTGTAAGGCGTGCAATGTTCAGATGTTTTGTGAAGTGTGCAGTGTTCAGATGTTTTTATGAAGCGTGAAGTGTCCAGATGTTTTTGTGAAGCATGCAGTGTTCAGATGTTTTTAGTGACGTGTTAAGATGTTTTTGTGACGTGTGTAGTGTTCAGATATTTGTGTGAAGTTCCAGTGTTCATTTGCTTTTATGAAATTGCATTGGGACAGTTTCTAAAAATCAAGACCGTTATGGGGGGGGTGTGTGTGTGTGTGTGTGTGTTTATATCTTTGTGTGCATGTATACATGTGCATGCAATATAGGTGAATGCATGTGTCTGTTTTTAGATGATTTTACAAAATAACAACAATTCTTTCTTTGCATCACACAAACGACAGGGCAAACAAACAGCATGAGAGAAAGAAGAAGAAAATTAATAAACAATCATCACTCAGACTTTTTCCTCCAACGTGTTCAGCTATCTTCTGGTCTTGCATATACTTGCTTGTGAAATCCAACCACAAACACTTGTAAGCAGTAAGCAAGAATGGCACCACACAAACACAGAAACAACAGTGTCACAGGCAACACAGAAACAACAAGCAGCCACCATACCTGTAGTGACAAGTTGCAGTAACGAGCCTATCATTTTCATCTGCCTGGCTTCTGAAACCACAAACAAAATTCATGTCTTGAGAATGTATATATAACATGGGATTGAGTGCAACATCCTGCAAGGGACATGCATTATTTAATTAACATAAGTCAAGGATCGCTTATAAGTGTCTTGATGTGTACTGGGTATATGGTGCTAACCACAAATTGTCATCGATCAATTGGTACTCTAGGGGTCATGAGGTCAATGTCACGCTGGCTGCTTTTACTTCCCAAGGCATTTCCTTGTACCAATTTTAGACTGGGTCAACCTGCGAGTCCAGGTCAGTTGTACACATGTATTCAATGTGAATATGAACCATTGACAACCAGGCCAGCAGTATTAGAAAGAATTCTGAAAATACTGTGGAAAAAGAAGAAAAAATATTGACAATCTACAAGATATGAATATCGAAGAAAACTAGCTCATAAGCAGCATCATACCTTGGGAAATGCTTTGGCCATATCACATATCACAGTGGTGTGGGAAGGCATGGTTACTGGAAGAAGAAGCAAGGGTCAGCCAGCACGAAGATGGACACAGGAAATTGACTACACCCTGGGCATGAAAGGTATTGGAACTGGCAGAGGATTGAGAATCTTTTCAGTGGGCTGTGATGGAAGCAACATTATGCAAAGGACTGAGAATCTTTTCAGTGGGCTGTGATGGAAGCAACATTGTGCAAAAGACTGAGAATCTTTTGATTTATATCTTTGCTTCATTGACTACACAAAGGCTTTTTATAAAGTGAGACATGTCAACATGATAAGGATGCTTGAAGATCTACAAATTGATAGACAAGACCTTAGTCTTGTAAAAAACACATATTGGAAACAACAATCTGCCATCAGAATTGATAACGATGTAGGTCAATATCAGCCTATTAAAAGAGGTGTGAGACAGGGATGTGTAATAGCTCCAGATTTTTTTTCCCTGTACAGTGAAAATATTTTCAGAAATATGTAAGATATGGAAGGAATCAACAATGGGGGACGATAGATCAATAACATTAGATATGCAGATGATACAGTCTTGATTGTAGACAATGAACAGGACCTGCAAAATTTAGTAGATGCGGTTGTTGCACACAGTGAACAACTAGGGTTAGAACTGAATATTAAGAAGACAGATTATGGTCGTCACTGGGAAGAAAGAAATACCACAATGTGATATACGAGTAAATGGGCATATTCTTAAGCAAGTGAATCGATATAGTTATCTCGGCACAGTCATAACATCTGATGGGAGATGCCTTGAAGAGATTAGAACAAGAATTGCCATTGCGAAGGTAGCCTTTTGCAAGATGAAAAACATACTACCCAATAAAAAGATATAAATTTAAATGAGAAAAAGAGTGTTGAAGTGCTACATGGAACCTGTACTTTTGTATGGATGTGAAGCATGGACAATGAGCAGTCAAGCTGAAAAACAGCTGATGGCTGTGGAAATGTGGTTTCTGGGGAAAATGCAAAGAATACTATAGACAGACAGAAAAACCAATGAACAAGTCTTTCAAGAAACATATGAAGATCGTAAACTGATAAGAGACATTAGACGTAGACAGTCAACATTTTTTTGGCATGTTATGAGAAGAAATGACTTGGAGAACTTGGTGACAACTGGCAAGATCGAAGGGAAGAGACCAAGGGGAAGACCAAGGAGTAAATACCTGGATGGCTTGGCCACATGGCATGGTCGAGACAGCAACACAGAGCTGATCCACGACTCTGGTGATCGAGTGAGATGGCAGAACATGACCGCCCACGCTTATCGGCATGGCATATGATGGATGGATGGATGGAAGCAACTTTGTGCAAAAGACAGAATCTTTTCAATGGGCTGGGATGGAAGCAACATATGCAAAGGATGTTCTACACAATGATGATGTTATACTATGTTATCGTTGGCCAAATGTATTTATTTAATACAAACAAACATGAACTTAATAAACATCTATTTACAAACTGGAGTACTTTCTGTTGCAGATAAAATCAGATCAGATTTTTTGTTTGTTTAAACAAGTAAAAAATCAAAAACAAAATGGTGCAATACAAAAATGTTCAATCGGCTGTGATGAGAGCGATATTCTGCAAAACATCTGCGACATGATAATGGTGGTTTCTATAAAAGTGTTGTATTTTTTTTAACATTTGGCAATATATATATTATCCTTCGGTACTGCATGAGTTAAAGTCTTAGGGGTAGTTAAAGCATTTCCACAATCCGCGTGGCCGAATGGGTAAAATGCATGTTCTTAAACATTTGTTGTGCTGATGCCTAGATAAGTGGTTCAACCCCTACACCGGAGAGCTGGACTAAATGTTGATCTGTCGTCCTTGACTTGGGGACGTAAATTACAAGTACATCTGAAGTCAGAATGGGTACGCCTGATGGCGAGGGACACTATTAATAGGGAAAGCTAATCCACGCCCAAAATTCAGACCACCACTACTATAAATAGTGTGTATGGACTACGCTTGAGTTCAAAGTGAGCGAGCGCATAAAAAAAATGTCCACAATGCTGACAACCCAAGGTCGAAGTCTGCCACAAGTGATTTGGGAGCAGATTACTCTGTGCTGATTTTCAGAATGGTATGATTGATGGCTGTTCAGACAGCAATGGCAAACTATCGAATGTAAAATTGGCTAGAAAATCATAACTAACCATAATTACTGGAGGTGATGTCCTGTAAAGGACATGCCACCAACTTCTAATGTGGCCAAAATATTTAACTTGCCTTTTTGCTATTATTTTCATCAGCTCTCTTCACTTCCAGTTTTGCTCAGGCTTCTACATTTCTGTATTTTTTTTTAGTTCCCATAAAATATAACTTATTATGCTGTATATAAACATGCACCTTCAATTATATATTTGTCTGTTGACTCACTGTTCACACACAGCCACCAGTAGAGTTGCAGAGTATATATAATACTGACTATTTTCATTGTTAATGTCTTGTTTATCTCTCTGGACAGTTATATCTTTTTCTTGTAGCTGAATGTATAAGTCACTCACACTAAAATATTTTCAATATATGAAAATTAGAATTAAAGAAGCAAATCTACTATATGATGTGAATAATGAAAGTAAAATGTGGATACAAATATAGAAACCAGAAAGAGATGTAAATTTCATTTATTCAATCACTATATAAATGTTTGATTGTAGGTACTGCAGACATGTGTGTATGAATGTCTATGTGTATATAATGTATGAATGTGTCTGTATGAATGTAAGTGCATGAACCAAGGCATAACATGGCTTTCTCTCGCTCTCTTCTTTTCCTTGTCTGTCTGTCCAACTGTCCATCTAAAACTACACATTATATAACCCATCCCTTAACAATTGAAGAAAATAAATGAGCATACAATTTGAAGAACTTGAGTGCTCTTTTCATACAGGACACACTCACCGGGAAACCTCTTGCTGACAGGAGTAAGATCTAAGCAGTTTCCCTCCCTTGTGCTGCACCTCCTCCAGGGACAGTGTTCCGATGTCAGTCAGAGCTGACCGCAGGGACTCAATGTCACCTTGGGCATTGTCTTTTATAACATACTCATCACATATGTAGCTGGAATGTAATGTAATCATTGAAACATATTCATGACAAGTCTATCTGAAATGTAATATTTATGTATATTACGACATAATCATCACATGTAGCTGGAATGTAATGTAAACATTGTGATATACTCATCACATGTGTAGGTGGAATGTAATGTAAACATTGTAACATACTCATTACATGAAGCTAAGCGTGGCTAGATGTTCGCCTGCAAGTCTAGTGGTCTTGAGTCTGAATCTGCAGTGAAGCAGACTTTTCACATTGACCTGGATTTCCAGGTCAAACGAACCTATTACAAAACACTCATCACATTATATAGCTGGAATGTAATGTTAAGAATTACAACACACTCATCACATTATGTAGCTGGAATATAATGTTAAGTGTTAAAGCACACTCATCACATTATGTAGCTGGAATATAATGTTAAGTGTTACAATACACTCATCATATTATGTAGCTGGAATGTAATGTTAAGTATTACCAAAACACTCATCACATTATGAAGCTGGAATGTAATATTAAGTATTACAAAACACTCACATTATGTAGCTGGGATGTAATGTTAAGTATTACAAAATACTCATCACATTATGTAGCTGGAATGTAATGTTAAGTATTACACAACACTCATCACATTATGTAGCTGGAATGTAATGTTAGGTATTATGGTACACTCATCGCATTATGTAGCTGGAAGGTAATATTAAAGTATTATGACACACACACTACATTTGTAGCTGGAATGAAATGTTAAGTATTACAACACACTCATCCCTCATATAGCTGAAATGTAATGTTAAATATTACAGCACACTCATCTCACACATTTAGCTGAAATGTAATGTTAAGTATTACAACATCTTCATCACATTTGTAGCTGGAATGCAATGTTAAGTATTACAACACACTAATCACACATATAGCTGGAAAGTAATGATATGTATTACAACACTCATAACATTATCTAGCTGGATGGTAATGTTAATTATTATAAAACACTCATCACATATGTAGCTGGAATGTAATGTTAAGTATTACAACACACTCATCACACATAAAGCTGGAATGTAATTTTAAGTATTAAAACATATTCATCACATTATGTAGTTGGACGGTAATGTTAATTATTACAAAACATTCATCACATTTGTAGCTGGAATGTAATGTTAAGTATTATGACATACTCATCACATTGAGTAACTGGAAGTTAATGTTAATTATTACAAAACATTCATTACATTTGTAGCTGGGGTTCCAAATGTTGCTGTTATGTAGCCGGGGGCGGGGTGAGCGCCCAACCTTGCATAAACATCCCATGGCTCGTGCATTCATCACCTCTGCAGCAAAAGTCCAACTCCTGGCCTTCTCGTGGCGGAACTGTTTTAACTAACAGAAGAAGGGGCAGCAGCGAGTCACTGGCGCCGAGAAATAACCATAAAGCTCTAGACGTGTATGCACGTACATGCATGCGCAGACACGTGTGTGCGTGCCTACACACCTAACTTGAGTAAGACCACAGTCTGCTCTAGTAAAGGAAAGGTACTGAAGATGGGGGCAACCAGCGAGGAGGCGCACCACAGAAATCAGGATGCCACGCAAATTAAGCCATGAAATATGTTGACTAATGCTAAATGTTATGGTGTTCGCGCTGCTTTGGCCACTACCCTCCCAGAGTAGGTGAGAAAACACCGTGCCTCTCTAGCTGGCTTGATATTTTTCTGGCAATTTTCTTCTTCTTCTATTGTTCACTTGAAATATATCTATAACTGCAATGTTGTCTCTTGTTTCTGGCAATTAACTTCTCCAGCAGCTTGCCTATTGTATTCTGCATGGTTATTACTCGATATCCCTGAATTTTTGTGTGGTCTTTGCCAGGCTTTGGCAAGGGAATCAGATAGCTGTGTAACCACTCCTCCTTGATGCTAGCACTCCCTATACTGTTGTTGAACATGTCTGCTAGCTTCTCTAGCTCGTTGTCGGTACACCTATTGATATCGTCGTATCTTATGCCATCTGGCCCTGGAGCGCTGTTCTTTGATCGTAGAAGCACAGCCTTGATTTCTTTCACTGTCACTGTGTCTTCATCCGAAATGTTCTGGGCCTTGCACCTGTCTGAGGTGACCTCCTTGGCAAGATTTTGGCCTCTCATGTCTGTTTGGTTGCTCTGCTCTAGATAGTATTCAAAGAGGGCTTTGCTCTTGTTCTCGTCAGTCCTCTGCCAGATGAGGTCAGCACCTTGGAAGTCAGAAATTCTCTTATTCTTGACTACCCCACTCCTGCTTTTATGTAGTCGCCAGAACAATTTCAGTGACTTGTCTGTGCTTACTGTGCTGCCCATGTTTCACTTTTAACCACCTTAACCAGTTTGTGTTTGTTTATGAGTGGAGTAGGAAGTTTCAAAATGGCTTGACTTCTGTGAACGACTGTTCACGACTGGATTAGGCACAACGAGTAGTAACCGCAGAGTCGATTTTTCTACAGGAATCCAAGCACTTTATCAGCATTGGAGGACTTGCATTTAACGCATTGAAAAATTATACATTTATTCTTTATTTTTTTCAGAATATATTCACTACACACAAAAATATTTAAGGTTTTCATTTGAAGTCCCCTCATTAAAAACAGGGCAGTTACAGTGTGCAGACCCATGAGCCAGTAGGACACCACACCAAAACATTCTGAGAAATGTCAGCACAGAAGTTTTACAAAATGAAGTGTATATTTGCAGTCATAACTCAACTTATCAGTTGCATAATATAAAATAAGTTCAAATGCTTGCATTAAAAGAGCAGAACATGCAGAAAGAAAACAAGAGTTAAATTCTTACCAGTAAACATATTTCTCATTGATTTCTATAGCCAGGGGGTGCTGAAATTGAGAAATAAACACAAGGGATTATTATGTGACTCACTTCAAAAGCTTAAAAGAAAGATATGATTACATTATATTTGTCAAACAATATTTATTACCGTGCATGGCATCAAAACTTTAATTACTTTAGATTTGTGATGTTGTGGTGATTAAATAAATCCACATCATGACACACAGTAGAATTATTAGTTCATAAGACCTGCATGCATTATCACAGAAGGCATAATAAACACTGCAGCTACACAGCCTGCAAAAATAACAAAAACAGCAACAAACAAAAAGTGTACAGACAAATGGAAACTAATTATATAAAGTAACGTAATGCCGTTTATATGCCATTGTGACATATTTGGAATACAGTGCCAGGTCCATGTTTAGTAATAAAATATTGGGAATACAGTGCCAGGTCTGTATGTTCAGTTACAAAAATTTAGAATACAGTGCCAGGTCCATATGTTCAGTCATCAAATATTGAGAATACAATGCCAGGTCTGTATGTTCAGTAACCAACTATTAGGAATACAGTGCCAGGTCCATTTGTTTAGTAACCAAATATTGGGAATACAGTGCCAGGTCCATATCTTCAGTAACCAAATATGTGGAATTCAGAGCCAAGTCCATATGTTTAGTAACCAAATATTTGGGATACTGTGCCACATCCATATGTTCAGTAACCAAATACTGGGAATACAGTGCCAGATCAGTATGTTCCGTAACCAAATATTTGGAATACAATGCCAGGCCCACATGTTCAATAACCAAATATTGGGAATACAGTGCCAGGACCATATGTTCAGTAACCAAATACTGGAGATACTGAGCAAGATCCATATGTACATTAACCAATATTTGGAGATACAGTGTCAGCTTCATATGTTGAGTAATGAAATGTTGGAAATGCAATGCTAGATTAATATATTCTGTAACCAAATGTAAGGGATACAGTGCCAGATCCCTATGTTAGTAACAACTATTGGGGATAGTGTGTCAAATCCATGTCTGGTAACCAAATTATGGGATACAATGTCAGGTCCCTATGTTCTGTAACCACATGACACACGAGAGTAATATGGTTAGTATTCAGCAAACCACCTTGACCTTTTCTAAGAAATCTCCAGGACAGATTTTCACGAGACTGTGGGTCAACCCCAGATACACTCTAAGAAAACAAAATTCAACCCTGCCAATCAATCAATCAATCATGTGCCATGCTGGAAAGCGTGGGCGGTCATGACTCGCCATTTCACTGGCAATGAAATCCAGGGTCATAATGTTAGCAGACAAGTTCACTAACTACTATGCTACAATGGCTTCTAAAGTAACCACAAATACGAGGGCGAGTCAATAAGTAAGTCACAGTTCTGTAGGATGGCAGGTCAATGCAGTTGGTGTTTTCTACAGGTGTAATTAGGTGACAGCAACATCAAACTTTATATTCCCATTCATCAGGTGGCGCTAGGTGTCACATGCACATGCACAGCGCATAAACAAAATGGCGACTGTACTTACGGAGTGTACAACCAAAGAGCAATGTGCTGTTGTGCGTTTTTTGTGGGCAAAAGGACTCCTGCAAAGGACATTCATAAGGAAATGCTTCCTGTTTATGCTGACAAATGTTTGTCCCGTAAAGCGGTGCTTTATGATGCAATTCGAAGAAAACGTCCAGGACTGCTGACTAGAGGAGTGTTGCTTCTTCATGACAATGCCAGACCACATACAGCTCAATTAACTCAGGAGAATATTAACCAACTAAGGTGGGAAGTTCTGGAACATCAACCTTACAGCCCCGACTTAGCCCCTAGCGATTTCCACCTTTTTGGTACACTGAAAACCCACCTTGGCGGGAGACATTTCGCGAATGATGCCGAAGTTGAATGTGAAGTGAAAATGTGTTTTAGAAAACAGAGCACGCAGTTCTATGCAGCCGGCTTGGGAGGACTGATAAAACGATGGGATAAGTGCATCAATGTTGGTGGAAATTATGTTGAGAAATAAAGGGACAATGTATGTATAAAAATAAACTGGTTTCAAGGTGTTATCATATTTAGTTATTTTTCTACAGCCATTTGTGACTTACTTATTGACATCCCCTCATAAATATAAAAACGTCTAAATTTAATGAAACATTACAAAGCCATACAGTGAAATTACTGCTGTGAAATGCTGTTTCTAAAATATCACCGTATTCAATCTCTCACCTGTGTGGTTTCAAAATGTTGTACTGCATGCTGTTCATTCATTCGACCGCATGCAAAATTAGCACAGGTTAAACAGGCCTAGAAATAAACAGGATATTTGCATATTAAAATAAGTGAACATTTCTTACCACGTACATGGAATCATCCCAGCCAGTCACTTAATAACAATAAATGAACCTGGATATTTCATTTTATTTTACAAATAACCAGTTTAACAATACAATGTCAGATTATTCAGCCCAAGAACTGGTATTAAATCTCTTTGAACACATCATTCTACAAATAATCCAAACAACACAAAATACCACGAAGTAATGCAGTTTTAAAGAACATTCATTGTTTATGTTTACAACTGCAACTCAATTATCTTTCTTGTTCCGTAAAGCTGCACTTTCTTGTTCTGTAAAGCTGCATTACTTAAAAAAAAAAAAAAAAGCAGTTAAGCTGCATTACTTAGTGTTATTTTATATTTTTTACATTTCTCATACTTTACCACAGTTCTACTAATTTTATTCATACCAATACTCTAGCTGTATCTTCTTCTACCTTTAATACTCCAATGGAGCACAGGCCCCAAGACCAATGATACTAAGCCTTCCTTCACCTTTCGTTTTCTTGAAATTTGTCTCTATCTGCAATCTTGTCTCTTGTATTAATTTCACTGTCCTTTTTTTTTAGTTCACTCAGTGATCCATAGAGTTTATCTTCCACTGTTGTTTGGTGGCTTGGTAGGGGTATCCCCTATCAAAGGAAAGGTAAGGTGCCTCCTTCCCTCCGCTAGCCTACGGGACACCCTTGGGCAAGGTGGAGTACCCGTTTAGCTTTTTTTCATCCTTTTCTTCTTTTGCTGCTGCTGTTGCTCCTCCTCATCCTTCTCTTCTTTTTTTCTTATTCAGTTGTTTTGTCTGGAGCTAACATTGGCCATCATAATTATCCAGGCCTGTTATATCACTTCATATGTGAAATAATAATAATAATAAACCGGTGCCATAAGACATCTTGTGAAGTAAAGGTCGCCTGTGTGATATTGATCACATCACCCCTTGGGTGCTGATTGGTCTATATAAATGCTAGCACCACATACCTCAAGGCTGTAACAAGTGTATTTTATTTTACATACAGCTTGCAAACGTTGGGACTTCTTTTATGGAATTACGGTGATTATTTTTTTAAAGTATATTATTATTCCATTTTGTTGCCCCCCTTGTGGGTTACCAAGATGACACAAAGAATGACCACTCACTTGACAACCCTATAGTACTGGGTTCAAATCCCCCTTTTCCCCTTGAAGATTTTTGTTTAAGAAACCAAATGGTCACAAGGTTGACCCAGCCTCATAACACTGGTACCAAAACATTCCAAGGGAGGTTAACAGCAGCCAGTGTGAGGCTGACCACACCACACATTGAGTGCCTTTCAGTCCATTGGTACCAGAACATTTCAAGGGAGGTTAACAGCAGCCAGTGTGAGGCTGACCACAACACACATTGAGTGCCTTTCAGTCCAGTGAAGACTGCTTGAAAACGAAGTTATATGATACAAACTCCACATTCGGTTTTCGTTGATTGACTAAAATAAATATGGAACGCTTCACGAATTTGCTTGTCATCCTTGCGCAGAGGCCATGCTAATCTTCTCTACATCGATCCAGTTTTAGTATATGGTGGCGGGCCCATATTTTCTATATTTTAAGCATACTGTGTCATATACCCAATATACCACATGGCATGAATACATGGATCTTATCTATAACAATGGATGCATTTGTAGTTGGGGAAAAACAACACAGAACACTGGAAATCTTACCCAAACCCATTCAGTGGTTCCACAAACAGAACACTGCCATCGACTTGGATCAAGGATGGATTCATCGGTGGAAACAACCAAATTTTCAACATGGCTGCAGTTTTCCATTTCTTTTCAATGGAACTTCTTTTTCTGACAAATGTGGGTGGGTGTGCACCCTCCACTATGTCTGAGAGAAGAAAACATATAATAAACTATTTTTTACATTGAATTTTTATATTTTCAAACATAATATCTGATCCTTTGCTCACAAAAATGCATTATCTTTTCTCTTTAATTGATGAGGACCGGGAAGAGTGTTAATTGAAAATGCTGTGGTGACAACACATAAAATGACAAAATGTAAAACAAGCAAACCCACTGTCAAGGAGGCTGTGGAGGTGTAGATTTTGAGATGATATGAGAAGAGAATTAAACAACTGCTGAGGTACTGACAGCGGCAGCTGTTGCCAGATCACTCATCAAAGCCATAAGGAGAAGACAAATGATATTTATGGGTCAGGAGATCAGCATGGCAGAATGGATATGAGCGCTCGTTCTTAAACGTCCGGTGTGCTGATGCCGAAGTAGCGGGTTCAACCCCTACACCTGTCAGTTGGACTAAATTGTTGACTTCTCGTCCTTGACTTGGGGACGTAAATTTCAAGTACCTCTGAAGTTGGAGTGAGCTCGCTGGATGGCGAGGGACACTGGTGATAGGGAAAGGTAATCCACACGCAAAAATGAGTCAAGTGTACTAGAAGCAGTAGCACATATATGGACTATGCTTGAGTTCAAAGCGAGTGAAAGCAAAAAAAATTAAATGTATGGGTTGTATCATCAGAACAGGTGGTGTAGAGAAAGTAGCCCTGTATGGGAAATGTATGGGTCGTATCACCAGAACAGGTGGAGCAGAGAAAGTAGCCCTGTATGGGAAATGTATGGGTCGTATCACCAGAACAGGTGGAGCAGAGAAAGTAGCCCTGCATGGGAAATGTATGGGTCGTATCACTAGAACAGGTGAAGCAGAGAAAGTTGCCCTGTCTGGGAAACACTATGGTCTATGCAAGAGGCAAAGGAAGGCAGAAAGATGTATGTGCATAGCTTAAACAGCTGGACAAAAAATAATACAAGTAACACCAATTTCATAAAAATAATTTATTACAAAAAGTGTTGGAGAGTTATGAATGCCAATATCAGCTCCAGACCAGAAGGAGGAGAAGAGGAGGAGGTGGAGGAAGAGGAGGAGGAAGAAGATGAAGAAGAAGAAGAAAGAGAAAAAGGAAAAGAAGAAGAAGAAGAAGAAGAGAAGATGAAGAGGAGGAGGAAAAGAAAAAGAGAAGAAAAGAGGAAGAGAAGGAGGAGAGGAAGAAAACACTAACAGTTAAAGTATCAGTTAATCACAAAAGAAATGACAAACTGGAAAATGTCACGACAACATGAAAGTTGGAAGGAAAAAGAAACAAAGCCTAGAGAGAAGATGCTAGACAGCTTGACATTATGTGCACTGGAATGTGCTGGCAGCACACAAAACAGGAGTTTGTGGACAAGTACAGGATTATGTTTTATTTGTTCGCTCACTTTGAACTTCAGTGTTAATCACACTGGATTGATTTTAGGGCACTCCTCCGAACGACGGCCCCAAATTATTTAGTGTAAAATGCATCCCTTACAGGGCCTCATAAAGTCATTTCCGTTTGAGTGTATCCTCGTCTGGTAGACCGATCGATGGATACAATAAAAGTTTATGGGCTCGGAGGGCCCTCACTGTCGTCAGAGTGTATATCCTACGACATTGAGGGTCTCCGATACAAGAGTGTAAAACATGTTTTCCAACAGTGTTTACAACTTTTGTGCCACAATTTTCACATATAACTGTGAAATATTATTAGTACATATTTCCATTTTCTCAGTCCTATATTTTAGTTCGTATTTTTTATTATATCAGCTAATGAGGCCCTGTAAGGGATGCATTTTACACTAAATAATTTGGGGCCGTCGTTCAGAGGAGTGCCGATTTTAGCATGTGAGCTAGCTTTCCCTATTACCAGTGTTCCTCACCATCAGGGGAACCCATTCAGGAGTACTTGTAATTTACGGCCCCAAGTCAAAGACGAGAAGCCTACATTTTAGTCCAACTGAGCAGTGAAGGGGTTGAACCCCTACCTCAACATCAGCTCACCGAATGTTTAAGAGTGAGTACTCTTATACATCTGGCCATGCAGACCTCCATGATAGAGGATAAAAAGATGATCCATTAATAAGAACTAAAAATATTCATGATAAACAATAACAATTATTACAGCTAAAAATACTATAAAGTGACAGTACTTCACTTTTAACTTACTGTCTAAAAGAAAGAACTGTCATTTACTGCCTATATAGTACAGTACCTTGCAGTGTATGGCAGTGGAGGGGTATATGCCTGGGAAGAGAGGAAGAGGAAGGCCAAAGAGAAGATGTGGCGGAAGATCTCCAGATGGGTGTATCGGACGCGGGACATCTTGTTTGTGATCTAGACGTTTTCCGTTGTTATGGGAACAAGGTTCTACAAAGGACATGCTACTGAATGAATGAATAAATAATTGAGTGTATGGCAGAGAGGTCTTGAGCCTGAGGAATTAAGGCCCCCTGGCTAGTGCAATCACCACAAACTGTGCAGGTTAGGGTTTTCTAATTGTTTAATTAGTATATTCATAATATTCATTCATTCATGTTTTGACTTCGCTTTATGACATGAAATGAAGAGTCGCTGTCTCACAGATAGATTAAATATATAATAATTATTAGCTGTAAAGTGGTCTCAATGCAGCTCTTTTCTTATCTTAGGTGTATCCAGTTTGAGAAAATGACACCATCATATAAATTTGTAATTATTTTTTCAGGGATAGAAAAATCCAGGCGAGTGAATTTTCGAATTCAGTTCTAGAAATTTCATTTTAAAATATTTTGAGTCCCCTTTTATAAATGTCCATTACATGTTTTTTAAAATGAATACCGTTTATGTTTTTGTTTGTGTTTTCTATTCCTGTGCATTGTGAAATCAGAATAATTCTATTCAATCAGGTGCTGTCTCCCCAACGAAGGTTGGTTGTAATGGATCTCTAGCATAGTCTCTCGCGTTAAGAGAAAAATAAACACGCCTTTACACTGTTTTGCACTATTGCAAGCCAACTTGTAATTTCTGCAGTGATATGTTAAAGTTAAAGGTCTTGTAACTAGGGCGGCTGAGTTTTTCATCCTGTTTCTGACAGCAGCTCTAGTATCAACCACCTGGGAAGGTTAACCCGGTCAACAAATGCCCGCAGAAGTCGGATGTGTCGGTCTAACGGCGCAAGAACGCAGCTCTGCTGTAAACAGGCACAATGCAGTCACGTCCGAAAAAAAATCTGGATGAACGCAGAAGAAGAAGAAGAAGAAGTATCAACCATAATTGCACAAGGACACCATACGCCAACATTTACCAGTCTGAGTCGAGCTGTGTTGTTTTACACTTACTTAAATTGTAGAAAATGAAAAGAACAAATCTGTGTAAACTGACCAGTGCAAGTAAAGAATCAGTGTATTCGTACAGATTTCTTCTTAAGTAGACCAACCTTGCCCGTATTCATACCACAAAGCGATAGAAAAGAGAACGAAAGCAAGAAGCCAGCTGTTCAAAGCGCTGTTGGTAATATTCAACATGATAATGATCAGTGTAAAACAAATTATTGTGTTCAGGAAGACAATAAAAAGTCCAACATTGAAGATAGTGTTTCTAAATTCGCACAGCCTGGCTAATTAACATTTCAGCAATCGTGGCTGGAACTAATATCATGGTTCCATCCATCATGTGCCATGCTGGTAAGCATGGGCGGTCATGATTAACCATTTCACTCGATCACCAGAGTCGTGGATCAGCTCAGTGTTCTTGTCTCGACCATGCCACGTGGTCAAGCCATCCAGGTATTTACTTCTGTCTTCCCCTTGTTCTCTTCCCCTCGATCTTACCAGTTGTCACCAAGTTCTCTAATTGATTTCTTCTCATAACATGTCCAAAACGTTTTGACTGTCTATGTCTAATTTCTCTAACCAGTTTATGATTTTCATTTGTTTCTTGTAGGACTTGATTGTTGGTTTTTCTGTCTGTCCATGGTATTCTTTGCATTCTCCTCAAAAATCACATTTCTACAGCCATCAGATGTTTTTTCAGCTTGACTGTTCATTGTCCACGCCTCACATCCATACAAAAGTACAGGCTCTATGTAGCATCTCAACACTCTTTTTCTCATAGCAATTGACATCTTTCTATAAGGCAGTCTGTTTTTCGTCTTGCAACAGGCTACCTTCGCCATGGCGATTCTAGTTCTAATATCTTCAAGGCATCTACCATCAGATGTTATGCCCGGGGGAGCTGAGTGGTCTTGAGGTATGGTGTCTGCCTTGAGTGCTGGTGGTCCTGGGTTCAAGCCCCAGTGAGGGTCGGAATTTTTTCACGAGGACTTCTAGTAAAATAAAAATTTCCCCTGGTCTCTGGGTAGTGAGATCGGACACCCGTGTGTATTGTTGTGCACGTAAAAAATCCCTTGGCAGTTGGAAATCGAAAAAGAGTAGCCTAACGGTGCTGCCCAGGCAAAGTTTTGAGTTTAAAATCTACCCGAAGTATTTCAGGATCCTCGCCAGTGCTACAGAGTTCGTGCACTGAGTTGAGATTCTCCGGACTCAGACTTGAGTTAGGAGTAGAACGGAGCACTTATGGGTTACGCCCGTGTGCCGTGATGTTGATCTGTCGACTAAACTAAACTAAGATGTTATGACTGTTCCGAGATAATTGTACTGATTCACTTATTTAAGAATATTCACATTTACTTGTGTTATTTCATTCTTCCGCCAGCTCCCTGGCCGAGGGGTTAGCAGCTTTCTCGTGGTTGACGTGAGCGCACGAGAAATAGAAGTGGTTCGAGTCGCGCCAGTGACTTATGAGAGTATGGAGCCAGTCGCTCAGAAAGTCGTGGCATGCTGATGAGCGTAATCTAGCCTAGGAATCAACATACAGCTGAAAGATGTTAGTGTTGACCACAATATCCCGAAACAGGATGGAAACGCGGGGGGGGGGGGGGGGGGGGGGGGGGGGGATTTCATTCTTCCACGGTTACGCTATGAAGAAGAAATTGCAAAGTGAGTTTTCTCAACACTGTAGACTAAAATTCAAAAGTTGTGTTAAGATTTTCTGGACCAATTAAATTGGAAACTTAAAAAAGCACGATAAATAGTACATGCACTCCAAGTGTTGGGAGGCTCAAGAAAGTACAAAGAAGAATCCTCAATGTGCTCCTATAGCAAAGTGTGTTTTATAAAATGGATGCTAATACTGTATTGCCAAAACTGATAGACCTGACCCTGACTTTGAAGGTATGGTTACATTATTTACCAAGCTAACTGTGATTGACTCAGAGAAGTATGTATGTGAATGGAAATACATTGCCTCAAATCTTTGTGAAGATTTTGATATGAGAAATATAGGAAAGCCCATATCAGTATCATACTTGAAGATTTGATATGTAAAATAAAGGAAAGCCCAAATATGTTACTGCTATGAGTATGTTATGTTACTTGAAGATTTGATATGTAAAATAAAGAAAAGCCCATCCATATGTCAGCTCACTCCGGGGGGTGCAGACAGATCTGATGATGAGGAGCTGATACATTTTTATTTTATCAGAGAAGGGAAGGTGAAGAAGACGTTCTTTTCTATTGTCTTATTGGGCAAGTGATGGGTTGAAAGCTCTAGAGACGTGTGAATAATCATAAATCCCTTACCTAATTAATAATTTTTAATTTCTATCTTTGACTGTTCCCCCAATAAAGGAATTCAGTGGCTATTTCAAAATATGTTGCTTTATCTGAGTTTCATTCGGGTTTTCTTAGCCGTGTTTTATAAACAAAATAAGCTGGCCCCTGAGGAAAATGGGCTGGCTCCTGAATCATGTTTGGATTTTCAACCCTTGCTCTTTTTGATAAAAATTAGATCTGATCACGTTTTGATTTTGTTTAATTTCTGATATTTTACAAAGCTGGTTTCTAACTGCCAATAAAACACTAATCGTGTACACAACAATCTGTGAACTTAACGGTTACATCACCTACTTGTCACGGACAGATATTGTGAGAATATAAAGTCCTGTAACGGGTGTGAGAATGTGCTCAAAAGCTTTGTTTAGTGTTCTCCTGCTGCCTCCATTGATCACTTTCGTTTCACACGAGTTACTGCCCCTAGCAGAAATCTCCTGTGATTTGTCAATAAAAGTGAGAATTCGGTGGTGACGGTTAGCCACCTGAAGACACATACAGATGTTTATAATCGCATGTGTCATTACCATTGTCTCGGCAATTTATCTTTGTCGATCGCGGTGAAGGAAAGGGAGGTTCTTAAGAGCAATATTGAGACAATACTTGTGTACCGAAGAGAATCATGGGCAGCTAGCAGACGAGTGAGAAATATGTGGAATCTGAGGAGATGTGGTTTTTTGTAGAATATCCTTTATAGGACGTTGCAATCAACATCATCATTTTTCAGCTGCTGTTGATGTACTAGGCAAAATTACGCTCAGTAGTTTGCCATTGCTTTCTGAGCGACCGGCTCACATACCCCTAAGTTACCAACACGGCGAGAACCGCTACCGATTCTCGCGCAGGTTACGTTACTCACGAGAATATACGGGATTACGGAGAAAGACGTTAACGCCTAGGCCAGGGAGACCGGCGATGTGGCTTTAGTTTTAAGGAAATATGAATAAAATTAGTGGAACTGCGGTAAAGCTGTGGCCATGAAAACAATATAAAATAACACAAAGTAATGCAGTTTTACAGAACAGATTTACGAAAACTACCCGGACTTTGCGACGACTGGCTTTCATCAGCAAACAAATACATACACAAAATACGAAACATATAATCATGGAGAAGACCCCCAGTGACTACATTAATGCATAAGATCGGGATGAGAAGAATAAACAGATGAAAAACCTAAGGAAAATTGATAAGAACACCGTGTTCGATTAATCCGATAGAAAGACCAATGAAGATATTTTTGAACTCACAAAGAGATCTGGTTACTAGCATCAGAAGCTGACAACCCTCATTCTTTGGGCAGGTCATGAGAAGAAGAAAACTGTAGTAGTTGCTGCATAGTTTGCCATCATGGCAGGCCGGTATCGTAAATGATTTTTTGTTTTATTTTATTCACTCGCTTTGAACATGCTACTACTTCTAGTGCACTGGACTGATTTTTGCGTGTGGATTTAGCATTCCCTATAACCAGTGTCCCTCGCCATCAGGCTCCGACTTCTAAGATACTTCTAATACACGTCCATAAATCAAGGCTATACGTCAACATTTTAGCTTGACTGACCGGTACAGGGGTTTAATCCGCTACCTTGACATCAGCACACCGGAAGTTTAAGAGATAGCGCTCTTATCAATCGGCCATGCTAATCTCAATGAGATACTTTACACCCTGGCATGGATTCCATGAAACCAGCACAGAACCATCTGGCGCGCGCAATGAGGTACAAGTGTAGGCCTACTCCTTTATACTCAAGAAATTTTCCTTTTTTCTCATCT